>PVJA010000209.1:0-67279 GCA_004027025.1 Myocastor coypus | reverse complement strand
CAGAGACAGCGGTTCAGTCCCTGACACCTCTTACCTCACCAGCTCCACCCCTAGTGATACTGGGAGAAAAGCTAGTCTTGAGTGGATGACCTCTAAATGATACAGGGAACCTCCAAATGATATAGTGAAAACTGAACCTGCCAACGTGACCTGGGACGAGTTCGTGTTTTCTAAAACCGAAGAATGAGGGGCCCGGCAGGATGGCTCAGTGGTCTAAAGCCCCTGCTTAGGAAAGCTTGGGCAGCTTCAGGGACCGCGGTTCGATCCCTGGCACCACATGCTGTGCCAGCCCTGCCTGCCCTCTGGGTGGGCTGAGCCGGCCACAAAAAAATGAGTGAATAAACAAACAAAGGTTCTGAAACAAGAAAAAAATAAATAAATTAAAAATATATATATATTTAAAAAAAAATAAATAAAACCGAAGAATGAAATTTAGGAACAAACAGAGGTCATGAGCAGGACATATTTATTGTGGGAAAGAAAAGTCTTGTCTGAGAGAGGGTTAGGAGGAGGAACCCAAGTGGGTGGTACCCTCGAAGCTATCTCTTCAGGGACTTTTATAGAGGAAAACCATGCGGTGAGGTGGTTCAAAAGTGGCTGAGAACATGGGAATTCGCTCAAGTGGGCATAAGGTGGGACAAAACTATGGTCAACCAATGAGATTACAAGTATCATTGCTCGGGTAAAATTGATTAATTTCAATACCAATGGGGAAGTGAGTCTGGTAGAAAGCAGGTATGAGTATGGAACAGGGTCTCTTCCAGGTGGGGCTTGGGTTAGTGATTCATTTGGCTTCTTTTAAGGTGATTGATAGCTATTTAGCATATCAATTCCTGGTGTTAATCTTTAGGGAAGTCAGCATTTGTTTTCTCTTTGTTCTTTAAGAGTAGCCCACAACAGGAGCATCTGTCCCGAAAAGTAAAGAAAAGAAGGGCCCGGCAGGATGGCTCAGTGGTCTAAAGCGCCTGCTTGGGAAAGCTTGGGCGGCTTCAGGGACCGCGGTTCGATCCCAGGCACCACATGCTGTGCCAGCCCTGCCCTCGGGACAGGCTGAGCCTGCCATAAAAATGAGTGAATAAACAAACAAAGGTTCTGAATCAAGAAAAAAAAAAAATAAAAAATTCTTTAAAAGAAAAGAAAAGAGGGCTATCCTGGAGGATTTAAAGCATTCAGACCAATAATCTTATATTAATTCAGTAAGACTTCATTATGTAACATAAAACAATATGTTGCTTTCATTGTTTTAAAAAATATTCTGCAAAAATAGAAATTAAAAGGCATATCTATATCATATTAAGTAAAATAAAGCATAAGTTCTCCAGTACAGGACAAGTACTCCTAGAAGTTTTATTATATTCTTGGTACAGAAGGAAATTCAGTATTTGACTAGAGATTTAGTATGATTAGCAAACGCTTGCCTTTCAACTTTGGGTCAGTTGTATTTATTATAGTGCTTCCATAAAAATAAGGCATAGTATACATTATGATTTAATTTGAATTTTTAAAAAATAAGCATTTAAAATTTAAAAGTTTGGGGCCTGGCAGGATGACTCAGTGTTCTAAATCGCCTGCTTAGGAAAGCTTAGGCGGCTGCAGGGACTGAGGTTAGCTCCCCGGCACCACATGCTTCGCCAGCCCTGCCCTCAGGGCAGGCTGAGCAGGCCATAAAAATAAATAAACAAACAAAGAAAAGTTCTGAAACAAGAAAAAAATAAATAAATAAATAAATAATTCTTAAAAGAAAATAAAATTTAAAAGTTTAACTTAAGAGTAAATTTAAACAAGTGTGCATATAAAAATTCCTCATTACCTAAGTTAAAGCTGCTTGGTGGAGTCAACTTTATAATAAATGGTATTCTTCATTAGCAAGTCTGGTTGACCAGTTGCAAAGCAAACATTATTATTTTTAGTATGATAAAATGTTTCCTCCAACATTCATTTGCTGATCTGACCCTGTCTCCTCCTCTAGAGGAGGACTGTATTCAAAAGATTCAAAGGCCGGCGATATAGCTCAGCGGATTAAGCCCTTGCGTAAGGAAGTACAGGGCCCAGGGTTCGGTTCGGCACTGGCCCCACTCTCAAGTGTGCTGAGCCGGCGATGGAATCTGGCGTGGTGACGCACGCCTATAATCCCAGCATCTGGGAAGTAGGAAGCAGGAGGATCACTATGAGTCAGTACTGAGACCCTGTGCAAAAAAAAAAAAAAAAAAAAAAAAAGATAAAGAGTCATTGGATTTCTAGAATACAATGAGGTGGGCATACACATGGATGCCAGGTTACATCTTCATGCTAAAGCCAAGGGGAGTCATTTCAACATCGGCACAGTGAACTGGGAAGGAAGACATGAATTTTTAAGATAAGTAATGGGAAGGAGATGATTTACCAATAACTTCGAGAAAGCCAACATGGGACCAAAAACCACAGCAGGTGGGGCCATATGCCAATCAAATTAGAAGCCACACGCCTGCCACAGAATCCGCCCCACAGGAGAGGGAGGCGCCTGATCAGTGCTCATAGAAAGAAGAGGGTTTCCCCCGTCGTGTTTAATATCGCCACTTACACTGCTCATTTCTGAAAGGAACTTAAATCTATCCCACCAAATACGTAGTGAAAAATATCTTTAAATTGTAAAATAATTCCACATTCATATTTAGAGGACAGACTTATACCAAAAATATGTTTCCAAATAAATCATTTGCTATACTGAGATTGTTAAGAAAACTTTGCGAGGCTAAAACTTACCGACATTATTTTATTTAAGTTTTATTTTTATTGACATGAAAAGTTTGTAATTCTGTTAGTCTAAGACACTCACTCACTAGTAAAATAATTAATGTTATTTGTATGAGATCTTGATCTGGAAAATAATATTTTGCAGAAGCTCTGGAAGCAAGGTTTCCTATAAAAGGAATTTGCTGACAATATGCAATAGTCCTCAGGTTGACCTCCATAACTTGTTTGACTAGCAAATGAGTTACATTATTTTAAAAAATCATTCTTAAATGCTGGTGCAATTTCAGGGATACCCTAGTGCTGGGTGTGTGTGTGTGTGTGATCTGATCTGAAAAACTGTCCTTGTTCTATTCTTCATTGTTTTACCATCAAGGAAAATGTCATGTTTGTTGAAAATCCTGAGCCCTTGACATTTTCCTTTGCTCAGTATAGTACCCTGCCTATGTATATAAACCCTTTTGTTAAAATGGTGATAAATTAGATTGTGGGGAAGATGAGACAATTTTCATATTTTAACATTGCATTTCCTGAGTACCACACTTTCAGCTGCCCTGAATGGCACAGCAAGGAGATAGCTGTGTATTCCAACAAATAATTAGCTAATAATTTAAATAGTTACCATTTCACTAATAGCACTTCTTTAAACAGCATTATTATGTTTATTTTGAATAAAAGGAAATGATTGTATTTGTATAAAAATGTACACTGGTGGCCCATCTTTTCCTGCAGTACCTGCTGAACCGCTATATAAATTAGCTTACTTGCATTTAACATAAGTAGAAGACAACATGATGTCTTTGTTTGAATAATTTGAAAGTTACAGAAAATGGAAACAAAATGACATCATAGTAACAGGACACTGCCCTGTTACTCAAATGATGTAGTATTTTCTTCCAATAATTGTTAAAACATACATATCAGTAAGATTTCTTTGGTCAAATTCTAGTCCTTTGCACTCTCACGTCAGGGACAACTGCTAACATGAGGTTGACATGATTTCTTTTTCGTTAAAAAACTACATGCATATTCATGTATATATCAAGATATCCAGCTTTAGTTGCATAGAATTTATGTTTGTGCTTATACATGTGGTTATATGTACATCATATATTATAGGTGTATATTTACTATATAGGTGGTTAGATGTTTTGCCTGATTCCATTCAGCTTTGATTTAATTTATTGATGTAAAATGATTTATTCTTTTTTAACTTATCAAAAGAATAGAAAATATATTTTGATCGATTTCTTCATTGATATGTATTTGTAGGACTTTTTCTTAATACCTTTGCTTGTATTTCATTATTGTTTAGGTTAAATAGCATTTGTATAATCACTGGGATATTTAAGTCGTTATTAAGATTTGTAACTTTAGAACACACACAGTGAAATCCTCTTCAATATTTACTACTAGATCCTTTCTGTTTAATTATGCCTCATCTAGAGCAAAATGACGAATAATTCAAGATATTATTTTTAACATCAAATGCAATTTGCTCAGAATTTACATTAATCTTTCTCACAACTAATTATTTCCATTTTGTCTTCCTGTCATCCCATAGATGGAAAATGTAATTTCCCAGAGGCTTTAAGAATTGGGGAAGTATTGAATATGGTTGGAATTAAGTGATTAATAATTTACTTTTAGGTCATGAATCAACTTTATGGGATGCTAAGGACCATTTGGAACCCCAGTAGTATGAACAGTAACAATGCACTTTTTAAGATTTGAGAACTCTCAAAGGTTGGCTGCCCAACCTAATTAAACTTCAATCTCCTGTACCAAGTTTATTTCTTCTTTGTACTGAATTTCCTCAGATCTTGACAGGAAAATGTCACTCTGCCGAACAGCTGATAGACAGGTTATATGGCATCGTAATTGGAGAGAAAAGGACAGCTTAAAACTCTTCAAATTTGGGCTCTGCATATGGGTTTTTCTTTCTTCTTTCTTTTTTTATGAGGTTTTTAATGGCATACACAAAGGGCCTCAGCAAATAGGTCCTGCATCACTTTCTCCCAGCTTCCTCCAGGGGTAATTATCTTGCTCCATCAATAGTGCTATCAGAAATCAGGCACATAATTCAGCATTTAAATGAACAAGCAATGTAATATTTCCTGCCTCCCAGTGGAATGCTTTGCAGCTCACATTCTTCTCTGTCACTTGCTCACGCTTGACATATGTCCCATGCCCAGTCCTTGAGTGCTTTCTCTCCTTTGTGTTTCATTGCAGATGTTGGCTCCGACTTGACACCTACTTCATTTGGAGTTTTATAGGACCAGCAACCTTGATAATTATGGTGAGAACTCCTAATTAACTCTGTGTTTCCCAGGTCAATAAATAAAATTTTTTCACTACCCCAGCACTAAATTTCTTTAATTTGTATAGGTTAATTTGGGGAAAGCTTGTACTTACTTGACCCTATGTAACGCAAGCAATTAGGTGTTCATTATAGTCTACTTTTATAAAGTGAAATATTTTATCAAAACCAGTAGGAATAGTTAACATGCATTTGGAAGAGGTTGTGTGTGGGAACTGAGGGGTCCAATGTAACATAATCCATTTGGCTATGTACATATTTGAGCAGTGATGATGCTAACTTTGACAAAAGTGCATTATATTCTTTTTCTTTGGAATTATTTCAATGGACAATGGACAGGTGAGAAAATATCTGAGTATTTCTTCCATTTTTGTTTCTTATATGAATGTTTAAAACAGAAATTTTTATTTGAGATGACAACTAAATTAGACATGTTTGAGAACCATACTTTTTCTTTTCAAAACGCATATCTTGATTTTCTATATTATATTAATTAAGACACAATTGTTATTATCATTGTTTACAGAAATATAAAGTCACTACTTAAAATAAAATTTGACTTGGAATAAAATGTGACTCTTAATAAAATACAGACCTATAATTTCTTATCTGAATCATATGGGGGAATTTAGGTACAGATTCCTCATATGAGATATGTCCAAATATACTTTGAAGTATAAGTATATAGCTCCATGTTTTACCCCACTATGAAATACTAACATGAACTGCTATGAGAAATTCTCTCCACAAGTCTCATTCTGTTTAGTTATCTTTTTTATTATTTTTAAACTATATCCTTAGACCCAATTTCCACAAAACATTGACCATACAGAAACATGAGAATATTTACATTGCTTTTTAACACTAGCGGAAATTTGTATGTACAAACATTGCTAATTTACACTTTGTCAAAAGAAAAAATTGAATTCCCTTCTATGCTCCTTAAATTTAACTTAATTCCTTGGCATTAAGGAAGGATAGTAATGTAAGATACACATTAGTCATTTGTATCTGTTAAATTGCATTTTCGTGTAATTTGCCCGATGTGTGCTAGTTTGGATGAATAACTGTGTTTAAATGAATGTGCTTTGTGAAGTTCCAGAAGTTCACTTGTTATATGTTTCAGACTTTGGGACATGTATTACACATAAAATAATAGCTGTACAGTGGTTAAGAATAAGCAGCTGAGACTGGGTGTGGCCTGTAATCCCAGCTCTTGGGAGAATGCAAATAGGTGGATCACTACAAGTCCAATCTCATAGTGAGAGCTTGAACACTCCTCCCTAAACTAGAAAAAAAAAAAGAATAGGCAGCTGTCCAAAATGAAACACACTGACTTATATTTACAGTAAGGATTAAGCAGCCCTCTGAAACCAAACATAAGTATTCCTCTAGAAAAAGAAAAGGCAGTGGTTAATGACCATGGATAGGTATGTGGCGATGGTAAGCAGGCCTTCCCACCAAAGGGCAGATGGATTCTGTTCAGGCTAGGTGTTATATCCACCCAATTGACTTTTTAAGAAAACATTTACTTTTGCGTTGTTTCAGTTTTGGAGATGATTCATAAGTAAAACATTATGAAGCTGTATTACAGGGGGAGTTTCAGTGGGACTTTTAATTGGATTTTTCTAGCCTCTTCCTGTCCCAAGTTATGAAATATATAAACCAGTCAAGTTGGCTTATAGAAGACAATTCAATGTGTGCTTTTCTGAACTGCTCAGGTTGAAGTGGCAAAGATAATTTGTCCTGAAGCATCTTGTTGTAAAGCTTTTTCTTGTTTCAGTGATAGAATAACATCACAAAGGTCGTTCCACTTTTATCTTAGTTTGCTGTCATATCAGAACTTCACCAGCGTTCCCTAATTCTTTTGCATTAGCTCTTCAAAACTACATTGATTTTAGTTATTGTATTTTCATATTGTGAAATTTGAATATCTATATCCCTAAATAATAAATTTGAAGAAATACTCAATGTCCAGAAATAGCACCCCTAGAATATTTATTTATTTATTTATTTTTTAGGGTACCAGGTATCAAGCTCAGGATCTTGCGCTTGTCAGGCAAGCACATATTTCACTGAGCAGCAATCTTCCTAGCCCCAGTTATCTTTTAAAAACAATCACTGGGCTCTGACTTCATTCCAAGCTTCCAAGAACCATTCCACCTGCTGCTAATTCTGAATTTATGTTTATTTGGTGTAGCAGTGCTTTGTAACCTAGTGGAGTTCAATTTCCTCATGTAAGTTTCTTACTGTGACTAAACTACTGGGCAGTTATCTAGGATTCAGCTCCTTTAAAAGTATACTAAAAGTGAATTTCCCAGAGCAACTCATTTGTTACACTGCACAGACTTATTTCTTTGTCTTGTTTGGTTTTCCTACTCTGATAATTCATAACATACATTTTGCATTCCAGCTTAATGTAATCTTCTTGGGAATTGCTTTATATAAAATGTTTCATCACACGGCCATACTGAAACCTGAATCAGGATGTCTTGATAATATCAAGTAAGTGATTTTTATTTTCAGTTTCTTTAGGTTTCCTTTCAATTGTAGTCTTACTATGTGTCTACTTTTCTGATATCAAAATAGTATGATGAAATATCAGTAATCATTCTACTGTGTTTGCTGTAAAAGGCTATTTACTATTTAGGTCACCTGATCTGACTGAAAATACGTATAATTAAGTTCTCCAAATATACTTCCCCACAAACTCTGATTTAAAATATAATGTCTTGAAAATTAATATTCACCTTGCTCTGAAAACAATACACTCATTCTCCGGATTAGGACAAACCTGTCCTTCAGTTACTGCAGTTAGGGCCCTTAGGGGCGAAGAGTGTAGTGGAAGCCAGATGGGAACCCTGCAAGTGCCAGGGGCAGGAATTTGTTACCCTGAGGAAAAATCCTGAGAGTGGGATTCTGGTGTTTATATAGGAGCTCTTATTTATCTGACCTCTTCTCTTTCTGAGAGAAGGAAGAGAAACCTCCTGAGTGTTCTTAAAGCCTGAGTATCCATTTTCCAAACTATAGTACTTAGGACTAGAAGGATTTAAAGCTTTGCAAATTTTCAGCTTTGGACTATTCTCATAGCCATTATAGTTTAAGATCCTAATCTGGGAGTGTAAAATACATAGTGCCACCAAATCTGAAACATCTTGAGCATCACGTATGGATTTTAGAGCATTTTAGATTTTGGATTTTCAGATTAGAAATGTCTAAACTACACTTTGAAATATAGTTTTTCTTAACTTTGAAATATTGGTATAAACTCCTACACATAAATTTCTGAGAAGGCTCATTTAGTTATGTTTTTCACTTTGAAACTTTATCCTTAAGCTGTGGGGAGATAGCTCAGTAAAATAAGCACTTGCATGGCAAGCACAGGGTCCTGAGTTCAATCCTTGGTACAGGAAAAAAAAAGTCAGAAACTGTATCCTTAAATAAAAATTCCACTTTTCTCTATTCATTAAATGCAGGCCATGCAGCAACATGGAATCATTCACATTACCTTTTAACACTAGCAGTATTTTTTTTTTTTTTTTTTTTTTGGTATAAAACTTTTACACAGCACAGCTCATTAAAAAAATTTTTTTAACAATGGTTGCATTACATATTTTCTTTTTTTTTTTTTTTTTGTGGGACCAAGGTTCGAACTCACGACCTTGCACTTGCCCAGCAGGCACTTGTGCCTCAGAGCTATCTCCCCAGCCCCTGCATTACATATTTTCATCATCAAATCAGTATAGATCAACAGATATAGGTATGTAAGACTTATCGAACAATTAAACATTAACACTTTCAATAAACATTTTTTTAACTCTTCCAAATGCATTTTGTATTTAAGTCACTTTCTAAAAAAAAAAAAAAAATTATAGGGGTAGGGCCAGGTATGCAGCTCAGTTGTGCAGCGCCTGCCTAGCAAGCGCAAGGCCTAGAGTTCGATTCCTCGTACCAAAAAAACAAAATAGTAAAAAGACCAAAAAAAGTCCCTTTGGCGGGGAAAAAGAAATTAGGGGTTGAGGATGCAGAAAACACAAGGTCCTAAGATTGATTCTTGGTACTGCCAAAATTTATTTCTTCTTTTGAGTCCTTACACTAGGGAAACTATATGATATCTCATTATGTAGGTCTGGTTAACACTAGCAGTATTTGATATCTACAAAAGCAACTAATTTTCATTTTGTTAAAGGAAAAAAATTGAATTCCTTTGTATACTCCCTAAATTTAACTTTTTCAATTTCTTGGCATTAACAAAAGACAGTAAGATGGGATATACATTAGTCATTTATACATATTAAGTTGCATTTTAACGTATGACGTAGTTTGCCAGGACTGTGCTAGTTTAGATGAGTAAATATGCTCAAAGGAGTCTGCTTTGAGAAACTTGGGAGGCCACTTGCGGTACGTTTATGGCGTCCTCCTGAGCTCCTTCACATGGCAGCTCTGTGTCCTGGCCTCCAGTCTTCTGCAGCCTGTGCCTGACATTACTCCTCGCCCATCATGCACCCAAAGTGAGAGGGAATGGACTCCCTCCGTATACTAGCGGTTTAAGTGGAAGTGTTGTTGACATTAATCCCTAATTTTGTTGAAGGAATCATTTGATTATGCTAACTGTAAAGGATATTCAAGGAATTAAGAAAATAAAAATATTTGGAGGCATGCTAGATATTATCTAGCAGAAATAGTCTTTTGTTATTTTTAATCTTACATTGAGGTAATAATCCTTATGTTATTGGATTATGTACAGTTAAACTATCATTCTGAAAAAGTGTTAGTTATACACAGTTTAGTAGATGAAACTAAATTTGAGTAAGTTAAATGACCAGATAAAAATCTTTTTTTATTGTATCATTCTTTCCTCTGGTTAATAAATTATGCTTTCATGTTTGTTATTTTATTTTATAAGATAAAATAGAAGTGATCATGACTTGCATTATTTTTAAAATAGTATTTATAAGAACTGAAAAATAAACCTCTGATATTCATGTAAAATAGTCTACCATGTTAAAAATGAGGGAAAAGGCCAATTCCTCATCTCATTCCTATTGACTTTTAACTTGAAAATACGTATTTCACATCTCCACATATTTTAATAAATCAACTTGCTCCTTATTCATGTGCATTTCTTTGATAATGTGGACTGATATTATTGTTTAAAAATAATAAAAACATAAAAACAGTAACTACAATTAATGACATTAACAGCATCAACTCTTAAGTTATTTAGCAAAATAAGTTTTAAATGAAAATCACTTGGCTGGGGTCATAGCTCATTAGCACAAGTGCACATCTGGCCAGTGCAGAGTTCTGGGTTCGACTTATGGCATAAATAAATAAATGAATGAAAGTACCTTGATTTGAACTCTGTTTCTGCTGATTGCAAGGCTCTGGCCAAATGAGCAGAGGAATACAAATGGCTTCCCATAATACTTTCCAAATAATTTTGTAAGGGCAGAAGAGAAAGTGACTAGAGTATGGCAAATCGCTTATAAATGGAGGAAACATGGCTATGGACTCATTGATGGAGACAGACCCATGGAAGTCTAAGAACAGGAGGAAGGTGAGAAGCTAACAACTACCATCAGTAGGCCCTGAGGATGTGCAGGGAATGCCCAGGCACCTTTGCAAAGCAGGTCTACCTATTTAGACACCAGGAAGGACACGTGTCAACTTAGTTAAGTGGATCTAAGAAGGAGAATCCTGTCCAACTGAGTTTGGATGGAATAAATAACAAGAGCCTGGAGGTAGCTCAGCGACCTAAAGCACCTGTTTAGGCAAGCGTAGGCAAGTACTCAGGGACTGTAGTTCGATCCTTCGCACCACTTGACATGCTAGCCTTGCCCCTAGGGTGGACTAAACCCAAAAAGAGCCACAAAAAGATAAGAAAGAAAGAAAGAAAGAAAGAAAGAAAGAAAGAAAGAAAGAAAGAAAGAAAGAGAGAAGGGAAAGAAAGAAAGAAAGAAAGAAAGAAAGAAAGAAAGAAAGAAAGAAAGAAAGAAAGAAAAGCATGATACGAATATTGGCAGAATCAATTTCTGGCAGTGTAGTGACCATTTCAGTTACTCTCTTCAATGAATTAAGCTGAGAGCCTTCTGCCAGTCTAGGGAATGCTGATGACACAAGAGAGATGTCATGAAAGTACTATTTAGCACTTTCCAGAGTCTGAAGGGAAGTTAATTGTGTTTAAAAATGGATGAAAAGGTATCAGTAGGGCATAACTGAGAAGGAAAGAAGATTGAAGAATAAAAATACAAAATCTGGTATGTTTTTGTGAAAGCCAAAATAAGTGCAATATCTATCCAGTGCATTTAGATCTGGTACATAAGCTGTGAGGGGGTTTGAAGATATAAGCGTCATTTATCTGTAGCTTTTAGTGTATCTGGTAGGATAGAAAATTCATATTTCCTTCCTTCCATTTTTAAATTTATAAAGTGGTAAACAGCCTGGGCTACCTCACTTCATTATGCGTTGGGAAAAAAATCATCATACAAGGCCTTTAGAAACCTTTCTAAAATAACCACACACCATGTGTCTCTTATCTCTGTCTCTCTCTGTCTCTCTCTCGCAGTCTCTCTCCTCCTGTCCCTCTCTCCCTTTTCTCTCTCTCATGCACACACTTTAAAACATGTTTGCTTTACCTGAAGTATGCTTGCTTTTTTGCACTGTCATTCCTTTCATTCCCTTTGGACCTCATTTACCTTCTGAGAGCAATGGCAGTGGTCTTATCTCTCTATTCACATTCTGCTATCACCAACTAAAGGTCACTCTTAGGAAGGGGTGGGCACGCCATTCCTTTTTGGGGTAAAATTCTCCAAAGTCTCCCATTATTCTTAAGCCAAATTTCAGACTCTCAGCATGTGGCTGCAAGGCTTACTAACTCAGGAGCCCTTCCTTCAGCTTCCCTGGGTGCCACGAGCGCCTCTGGCCTTTGGGGTATATTTTTGCTTAGGTCTCATCTCCTATTTTTTCCAGCTTTCACTTTCCTAGCACTAACCTGATAACTCCTATATTATAATTAATTTAAAAATAATATAGCTACTTTAAAATTTCAAGTTGTGTGGTCATTATAATAAACCTCCGCAGTATTGGAGAACATTTTTTGGCTTGTTTGTTACTATTCTTAGTAATAGACTTCTGGATAAAAATAAATATTGCTGGGCCATGGAGATAGCTCAGCCATCTAAGTGCCTACCTAGGCAAGCACAAAGATCCAGGTTCGATCCCCAACACCACATACCATGCTGACCCCGCCCCTGGCACACCAAGCCAGGCACCAAGACTAGGTGTGGTGGCCCATGCCTGTAATCCAGAGCTGGGGAGGCTAAAGCAGGAGGATCACTGAGTCCGAGCTGCATTATGAGACCCTGTACCAAATACATAAAGTTAAAAAATAAACAGTGTAAAATATAGTACTACAGGTAACAAGATTATGGTGAAAATAGGGTATACTAATCAGAGTTCTGAGAAAAGGTCATTAAAGTTTCACAATGTCTATTTATTTGCCAAGTGCCTACCTGTTATTTGTCTCTTTTCATCAAATAGGTAATTATGCCTAGAGGGAAGAAATAATCCTAGCCATCTGAAGTTTTGTTCGAGTTTTTCACAGATTGTAATTGAATCTTACAGTAATTATTGAAAAGATCTAACCTAATTAAAATTAATATATACATATGAATAAAACTATTATTGAACTAGCAGGTTCTATGCCACTGACTTCTATTTAAAAATATTTTAAATTCTCAAAATTGTTTGTCACTAAATAACATCACAATTTGTGTTAGAGAATAAAAAGAGACAATACAAGGTCAGGGCCATAGACAGAAAATTGATACCTACATATAGTTCTACCAGGCCTCCTGCCCTGGCCCTGTGCCTGGACTCCTCTCCATCAGAATCTGCCTCTCACAGTTTCGTATTTCCGGTCTGTTCCACCAAGTTTTACAAGAGTGATGGATCAACAAACACTTTGGCAAATGATTTAAAGAATTTTATTTGCCTTGGGAAGATATGATATGAGAAAGAAATAATAGCTTGATAGTGAGGCCTATTTGGGCAAAAGTTTCTTTTCAGTCCTCTGATGGTGTTTTGGCCTTAGCAAGTTACACCAGAGGTCTAAATCACAAGCTCTACTCTGAACTGGAAATACACGGATTTGTTTTGTAGAGTTTTGTGACAATTAGACGTAACATCTGCATAAAGCACACACCATTTCATTTGGTGCGCCTGAAGAATGTCTTGATTACTTTTAACTATAATACACGGAAAAACTCTGCTATCTTTAGTTTTTCGTATTTTCTGTGGTGAAGCTTTGTTCAGTCTCCATGCAAATCTCATCAGAATTTGACTGGCTGTGTTTACCATATGGTGTCATTAAAATTCTACTTTGGTACGATCCCTTCTTTTTTAAAAGACAAACTTATCCTATTATGAAAGAAATGACTCCAGGGCTGAAATGCTCATTTGATTAATAAAGAGTGAGTTGTATAGTTAGTTCTGGAGGAAAAACAAGCATTCCCTGTGATCTTGGAGATCTGCCACACGGAAAGAAAGTTAGAAAGGCTTCTAAATGGCTTCAGGGACAAATAGAAAAATGTTCAACTCAACATCATCCTTAACATCTTACTCTAAGTTTTGTAACCTTTACATTGAAGACTGCATTTCTAAATACTGCTGGAAGTAAGTGAGTCAAGAAATGACTCAGCTTTATTAGTGTTCCGCCAGTCATTTATGGAGGTGAGGGTAGCTGGGTTCCAGAGCCATGAAAACAGAAAAGCAAACTGACATAGTCTTGAATTGTACAACGGCATCATAAGAATATTTTCATACTTATATTTCTTGCATATAAATATCTACATATCTGCATGTAGCCTATACATAAATATTCCCACCTTACTTTTCAAAATAATCCTGTCTTTATATAATACTGACAATATTAATCTAAAAACAGTTTGAATCCTTGAGAACAGTTAACTTAGTTTGAAGTTTTAGATGATGCAAATGTTAATCAACTTCAAAGTGTTCTAGATGGATTTCGAGGAAAATATTCTGAAAACACTCTAGTTCTTATTGAAATATTAGCTATTGATAAGATTTTGAAATGCTGATTTGGGTGTTTTAAAAGAAGATTCAAAGAGTCCATGGAAACTGAAAAAAAAAGCTTAAATCTTCATATCATAATATTTAATTAGAGTGCATTTTAAAAATTTTTTTATTTTATTTATTTATTTATTTTTATTTTTTATTTTTTATTTTTTATTTTTTTTTTGTCTTTTTGAGACAGGGTCTCACTATGCAGTTGAGGCTGGCCTTGAACTCACTTTTGTAATCCAGGCTGGTCTCGAACTCGCACCAGTCCTCTTGCCTCAGCCTCCCGAGTGCTGGGATTACAGGGGTGAGCCACCACGCCCAGCTTAGAGTGCATTTTTCACCATCAAACTATGAAATTAAAATGAGGGGCCCGGGAGATAGCTCAGGGGCACAAGTGCCTGCCTGGCAAGTCCAAGGTCCTGAGTTCGATCCTCAGTTCTGCAAAAATGAATGAATGAATAAATAAATAAATAAATAAATAAATAAATAAATAAATAAAATGAAAATGTCCCCCAAAATAGAAAGGGTTAGAAACATAGATGGACGATGAGGGAGGAAAAGGAAAAATGTTGAGAAAAGGAATTCTGCTGTGTCCTGTATAAGCACCAATTTCCCACAAGGAATGGAAATGTTGCATATGGCACACATGTACTAAAAAAAAAGCCTACAAGAGCAAAAGAAAAACACTCTTTTAAAAAAACTGTCCCTTGTATAAGACAATTATTATATGAGCATAATATAATGAATATGTTTACTTAGGTTTTTAAAAATCAAGTGGTCTCTCAAGCTCTACTGCTTAAAGGTAGAAGTAATAATAAATGTATTTTATTCATTAGAATAAGATAAAACAATCTTTACAAGTATTCTAAAGTGAAGCCCATCTGTTACCTCACCTTTTTTTCAGTCTTTTGCCTTTTTTGAATAGGTGGTTAAACATCTCTGGAAATGTTCCCTAAAATTATCTTAAACCACCCAGGTGTACTTGAAAGATAATACTGTTCAAACAACACTGAAGCTCTGTGGATTATCATGACACACTAGATTTGATTCAGTAAGTTAAAACTTCCAAAGGTAGCTGTTAGTCCTTTACTGATCACCTTAATTTCAGCATTTGAAAGCATTTAATAATTATACTTTGAAAAAAGGAAGTTCAGCCCCGGATTCACAAAGCTTGGCATTCAACAGATGCTATTGCTATTCTCATCGTATCATGTAGTTTTTACACCGTTGTGTTAAGGTTCCTGAACTGTAAAGTGCCTGGTGTCGTTTTAAAAACTATTCTGTTTAACATGAATTAAAATCACCACATCATCTTTCTAAGAATCAGTGTTTTTTAGTCACAACTGTATTCAGCACACTTTATGAACCAGGGCCTGACATTTGAGGTTGTTATAGACATACTAACCTGTGAGATGCTGTGCCTTGAGTGCTTATTATTTCTCTTTTCCACAGTTAATTAGGTTTGTGCCAGGTGTAGGAGAGTGATGTGCAATACAAAGATGAAAGTACTAGAAAGATTATGCAAAAGAAAAACCAAAATATAAACGTTAACAGCTGCCCTCTTCTTTGTGTAAAGCTGGAACTCAGAACATGCAGTCAGATTTGGAAAGCTCCATGATCAAAATTAATCTAAGGTAGCTATTTGTAAGACTAGAACTTCCCCTCATGTAGTTAAGTACAAGAGTTCCTAAAAGGGGAAAAGCCTGAGAATCATCATCACTACCTAGATTCGTGTTCCATATCATTCACATTTTTACCTAAATTTCAGTATGAACATGGACTCGACTTTTATATCATAATTTCTAATTAAATTATTAAACAAATGAGAAATGCTCTTGTGCTCCCTCTTAGGTGCCAGGGGTTGAACAAAGGATGCAGCTCAGGAATAGAAATGGAAAGGATGCCCAGAGCAGGGAATGGTCATGGGGGACCAAACTCCCAGGCCCTCTCAAAGATAGGAGTGGATTTGTCAACTCAGGAGCTCCTTAAGTCCTGTGCTTCAGTTATTTTCAAGGAGGTTTTGTCCTTTGGGCATGGTTGACCTAGAGGCTGCAACTCTATGTCCGGCCCCTGTCCTCCCTGGTGACAGCCAGAGAGCACTGGAGATGTTCAGAAAGCTCCAACCTGGAATGGTGGCTTGATCCTCCTGGAGATCAGTGCCATCCGGGGCTGGGCAGCACCTGCTCCCGCTGTGGCCCACCCTGGGTACAGAACCCACCAGGAGAGTGCTGTTGTGTCTTAGGAGCTCTATGGTAGGCCCAGGGGCAAAGAGTAAATATTTATTTACTCTGTTTTGCCACTTGTACTCTTGAGTTTTCAGAAGTTAGTATATGAATATATAATATTCATTAGTATTAAAAGTGAGGAACCTACATAATGCCATAAACATATTAGTGAAGGCGTAATTTAAGAATGTCACTACTTGGCAAGGATTGTCCTATATTTCTTATCTCTTAAAATGTTATTTTTTAAATTGAGTTTGTTTTCCATTAGCAAATACCTTTCGGTTACGTTACTGTGGATGTCTAAAACATTAACATTTAATGGGCTTGTACAAAAATGGAAGCATTTCATTATATATTTCATATGTCTCCAAATTGTTTGTGAGTCACAACTCCAGTATTCAAAATTGCTCTTATTTTTATAATTTAAAGATTAGTTTTGGGCATGGTAGCATATGCCATAATCCAAGACCTTGGAAGGTTGAGGCAGGAAGATCACTTCATGACTTTGAGGCTACCCTCAGCTACATACAGTGTTTAAGACCAGCCTAAACTATGCAGTGAGACCTTGCCTGAAAAAATAAAAGGGGAAGAGTCTACCTAGTTTTAAAGGTATAACTTTTAAAACTTATTAATTCTTATATTTTCATTTTTGAAAAGATAATTGTTGTTCATTTGCCTTGAATTTTAAACTTTTTAAATAAAGCTTCCCAAATGTATCCATATATTTGATAATAAATCGTTCAGCCTACACTTGTGCGCCTTAATTTCTTGTACTGTAGGTAAAATTTCAAAATATTTTGATAAAGTAATTTCCTAACTTTTAAGCATATTTACTATAATACAGCTTCAACTCATAGAAATGACACAAGAAATGGAATATGTCAATAAAAATTTCATTTGTAAATAAAGGCATTTGAAATTTTTAAATTTTTTTTTTTTTTTTTTGGTATTTAGTACAGGGTTTACAGCAGTGGTTCTCAACCTTTCTAATACCGTGACCCCAAAATACAGTTTCTCATGTTACGGTGACCCCAAACCAAAAAATAATTTTGGTGGCTACTTCAGAACTGTAATTTTGCTAGTCATGCTACGGGATGGCTTTAAGCGACCCCTGTGTTTTAGTGGTTCGAGCCCCGCCAGGGTCGCGACGCACAGGTTGAGAACCGCTGGTCTACAGGATCTCAGACACAGAGTGGACTCTGAGTGATCCTCCTGTTTTCGGCCTCCCAACCACTGGGATTCCAGGCACCCTCCACCATGCCCACTCTCAATCACCCAGCACACCCCAGGGGCGGGCTGGCACAGCAGTGAAACCCTGGCTTCTGCATCTGCCTAAGCAGGTGCTTTGTCCACTGAGCTATCTGGCCGGCCCAAGGCATTTGAATTTATAGGAGGAAAAAACGAAGACTTTTCCCTTCTGATGCTAAGGTTTACAGCTGAGAACCTTGTAACAAGATGGAGATGAATGAGAAAAATCACATAAACTAATTTAACGTATATGAAAAATGACCTGAGGACCTTCTGAGAAACAGAAACACACAGGAAGAGATGCGTGTGCGTGTTTCTTAATCCTAAATGCAATGAGCTGAGGGGAACACGTAGCATCAGAGGGTAGAGCGCTTCATGCAGTGCTAATCAACCAGGCAATTGGCAAATGGCTTTTTCAGAATACCCTTGACTGCCTACATCTTTTAGGATGGTGAGAATGCCCCTTTCCTCTTGAAACAGGGTTGGTGCTGCTGGAATAGGAATAGGAATTTTGGATCCTGATTCAGGGAGGAAGATAAGAGAATATATATGGAGAGTTTCGGGCTATGGAGGAAGACACAGGGCCCACCCTGCTCCTGCATTTTCTCATATGTGCAGCTGTCATGTTTTCAGTTAGGATGTGCTGAACCCCATCAAATACCTTTAGAATTATTGCTAAAAACATACATTTTAATGAACACATTGATATTTACTAAATTATTTTTTAATGCCATAATTTTTTCAGAATCTTAAGTAAAGAAGGTGCACTCTTCGAAAGTCTAAATGAAGTACATATGCAATCCCACAAATGGGGAACTACATTTCTGGGACTTTAGTTCGTAGGCTCATTCGATGTAAATGAATCTGTGTAAAAAGTAATCAGAATTTACTGAGTCTTAAAATCTGTTGTGAGAGAATTTGAATATGTGATACTCAGTTGGAAGACTTTTGGCCTCCAAATCTAGATCAGCCAATGTTTTTGCAAGGTTTTCTTCCTGGAAACAGGGTGTCACTGTGTAGTTCTGCCTGACCTAGAACTCACCAGGTAGCCCGAGTTGGCCTCAAGTTCTTGATGATCCTCTTGCCTCAGCCTCTTGACTGGAAGCATTTAAAGTAAAAGTTGGTGGGTAACAAATAGGTCGAATATTTGTCATTTATGTTCACCAAGGAAAAATGCAATCTTGACTTTAAAGGAAAACACTAGCATTCAGTCTTTAAATCAGCTATAATTGACACATTGATTAAATACCAATTAGGGATGTTACTACTAATGAAATAGTGTGCAAAATAATAAGAATAGTTAGCTTACTGAAGCTGTAGTGTGCCGGGTGTCAACTGTTCTGCGTGTTATTTTATTTAATCTGTGTAATAATCCTTGAGATTCTGAGAGGGAAGCTCTCCTCTGTACCCCATGGCTGGTGGCAGAACAAGGGCCACTCTAAAATGTCTGGCTCAGAATCCTTTCTGAAGTGGTATGTGCCTTGGTGTTTAATTTTTAAAAGATTTCTTTTTTGTGATATTAAAATAATTTTGAATTTTAATAATAATAATAAATTCACAGTAATTTCTGTGATTTAATAATAATTTATCATTATTTATTTGGTATAGGTTCTCGTTACACAGCTCAGACTCATACTGATCCTCCTAGCTCAGCTTTCCCAGCCCTGGGATTACAGGCATGCCACATTTCCTCAGCTCTTGGTGGCCAGCATGGTGGCAAGGCATGCCTTTCCTTGCACTTGCCAGGCAGGTGCTAAGACCACTGTGTTCTCTGCCCAGCCTAATTTTTAAACGATTTTCAAGAGCCAGGCATAGTGGTACACACCTGTAATCCCAGCATTCATAGACTGTGCAGGAAGATCCCTGCAACTTCAAGGCCAGCCTGGGTTACATAGCAAGTTCTAGGTCAGCTTGGACCACATAGAGACCTTGTCTCAAAAAAAAATAATCTTTTCTATAACATGTTTAGATTACTTTATAGATTACTTTAAAAGGCTTTATGTCCTACTATAGACCAATTTGTAATGATCACTAGGAGACTTGTATTTAATGGTCACCTGGGGAGATTCTTAAAGTACGTTTTAAACAATTGTAGCTAGCCAAATTTATATATCCGAAGTCTTCCTGTCACAGAAGTATTCTCTGCATTAGAGGTAGAGGTCCATAAATTACTAGAAATTACTAATAAGGTGAATTACTGACTGAAACCACCAAGAAGAATGTTTCTTTGGAGAAAGCCACTCAGAAAGAAGAGTCAGTGTAGTAATGTGCTAACAGTTTTTGTGGCAGTGGCCCTCAAAGGGAGCAGCAGCTGTAGGGTAGGTGCTGGGGCTTTGCAGAGCTTCAGATCCGGACAGTGCTGCGGTGTGCTCACAGCTGTCTCCATGCCCCCCCTTCCCCACAAGGAAACGGGATGTAACCTTCAGCTGACACTGCAGGATAGGCCAAGTAGGAAGACAGGAAATATCCTGATAAGGCAAGCCTACATGCTGGAGAAGTATAGCTGGCTCATTAGCTATGACTACATGCCATTAAAGATATTTTTCCCAGAATTTAGAATATCTACAGTCATCACTGTTGTGTGTTTTCTCCAGCAACATTTGAAATTTTAAGGAGTTTTTGTTTTGGTTTGGTTGGATTTGAATTTGATTTTTCCCATTAAATGGGAGAGATGATATAAACAAGTCAGACATGTTGCGAAGCAGGCTCATCAGAGCGGAACTTACTGATACAGTGAGGTAACTAATAGGCACATACTGGGGAGATGAAAGAAGATGAGGTGGCAGGAGTTAGTAGAAGCCCAGACTAGAAGGAAAAGAAGCTAACTATAAGCACACACCTGAAACGAAGTGTTTTATAAAGGGAAATTGCTGTTGTGGCTCACGATTTTAGAACCCAAAAGTCTAAATGTCAACTCTGGCTCTTGAACGCTCCCAGTCCCGCTCAGCCTCATGGTGACTCTTGTTAAGGCAAGAATGCGCACGGAAGCAGTCTTGTGATGAGACAGAAAGCCACACCGAAAGGGGGGCTTGGCCTGCTTCTATGAAGCTTCTTACAAGAGCTAACCTGCAGCTGCCTCCCCTCCAGCGGACTCCTGCAGGCTCCTCTCTTCAGGATCTCACCTACCTTCAGCAATGCCACACTGGGAATGAAGCTATAAATGTGGGCACCTGAGACTGGGTGCAGACTCTAGCAGGGTGGCAGGAGACAAGCACTATCAAGACCCTCATGGAGTGGACATAGCAAAGTGGCCCGAACTCCTGCCTGGCAAGTATGAGGTCCCAAGTTCAATTCCCAGCACAAAAGAATAAAAATAATGAAGAACTTCAGTGCAGCTGGGGCTAAAGTGGGTTTGGCCACGAAATCTCATCCTCTAGGAGGTGTTACAGGATCAGTAACTTCCGTCCTGTGTCACCTGGGCAATGTTGTTAAAGCATTCACTCAATATTCCACAACGAAGTCTAGGATAGAAAGGAATTTTTAAATAAAAACTATGAATTTCAAAGGATATGAAATGTGTTTTAAGGAAGAAGAGAAGTGGTAGAAAATCGATGAGCTAAGGGATATACAGAAATCTCAGAGGAGGGGCCGTGAGAAGCCTGTGCAGTTGTGCTGTCCTGTGCGCTCTCAGCCTCCAGAGTCGGCGACTCCCGCCCAGCTGCCTTGGCCAATGCTCCTCCCTGGGCAAGAGCACTGCTTACGCTTTGTCTTACAAATGAATTCTCCATAAATTCCACAAAAGACCTTGCCATATAAATCTGAGGAATTGTGCTACGGGCTATTTCATTTTACCACAACTCGTGAAGAGGGCTCTAAAATGCTCTGCTGCTAAAGGTGACATAGATGATCACGATTGGCAAATTAATCATGCCAAGTGAGCTACCAAACTTACTTCCATACCAAAGGTGCCTATTTGTTATACTTAATTGTAGTTGAATACCTCGTGTGTAAGCAAAACTAATTTCAGGCTTCGCTTTTTTTCCCTATTTTTCTGTTTTCCAGGTATGCTTTACAATAGGAGTATTACTTTGTTTTAATTTTTCTTTTTTTTTAACCTAAAAGAATAAAAATATTGGAAAAAGTATGGAAGTGCTAAAAGTTAGCTAAAATAAAAGTCAATGTATTAAGTCCCTAGATTTGTAATTAAAAAGTGTAGGCAAAAGTGTAATTAAAAAGTGTCCAGTGGAATGTGAAGCATTTTGGGCTTCTGCTCCACACTTAAACATTTCCTGATTTGGTTCGTTTGCTTATATGTTTCTTTGTGTTGATTTAGTCCCAATCCTGGGTTTTTCCCCTGCATTCAATTATGTATTTTAAAAATATCTGTCATCAAGTCCCTGACAATTTTATAAATGTACTGGTTGAATATATGTTGTAGAACGCTTTGGATTGTTGACTGTGAACGTCGACATTTTCAACCAGATACATAAAAGTGTTCACACAAAAGCTCAGTATAATAAGCACTTGCCTGGCAAGCACAGAATCCTGAGTTCGATCCCCAGTACCACAAAGAAACAAAAACAGCAAAAATTTTTTTCTGTTCCAAAAGTGAGATTGTGTGAAGGTTATTATTAACATTATTTAAATGTGATATTAGAAAAATATGCCATGAACATAAAAGTTAATCATTTATTATTGGGTATTAGCATATCAGAAATACCAAAATATAACTCCAAAACAGGCACATTTTCTTTGTAATAGAAATTGTCGTTCCACTATTCTGCATTCATTGAATTGATTCCGTCTTGCTGATTAACTGTAGCAAGGTTCGGGCAGGTGGGATGGCTCAGCGGTGTAAAGCTCCTGCTTGGGCAAACTCAGGCAGGCTCAGGGGACCGCGGTTCCATTCCCCATATCACGTGCCAGACCCACGCTTCAGGCTGGCTGAGCCGTAGGAGGCATGCCAACATTTTCGTTGATTCTCACAGGGCTCTATTAGTAGGAATATCTAGCCCATGTATTTATACTACTTATCTTGTATTAAGAAATTTTATTCTTTCCATTTTTCCTGTTCCCTTTCCAGCTATATTTCTGTTTTACTTACTCATAAACATTTTGCTTGCTTTAGCACGGCAAGTAGCTCCTTGTAACCCTCTCTGTGACTGTTCCATAATATAGCCATAACTGTACATATTTAAGCAATCAACTTTTTCTTACAGTGTATATGCTTTTGAAGTCTTTTAAATAGATATACAATCAGGAATTAAAATATACATTTTTCCACCAGGGATCTAGCTCAACAGCATAAAGGCCTGTCTGGTAAGTGTCAAGTCTAGAGTTGAAAACCCAGGACCAAATAAATAAATAAATAAAATTAAACATATATTTTTAAAATGTCCCTTTATCTTCTGCATGATTTCAAAAGTTTTGTAATTCATATTAATATTTGTAATAGTTCTAAAAAAGTTTTTTGTAATGAGGCAATTTTGAAATATCACTAAGTATTTCATGCTTTCCATATGGATTTGTGCCACCGGTCCTATAGCCAACCTGCATCGTAGCTATGTCCTTGTCTTTGGACAGACTTCATGTTCTTCTACCATTATTACATCATTACCAGAAGTTGCTTAATATTTCATAAAATGAATGCTTTATTCTCATGTTTTCTTGCAAAATTGGTGTTTTATTTTTCTTTTACATAAACTTCAGAATTGGTTTCTCAAATTCTTACAGTATAGTCATCTTGTTTTAGTTAGAATTACAATATATGTGTAGCTTAACTTGTTATAACCAAGTTTGTTTTTACAAACTTAAATCATCACATTTATATACATATGGATATACTGTCATTTATTGACACCTTCCATTATAGTTTTATGTAGGTTTTTTTGTTTTTGCATTTACATGTTTTTATTTGTTTTTTCCCAAGTATCTGTCACCTCTCTTTCTCCACCTTCTTAACAGTAGATTAAGAACTTAACTGGTAAATTTCCTAGCAGTGTATTTTTTTATGATTACTTTTAATAAGAAATTACATAGCCGGGCGTGGTGGCGCACACCTGTAATCCCAGCACTCGGGAGGCTGAGGCAGGAGGATTGATGCGAGTTTGAGACCAGCCCGGGCTACAAAAGTGAGCTCAGGACCAGCCTCAACTGCATAGTGAGACCCTGTCTTAAAAAGACAAAAAAAAAAAAGAAATTACAATGTGACAGTTTCAAAACATGTTAGAACATTCTCAGTAATTGATCAGTGCATATTGTCATCCTCATTATAGTTATACAGGGCACAGGGTGCAGACATGTTAAATTTTCTAATGGTTATTGGTACACTAGATTGCTTCTCTTTGATCTAAGAGAAGTTAGTTGTATACATAGTCAAATGTTCCATACTTGCAGTGTGCTACTGGTGAAACTGGCAATGTTGGAAGCTTTTGATTTGAGCCTTTTACAGCTCAGCATACTAAACTACCCTTAAGTTTTATGCATCATGTTTAAGCTTTAGGTAGGTTTTTAAAAGAGTACTTCCTTTATGATTCTTTCTCTTAGTTTTTTTTTTTTTTTTTTTTTTTTTTTTTTTTTTTTTTTTTTTTTTTTTTTTTTTTTTTTTTTTTTTTTTTTTTTTTTTTTTTTTTTTTTTTTTTTTTTTTTTTTTTTTTTTTTTTTTTTTTGTCTAATTTATTAATTGGGATTTTTGGCTTTGGAAAGATAAAAATTTCTTTGATTTTCTATTTTGTTATTACTAAATGGGAGAGCAGTTGATCATTGTATGTTACTATTATGCTAGATAAACATCTAACTCTATTTACAGTTTCAATAATTTTTTTTCTCAGTTTTTTTTTCCCCTGTATTTTCTATGGAAAGAGTCATATTCAAATAACAACTATAAATTTATTGCTAAAATTCCAAGTCACATACAAGTTAAATTTGTTCTTGTCTGAGACTGTCAGGACAAGTGCTGATATGAACTTTCCAAGGGAGGTCTACATCCAGTTTTGCTGCAGTTGTACATATACACTGTACAAGTACATGTATATATATTTTCTCCATTATGTAAAATTTCTATAAACCTGATTGAAAACAGATCATTCTGGGCCAGTGATATAGCTCAGTGGCATAAGTGCCTGCTGAAGCAAGCTCAAGGACTGGGGTTCGGTCTCCAGCACCACGTGCTGCCCCAGCCCCGCCCACTGGTGCACTGAACCGGCCAACGAGATGGAGTATAGTGGCACACACCTGTGATCCCTGCACTGGGGAGGCTACAAATGAGAGGATCACTATGAATCTGAGCTGTATATTAAGATCCTGTACCAACCACAGATCATTCATTCAACATAAGGTATATATTATCTAAATGGGTGTCTCCATGAAAAGTGCTAAACATGATCAGGTTAAATTAAAATTATTAATATTTTATTGAGAACTTTTAATGAAGTCAAATAAAATGTTCTAAAATTTATTTTTTGTCCCCTTAAACTATCTTTACCTGGTAAATTTAGACTAAAAAGTTTATGTTCATTTTTACTTAGGTCTAATTTATATATAAAAAAAAGATTGCTTGCTTCTTGAGTGTTACAGAGACCTTATTGTAAAATACTGAGACAGTTCAGGTTTTCTTGCTCTTTTATTTGCTTGTTTCTTTGGTAGAGGGTCTTGCTGCGCAGCTCAGACTCGGAGTGAACCTCCTATGTCAGCCTCCCGTCCTAGTGATTAAGATTATTTTTAAATTATTTTATTGAAATGTAGCAATAGATGGATTTTAATTAATACTTGTACATATGTGTATTGCATTCATTATTGATATACAGCCTCATCTCATTATCATCAGAAAATATACTTTGGAGATCGTTCTATTTTTCCAGCATTGGAGAATTGACTCACGCGTGCCACTGCGCTACATCCCAGCTCTTCTTCTGTCTTATTTTAAGATAGATTCTAGCTCAAATCTTCAGGCTGGTTTGAGCCTTCTTTTTTTTTTTTTTATCACTCACTGTTAAGTAGCAGAAAGTACTGAAATGCACCACCTTGCCCAACTTGTACTAATTCTTAGTAAGGCACTTTGCTAACATTACCTTTAAAGTTCAAAATATACTGAATTTAAATTGTATTCTATTGTGGCCTATTTTTTTTATATCTACACAGTTGGATTTATAATTTTAATGCTTAAAACTTTCATAACATTTCTTGTAGTTTTTCTGATTTACATGACTTTAGAACGATATATTGAAATATCTAGTAATAATTTTAATTAAGAATAACTGCATCTGATGGCTTGTGTATTACAACTGTGATAGAGAGCTTGAGCATTATGAGGTCTTCATGAACACTGGCTGCACAGTGTGATTTTCCCAAATGTTTCTACTGGAAACAGTGTAATGGACTTTCAGTCTGTTATGTGACTGATAAATTCAAAATTCAGGGAGAACTCGAATAGTCCTTACTACCTGATAACCCTCTAGAGGGTCATATTTGTTTACCATCCTTGGATCCATACTATTCAAAGTACATTACATAAGTCATTTTGGAGGGAAGTATACTGAGAATTGTAACAGTTAAACCTCTTATTTTTTAATTACCTTGTAACATTTTCAACAGAGGACATGTTATACTTATAAATTCGGTTTAGTTTTTAGTCTCTGTTTTTGTTGTTGTTGTTTTGAGGTAGGTACCAAGAATGGAACTTAGGGCTTTTCTCTACCCAAGAAGGGTCTGTACTCCAGGCATTACCTTTAGGTAGCTTTCCCATGTCGGCCAGATAATTTTGGATGTCTAAACCAACATTCCTTAGGAACCTCGATATAACCCTATTCAATTTAGACTATGTAAAGCCCTAATATTTACCAACTGAGGCCTGTGAAGGCTAAGTGCTCACTGGATCCTCACTGGGTTCCCTTGACTGGAACCCATTGTAAGTACAGTCAGTTTTGCTTATATTTTAGTTGCTTTTAAAAGCAATTTGTGATAAGTTGCTTATTTGTAAGAGATTCATGGTGAATGATGAATGTTCCCACACAAGTTAGTGAAGAGTGAGGCAAGCAAGCCACACGGCAGGAGAGGGGGCGCCTCGCAGACACTCAACTCCTCAGGATGCTTTTGGCAGGACAACAGAAGGCTTCAGGTTCTCTCGCTTGTTGCTTAGTTGTGTCCATCCTGATAGTTCGAAAAAGAAATGCACACATTATTTAATGTGTTCCTTAAACCACCTCATCTTTTTACATTAGAATAACTAGATTTCTAATTAATGGTCTTAAGTTCTAAGAGGGAGCAAGTTCTAAAACTCATTTAAATCTAAAAAGTGGATAAACATCATTGCAAATATTTTTGAACTTAGTTCTTTTATTTATTTATTTATTTATTTATTTATTTATTCATTTATCTTTCTGGGACAAAAATCACAGTATGCAATTCAGGATGACCTTGAGCTCATTTGTAGTCCAGGACGGAATTGAACTTGCAGTGATCCTCTTGCCTCAGGCTCCCAAGTGCTGGGATTAAAAGCATGCATCACCATATCAGGCAATACATTTAAATTGTAGGAATCAATAAATGAAAGATATCAACCTAATATTTTATGGTTCATAAGGTAATACTAATTGAAGTTTTTATTGCTTATGATAAAAAAGACAATTTAATTTAATTCTAAAATTTGTATCCCTTGATGAGTTTTCTAGCAGATTTCAAATGTGGCTTTATGTTGAATTGTACTCAAATGATTATAGTTACTTAAGCAGTGCAGTTGCTTAGTGGACTTTTTAACATTGAGCATAGTATATTTCTGAATAAAGTTTAGATCTCTTATGTAAACCAAAGCACTCTGAATTTATGTTTTAACTGGCTTTGAGAAGCTGTATTAGTCTATATATAATTCAAAATATGAAAATTCATAGTGCTTACTAAGCCTGAAGTTTATTCAGACTGAAACTTTATATAAGTCAGGGCTCAAATGAATCAACTCAGTGACATTCATCTGTTTTGAAATTTATACTAAAATGTGAATTTTCAAAACACTTTTAGAAAAAAAATCTTGAAATGGCAGTAAGTGTGAATTTTTTACTATCCCTCTTAACATCATATGATTATATCAGTAAGTGTAATAACAAATTATATATATATATATATATATATATATATATTGTGCATTATTTTGGCTATTAAATGAAAATACTAGGCCATTTTATTCAGTGCCTAAAACAGGCCCCAAATAGGCTTCTGTACTGATCCTCATTTTACAGATGAGCCTGTACTGTGTAGAGAGTTTAAATAAAAATCCCAGGAGTGCAGATGGTAGCATGCTCAACTTGCTTTGAAATGAAGAACTCTGGTTTACAGTCCCATTCCTCAGTCACTTAGAGAGCCTTTCACATGTTAATATGAATAAACAATCATGCGGTAATAGAATTATTTGCCTCCAAAATTCTGTATCTTATTCACATACAACATAGCAATTCTTATAAATCGGACAAATGGAGATAGCAAATTGTAGCAAATATATAAATGTCTACGTGAACTTTATAACTAATTATTATTAATATTCCTAACTTCTTTTAAATATCTTTAATTTTTGAAATTTGCATTGGGTTATAGAAATTTATACCAAATTAAGTTTTAGATAATATAGCTACATTTTCTGTTATTGATTTCACATTTAGAAACCCTGATTCATGACGGTGAATTCTCTGAATGTAAGACTTGTTCTGCGCAGCAGCAGCAAAAAAATTATGATTCAAAGTTTAGTATTGGTGTTTTGCTACTAAACCTGCTGTGCTGTTATGAAGACTTGAGTCCTGGAATAACGATGTCCATGCTATATTCTAAAATATTTACTGTCAATTTAGTCCACTGTATTATTTTAATAAATTTCCCAAGAATCTAGGAATATTATTTTTGCTAGTAATGTTTTAATATCAATAAAGTTCATAATTGAAATATCATTATTGCATTTTCTGTGTATTTTAATGAATGTTTAATAACATTAATATCTCATGGTTTAGACCTATGGTTATCATTGTACATTATTTATGTTTTTCTATAAACTGTTGGATTAAATTCTGCATGCTTTTTTCTTTTAATCTTTCTGTACTGATATGTTATTACAGTGCATACAACAAAATAAATTTAGGGTGACATGATCCTGCTAACATAAACTACTTCTACCGGAGCTATAAAACAGGATTACTATCATACCAAGTCAGTTTGTTGAGCATTTTCAACAAGATATGTAAAAGTGAAAGGTTTAGCTTTTCTTTCTATGCTACTTTTCTTTTTTTGGGGGGACTGGGGTTCAAACTCACAACCTTGCACTTGCCCAGCAGGCACTTGTGCCTCGGAGCCATCTCCCCAGCTCCCTATACTACTTTTCTAGCTGCAGCATTTTAAAGATTCATTACTGCTGGGTACCAGATAGTTTAATACTATCTTAGATAAATATTACAATATTATCAGTATGTTATGGTTATTAAATGGCTTCTCAATTGAGTAATATAACCCATTTAAAATAACTTTCCACCATTACCTAATAAGATTTGTGGCCCGGCAATCAAAAGCTTTTTCTGGGCTTCTTTGTACCTAATGTGTTCTCTATGACCATGTTGTGAAGACCGGAACACAAGGATTGGTAGAGTATCAAAGCAGTGTGTCTTAAATAATTGCAAAGGAGGTCCACAAAAGTCCTTTATCTCAGGTTACTACTGGTTCCTTTCAGCATAGTCAGAGACCATCATAAGGACAAGGTAAAAATCTTGGGTCCTTAATCTTTTATTCATTAAAAGTGTGCTTATCCTTCCTTCTGAGGCAATTAGGGACTTTATATCAGTTTGTGATAAAATCTCTGTCTTCAGAGATCTCTGTCTTAGATAAAATCTCTGTCTTAGCCTCCACATGATAGTTAAAATAGAATAGAGCTAATGCCTATAACTTTTATTACCTTAACATTTTGGAGTAAATATACTAACTACTTAGGAAAAACTAGCAAAACAAAGTTAATGAATCCTAAATTTAGCTATCCTGTCATATCTCCCTTCAAGACTGAAAGAATCAAGAGTATTTTTTTAATGTACAGAGGAATCTGATTGTCAGACCCTTCTTTGGAGCAGTGCTTAAATGTCCTAAACCTAGGTCACTATGAATTCTAGCAAGGCCCTGGAATTATGAACTAAGGTCACAATAATTTTTGTTTAGATCTAGAGCATCTCCTATAGGCAGCCAGTGCTCAGAGGTGCAATTTCTGAAAGGTAAGAAGACCATAAGGGCACCATAGGATAAGTTCAGAGCTGAGTGTGCTGCTGGAGCTGAGAACTGATTGAAAGAGGCAGGCCAGTGGGGGCAGGACATGGAAGGGCATGGTTCCTTCTTCACTTCCTTCTCTTCCTCTCTGCTCTCTGACCTCCATGATGTGAGTAGCCTTCCTCCACCAGACCCATCCATCATGCCACACTGTGGCCAAAAGCCAATAGCCACACTCAATTCTTCTGCTTTAATAGTTAAGTGTTGAGTATTGTGTATCAGTGAAGAGAAAGTGACTGAGACAAGGGACGATCACACGCAGCCCAGCATTAGCCCCCTAAATCTGGTTTCCTTTGAGCGCCACCGCCATTAACCAGAAGTTTGGGCTTTCTGGCAGGCTGAGGTTGGAGAAGTGCATATTGTAGCCCAAAATGGATAACTTAATGACTTGGAAAGGCCCTCTCTCAATTTTTAAAAAAGTTAAGCAAGGACAGGAACACAGCTCAGTGGTAAGGCTCTGGCTTAATGCGCAATAATGCATGCACGCACTCGCCCACCCATCAGTCAGTGAGTCAGGCAGGCAATCAGTCGCTCACTGTTCCTACTAGAATGCCCTGTCTGACATTTTCTGCTCAGTGTTACTCCTCCATCTGATCACGCCAGAGTCTGTTCCTTATTTTCTCTCTTTGCTTTGCTAAGGAACCTTCCTAGTGTTTGGCAATTCCTCCAACTAAAGTCGCTTGCCAGTTTCTCTGGCTTTTTCGTATAAAGCTTTCTTTCTACAAACTTGTGATTTACTTTCCAGTATTATTAGAAGAAGAACCACAACTAGCTGTTGACACTTTTTCAGTATGAGTCACTGAGTTTGGGAGCTCAGTCTCTTGTTCAAGAGTTTGGGGCCCTCATTGGTTGTGGGGCACTTGGGAATCCCACTCCACATAGAGGTGCTTCACTTATCTCTTCAAATGAGCTAATGCTGAACAATTGCTGAGGTTCCTTCTGAATATGAACCTTAAAGTGAAGGGGTTAGTAGTTCCGTCAAAGTCATTCCTTCTCCGTTGCATGCTGCAGCTCAACAATGACAAGATCTTTCACCATGGAGTTTGCCCTCAAGCGTGCTTCCTATCGCCCCATCCTCCTTCACACATGCCTAATTTATTCTGCTATCTTTAATATACTCGATTTGTCTAAATAAAGGAAAATTTCCAAACATGAAAATAGATCAGAAGGAAATGTTTTAAATTATTTATCTAATTTATTTTATTTTTATCTTGAATTTCAATGATTTCCTTTGGAATATATCAAACATAATAAACTATTTTGTTTAATAACAGCAGAAGTGAGAGACAAAATAGCCAGTATAGGCTACCTTGATTCATTCACATCGTTTCTCACTGTTCATCATCTGTTAATAGTGACACTGTGAGTTCTTACAATACTTTGGTTAAACAAACTATTGTTTTTCAAAATACACTTGAGGTAATAAGATTTTAGACATCAATGAGTATAAAATAATGTATCTGACAGCAATACACGCTAACTAAAGAAAGGAGTGTCTTGTTTGTTTATTTTTCTATGAAAAATTTATGTTCAAGATACTTTACTTAATTTTCAATAAGTAAAATTAATACTTATAAATTATAATATTACTTATACATTCCCATTAACAGTTACCGATAGTATTCTACATCTTTTTGTCTATATATATATTTCTATTGGTACCAGGAATCGAATGCAGAACCTTGTGTTTGCCAGGCAGGTGCTGTGCTGCTGAGCTATGTCCCAGACCCTTCTGTGTGCATATTTTGATAGAAAAAATATTACAACACAATTTTCCATCACACAACCTTAAATTAGTACTTTCCCTGGTAAATTATTCAGCTTCATAAACTAATGTTATAGTCTCTGTTCTCAAAACTAAGCCAACAGCATCTAGCTTGGCATCCACAGCAAATGACACCATTGATAAGAATTTAATTTGAATGTCATGGAGAGAGATTGTGAAATTCAATTCTCCAAGATAATGGAGTGTCTGATCAACACGACGGGCGTCACTGGCATCGGTCATGTTCAGTGACTGTCAAATTTTAAAACATTGTCTATTCACTGAGTCATAATGGGGGCTAATTGAGTGAACCTTCTTTACCAGAAGCATGAATTTATATATAGAACATACACTTGGATTTCTTATATCTACCATATAAAAATGAAATGACTTATGAATTACTGTACAGGGTAAGCCATGTTTTAAAAAAAAACGTCCTACAGGATAGTGGTCTAAACACTACATGAGCCTAGAAGTAGGTGCCCTACATCTAGCACATCAGCTCCACATCAACAAAAGCAGTGTCCATTATGGGGTCTGAGTCTCCATAGTCACTTTTGCTAGACAAGTGGGAACAGATGGTAGAAGGGGGCCTAGTTCCATTCAACTGGCAAGGCCTAGAAATGTCACGATCTGCTTGCACTCAAATCCCAGTGAGCACTGTAGCAGCCCTCAGGCAGCTCACTCCGGTAAGGGCGGGCCAGCGGTTCTTGTGATTGGGTAGGACCAGTGATTCTTCCCCACAACTACGAACCAAAGTGCTGAGTTACATACCACTGTCACCCTTTTTTGGCAGTTCAGCTGGCAGGCAAAACATGGTCACACCCACAATTATCTTGAAGACTTTGTGTTTAATTTTTTAGAGTATTTATGTATCCTGAATCCAACTGTGCAAAGTATTTTTAAAGATACTCCTTTCTTGCTAAGTTGTATAGCTGTTATTGTCATAAGGCTGCTTTGCTCCATGAGCTTAGCAGCATAGCTGGACCATGTCAAGCGAGAGGAAATGCTTGTAATAAAGGCATTGATGTAAGTGCAGGATTTTCTAGGTACTTTTTAATAACTGTAAAACATAATGAATCTCTAGAATTCTTCCATGTCTCCCACACATTCATGATATTATGTAAGTGTCTGATGCAATTTCTTAGCTGAAAACTCTTTGTCCTATTCAGCGCTATGCAGCAGACCTTGCTGTGATAACTGGGCTGTTCTAGAACTGTCCTGGCTACTGCTGTCGTATCTGCGACCTATGTGAAGGTCTGAAGCCTTGTCATGTAACTGAAGGGCCTGAGACCCCGAATTTCAAACTTTGTTTTGTCTTGGCAAATTTAAATTTGGACAACCATGTGTAGCTAGGGACTGCACAGAGAGCTCTAGTCACTTCGTGTCTTGTCAACTGACTTACTTCACCCTTTACTGGGTCTTATTCCTGGAACTGCCCGTGAGAAAATTCAAATACTCACTGTTCATTTGCATAGTGTTATCCTTGAGCTTTTTAAATGCTGCGTGAATTTAGACAGCTGAGCAATCATCATTACATGTAACATTTATTAACCATATTATGTATGAAGCACCATTCTGAGCCCTTAATATATAAATTATTTCATTACCCCAAGAAACTTGCATTGCAACAAAAGGAACTTAGGTTATAATTAGTGCTATTTTGTAAATATATAGACTGACACAAGAGCAATTTAATTTTCATCTAAGATCAAATAGGTACAAGTGAAGAAGCTAGGATGTAATCCCCCAGCAAACTGGCTTTAAATAATACCAGAGTCTCTCTCCGTCAACTGGGAAAGTGAGATTTTAGCAGTGGTTCTTTGTTTGAAATGCATCACAGATGGGGCCTTCCAAGAACATTACTGCATTATGAATAAAATAGGGAAATATATTGCCTTTGGCAAGAAGGTAGGAAAAAGAACTGCTCCTCTTCCTTTTTTTGTCCTCTGACACAAAGAACTCATGTTTGTAAAAAGGTGAATCAAATTGCCTTCTCACTTAATTTGCTAAATTGGCAATAGGATTTCATTTCATCAGAATGATGCCTAATAAATTAGTCGAAGAGTGCTGGTGAACAGGTGCCATGTTTTCTCTGATTACTGCAAAGGCTTACTCACTTTTTCTCTTAGTACACTAACCAAAATTTACAGTAATCAGATTTAGCACAGGTTAAATATCTGTAAGTTAAAATTATTTTGAAGTGCATAGTCCATGATTAAGTAATCTCGCCTACTATTATAGCATGAGGATACCCTTAGGTGTCACGGAATCTGTCATTTCAAGCATGCCTCCCAGCCTCTTCCAGACTGCTCATAAAACTTCTCATTCACTGAGAAATAAATGTCTCTGTCAAGTCAAAAGTAATACAAGCACATGAAGGAAAAATGAGACTATTTTAGTTTTATTAGGGATATTGCAGAGTTGCAAAATTGATTTTATTCCTTATTATATAGGTTCTTGTGGTCATTTTAGGATTTGCCTTCTGGATATAATGGAAAAGTTATGACACTTGTTAGAGAGGTGGGCAACAGAGGCCTGTGGGGAGCAGGAGAAGATTTTTCATATGAAATTCTTTGTCATAAAATGCTAATGTTGGTGTTCTTGTCTTTATGTCTATGCATTCTTTAGCTATGAGGATAACAGACCCTTCATCAAGTAAGAATGACCTGAATGGCTGATAAAGTTCATTTATCAGTGTGGTCCCACGAACCAGCTGTCAGATCAGTATTGAAGTATCATTAGAGCTTCTGTCATTCACATTGAGGCAGAAGAGCAAACTGCACAGGGAAATACTGTGGCGTACGATTTAGGAGCAGAAAAAGTGTACTGCAGGTGTGCTGCTCCCCTAAAACTTCTGCTTCACCTCTGTTAATCAGCTATTCCTGGGCCGGCGTCGCAGTAAGCGCAATTTCCCGTGGTGCAGACGCGTTTCACATCAGATTCCTTCCTCCTTACTGCATGATGTGTCGGTCTGCACTACATATGTCCAATCTTTGGGCATCATTCATCTAAAATTATTTTGTGATTTAATGCTATATCTATAAATCGATCGAATGGATACAAAAGTGCCCAATTGCAACTGAATCGCTACATTAAAGATTTAAAAAGGAAAAAAGAAAATAACTTCACAAACTAAATTTTGTACATGCGAAATCATCCCTTTAAACTTTAGCATCTATCATTTGACTCATAAGCTAATTATCTATGAATATGTTTAAGTTTCTGAACCAAAACTACAAGTCTGCTTTATCTGGTACATGTTAATATTTGGAATTTTTTCTGTATTTTAAAATTACACGTCCTGCAAGCATAAGCTAAGAGTGGCTCATATGGATGACCTTGCTGTAGACTTTCAGTTTGTTCTTCTGGTGAAGAGTCCTTTGTGTCCATTTTCCCCGGTGCCATTTCACTTGCTTCTTCATGCTTTTGCTGATTGTTTTCCTTGGAAATCAGAGCTCCTGGAAGCTTTACATCCTGTGGCCTTTGGGCTCATTGTGTGTTTTCTAGTGGATAATAGTTGGCTTTAGTATTTCATCCTGTCATTTTAATTCTCAATTTAAACAGCAATTTTGTCTTAATTTAATGATGATTATTTCCATTTTTCCTTTTTCCACCTTCTATGAGAAGCTGAGATTTTTTTCCTTGAATATCCTCATATTTGAGAATTCAGCAAAAGAGAACAATACTAACATGTAAGATGTCTTCTAACTCATTAACAAACATGTCACATGTCATAGCAAAGTCCTTTAGTGGTTCTTTAAGAATATTGATATGAAACATTAAACATTTCAAGCTTGCATTTAACTCTGAAATAGTCGGGGATTGTTTGGGGAGAAAACACTTAGCAAATATCTATCATCCATTTTAATAGGACCTTGGAACCATATCTATCTTAAATTGTAAGTTTCTCTGAAAGATATATTGTACCCAACTTCAGATTATTGTAAATATATGCAATTATTTTGCCTTCATTTTACCAAGTTTTAACCCCTGTAAATATTCTTTGTTTAGAAAAAAAACAAATGGAGGACAGAAGCTAAGATATAATTTATTAGCACACCGTTGGAGCTAATTAGAGTAGGAGAGAAAGGGGAGGGCTTCCATGTGCGTAGGCGTCTTGACTCTGGCCCTGCTCTCCCATATAGTTAGACTTGAGGAAAGCTAAGAGAAGGTTTCAGTTTCAGCTGTTAGAGTCCCATCTATAAGAAGAACTTATTTTATGTTGATAGTAAGTACAGAGCATAATCACAAACATAGCAATCATTTCTGACCCACTTCTTACTGTTTTAAATGGCAGCTTGGAGAGTGGAAGGAAACTGAGAACTCATCTTCCATACTGTCCATGCCATTCACACCACTCCACCACTGCCATTCTAGCTTCATCTTCTCCCTGGAGTTTGCACTTCAAAGAGATGGAGATGTCCTGAGCCTTTAAGCTTCTTTCCAGCAAAGCTGCCAGATGTCTGATTCCCAAAGTCAAGCCCAACATAAACGTAGAGGACAGTAATCCAAAGCCTGGAACAAGAGTAGAACTTGAGTGATCTTGTAGAAGGAAGCCCTTTTTTTCCCACCCACTGTATTATATACTTTACATAGGTACAAAATCAGATTGGCAGGACTCTTTAAAACCATACATATCTGGCAACTGCTAGTTTCTTCTAATTTAAGTTATGTTTTTGTCAGTCAACATGATAGCTTTTTTTTTAAAGAGGAAATTTGGAAAAATGGGATTAAAAATATATCTGATGAATCACAGAGAAAAATGCAGTCTAACAAAGGCCATAGCAATGAGTCCAGTGGAGACTAACACCTCTTTATAGAAGTTTTCCCTCTTGTCATTCTCCCTAATTACATCGTCATGCCATTTGCATATATGCTACAAATACATGAATAATTTATAGGACAAATCTGCTTTTGCTTAAATTAATTTCTGTGTTCATAACATTTTCATTCATGTATATTTCCTCAAGCTTGATTTCCTGTAGCCCCCATTTAAAACTGAAAGTACTTACACCACCTGTCTTACATTTTTCTGTCAAAAAATAACTTGCTGTAACATTTCTTCAGTGTGAGAACTGTTGACGTGAGATGGTTGTGTTTACTAGAGGCAGATTATTTGATAACCCTGAACTTTCTCTTCTCTCCACAGGTCATGGGTTATAGGTGCAATAGCCCTGCTCTGCTTGTTAGGATTGACCTGGGCCTTTGGACTCATGTATATTAATGAAAGCACGGTCATCATGGCGTATCTCTTCACCATTTTCAATTCTCTACAGGGGATGTTTATATTCATTTTCCATTGTGTCCTACAGAAGAAGGTAAGCTTGAATTTTATTGTCAAAAATAAATAGAATGTGTTTCACAATAGTAAAGCAGTTATAATGTAATCTGATATGTCAACCTAGATACATTTGGCTGTACAAAATAAGCATTAGTCTTTTTTATAATATTAGGGACAATGTAGACACAAAATGGAAGCATAATAGCCTTTACAGTCTTTTGTATATCCATGGACAGACAAATTGAATTTGGGCATTAGAAGAAGCTCTTTCCTAAAGTGGGTGCATGTCACAGTATATTTCTGTTTCTTTAAATATTATTTCGTATCACAAAGTCAAAAGTGTAACCATTCATATACATTTATAATTTGGAATGCATATTGGTGTTGTTAGTCTATAATTTAAAGACATGTTTTATAATAATTATGAGTTGAATGATTACACTGAATCTTTAAGTTTTACACTAGTTTATTTTATAATTTATTACATTTACAAGGGCAAAAATTGTATTTTCGGAGCTGGGAAGATAGCTGAGTAGAATAAGCACTTGCCTGGCAAATGCAAGGACCTGAGTTCAATCCCTGGTCCCGCAAAAAAAAAAAAAAAAAAAATTATATTTTCAAGGCTAAGTCTAACTAAAATTGTATTGAGTTTTTAAATTACAAGATGAATTTTCCATTATTATATTTCTAAATTTTATTTAAATTTTGTTATCCATGGGGGCAGTGGAATAGCTCAGCGGACCAAAGCATCTACTGAGGCAAGTTTACACAAGCACAGGGACCATCGCTAGATCCCCTGTACCACATGCCATTCCAGCCCTGTCCCCAGGATGGGCTCAGCTGGCCAGAGTCCCAGCATAGTGATGCACGCCTGTAATCCCAGCACTGGGGAGGTTGAAAGCAGGAGATCACCATGAGTCTGTGCTGCAAAATGAGGCCCTGCCACAATCAAACACATTAAAAAAAAAATTGGTCTCAGTTTCTCTGATCACCTGGCTAGACTCCATTTAACCCTTTGTTCATTTGCTTAAAACCTTACATCCTTTGGAGCCATTTAGTTAACCTCATCATGTCTCAATTTCCTCATGTGTGATATGGAGATGATAAATGTAATTATGAAATACTAAAAGGTATGGATCTGAAAATGAAGCACAATGTAAAAATTTCTCAGAAAATTGTAAGAACCATAGCTTTGCCTTAGAAAACAACCAAAATATGGGAACATCCATGTCTAGAATATTTTATTTGAGATTCCAAAACAAAGTGCGACCCAGACAGAAGTTAGGAGAAGAGTGTCCACTTATCAAGATGAACAGAAATAAGAGAAAACTTTATTGTGTTAAGTATCTAGAATATGCTGGCATGTTCAAAAATACAGGAAGAAGTAATGATGAGTAAAGCTAATAAATGTGAGATAAATCAAAATCGCATGTGTAAGCATTGTGTTGTCTCTCTAGTGTCAAAAACTGAAAGAGTAAATAGGGCTAGCCAGATGGCTCAGGAGACTAAAGTGCCTGCTTAGACAGAGCACAGTGGCCGGGGTTCAATTCCCAGCATGCTGTGCTAGCCCCGTCTTCAGTGCACCCTGAGACAGTGACTGACACTTGACATGATGGTGCCCAACTGTAATCCCAGGGCTTGGGTGGATGAAAACAGGAGGATCACTACAAGTCCGATCTGAATAGTGAGACCCTTACCAAATACTACATAAATAAATAAATAAATAAATAAATAAATAAATAAATAAATAAAAGAATAAATAACAGCCAAAAAGTACAAGAGGTATAGTCAAGAGGAAAAAAACTGCTCAAAAGGAAAGAACAATTTGGATAGAGGAAAAGAGGAAAGGAAGGAAAAGGGGAAATGTGTATATATATGTATATGTGTGTATATATATGTATATGCATATATATAGAGAGAGAGACTGATACTTGTACTACTAATTTCTATTAGTTCATTGAAATGAACAGTTATTGCTTTATCATTTGATCAATTCTGTATGCCTCTATCTAGGAATCTGAACAACTACTTTGAAAAGAACAATTTATAATATATTAACAATTGTTAATTTCCTATCATCTTGTTTTGAAATTTTATATCATTTATATTTTTTCTCTCTTTAAAATTAAAAGAAAAGAACTGGGGAGATAACTCAGTAGAGTAAGTGCCTGCCTGGCAAGCATAAGGTCCTGAGTTCAATCCTTGGTACCACAATAAATAAATAAATAAATAAATAAATAAATAAATAGATTAATTAGTTAAATTAAAAGAAAAGAAAAGACTGCATTAGAATAAATGTATTTCAAATACAATCACTTATAATTAACCTGATACAACAGGTGATATTAGAATATATGAGCATTTCCAAACAATGCATGTATAGTAAAAATTGCCAAAAAATTGCCATACCTCTACTCAGTAGAAGTTTTATTTCAGTCACTTTCCAGTGATGAGTGGACCCCTTGGAGAGACACAATCTCAAAACAGTAAAACCTGGGTTTGCACAGTTCATTCTGGAAACATACCTGTATACCAAAACTAATTTCCCTTAAAGAAATAATGGATGTGCTGGTGATTCATTCTACAACTCAAAAACATTCATATAAAAATGATCATGACGCTGTAGTACAATACTAAATGATAAGCAAAATGCAAAATATAAAGAATAAAGAAACTCAACACCCCTTTGTGGCTATTATGAAGAAGACAGAGGGGCTTTATTATGCAAGGCAACTTTCACTATTGTTAATGGAATCACTGCTATGTAGTGTTCAGTGGAGTCTTTTTTCTTTTCATGCACCTTCCACGAGGAATGGATCCAGTGATTCTTGCTTTTCCCTCCTAAGAATTTCACAAAAATATGACATTGCATTGTCACTGAACAGATTCATTGCTTGCACTGCCACAGTCTTATTGGGGCGCCATTGCTTTACAAAATTATTACTATTTTACACATCTCCTTCTAATCATATCTAAAAAGTGAAGGATTCCTCCACATTTTTCCCTTCCTCCCTTGCCGATATGATCTCTTTCATAAATGCTCAAGTCTGGGAGATGCTCACCCATAGTACTTCAAGAAGCGCTAGGGGTGCTATTGGTTCCATGTCATCTTGTGACTTTTGGTATCCGGTGCTACTAGTATTGCAAGACATTGGTCATGTATCAGATTTAAATTTATTAGAAATGTTTGTTTGTCTTACACAATATTGGCAGCAGAGGCTACTCCCGATCCAAGGTCTTATTGAATGTGGTTTCATGGTCATCGTGAGGGCTGGCAAGCAGTGAGAGACAGAAAGATCCTGTGGAAGTCATTTGAAAGTGACTCACATTGTTCCTGCTCACAGCCCATAAGAATAGATGGTACTCACTGAAGTGCAAGTGAGACTAACAGACACAATTCAGATTTTCTACTAGGAAAGAGGAGAAATGGGATTTACCAGTAGCCAGCAGTCAGCCTTACCAGATAAGATGCCTAGTAGGGCCATCTAACTAGTGAGAGAAAGAGATGTCCAACGAGAGTGAGAATTGTGGTGATACCCTGGATTAAAGGAGGGGAGATATTCAGAAATTGCGGTTAGCATTGTGCAAGACTTCTGAGACATCCTGCTAAGTATTTGGGAAAGACATCTAGACTGTGATGGGAGAAATCCATAACTGATCCTTCGGGAAAATACAGACAAAGATGCAAGTGGAATCAGAAGGTTAAGGGAAAAAGTGACATTTGTCCATGAAAATAAGGTATCTTGGGCCAAGACAGTCAATCAAATAATCTGAAAGTGATAGCATATCAGATTCACTCTCATCTCTATTTTATACATCAGCTAGAATTTGGAACTAACTAACTAACTATATATATATATATATATATATATATATATATATATATATATATGTGTGTGTGTGTGTGTGTGTGTGTGTGTGTGTGTGTGTGTTTTCCCCCAGGACCTGGGTTACAACTCACAAACTTGCCCTTGCCAGGCAGGCCCTTATGCCATGTGGCTATCTCCCCAGCTCCTTAAGTTTTACATTTTAAAGTAAAAGTAGCAGTTGCTTATGAAGTAGAAAAAAAGTGTATATGCTAACATGTAGATTAATTTGGCTGTGCATTTTATTAGTTAACACCTATTTCATGTTTCTAACTACTGCTTTCATTTCACCTATCTTACATAAAAACATCACTGGCATACCCAAGAATTATAATATTCTCAGAGAGAATTTTCCCCTTCAGGACAAATAAATAAGACTCAACATAAGGACTTTTTAGTATAGTTAACATATTTAATAAAGTCAAAGTAATGCAAATTTTTATATATATATATATATATATATATATATATATATATATATATAAAACATTTAAAATTTAAAACAGATGCCTCTGCAATCTCCCTAACATTGTCTCTTACATCACAAGCCTGAAAGCTCAACCCTCCTAGCCCATTTTCTTTTGGCACAAGTGACTACAACAGAGTAATATCTAAGCACTAGGCATGTACTCAAGTGATTCTCTGGGAGGCTCTCAGGTCCAGCAGGGAGGTGCTGCACTGCCTGACAGCCCCCTGGCTGTTTTTGCATGTGATGTCCCGTAGCGAGCAGATGAGTAGCCATTTCAGGCCGTTCTTCCCGATTCGGACACACTCAAACTGGAAGCCCAGCTGCAGGACCTCATGGATTTTGCATTATCTCCCCAAAGGCCCCACCTGCCACTCCTCTAATGATGAATTTGGGTATCAAGCTCTAGACATGCTAACTTCAAGGACATCAAAATACAGCATGAAGGTTCTGTACTTTTGTGAAAACCTATGCTACATTTTCATTTAAAAGCTTACGTTTGTGTAAATTATTTATAACAAGTAAGAAACTATTGTTCTTTTATGCGCTGCTTGTTTTGAAATTTTGGACACATGTTATGTGCTATCAGGGACATAGCCCAATATCAGGAAATGTAAAATACTAAACTCTTATTTGTTAGTTTTCCTCAAGTATAGACAACCACTTGTTTTTGCAGTTACAGAAATAGTTTCAGATTTTTTAAAACTATTTGACTAAAATTACTGAATTTTCTTAATGTGCTTTTTGCTAATGCATTGCTCAAATACTGTGACTCAAGCACTAGAAAGCAGGAGGATTGGTGCGAGTTCGAGACCAGCCTGGGCTACAGAAGTGAGTTCAAGGCCAGCCTCAACTGCATAGCGAGACCCTGTCTCAAAAAGACAAAAAAAAAGAAAGAAAGAAAGAAAGAAAGAAAGAAAGAACTAGAAAGCATTCTAGAACTTGTTTCACATGGTTGTTTATTGATTGAACTCATTAGCAAAAATCAAATGTTATGAGTTTTTGGTACTTTTCTGAGTATGGGTTATGTGGTTTGTTGATGGTAATTTCACCAGTTACATTAAAAATTGTCACTCTGCTTTTGTTATGCACTTAGTTATTTGATTTACTCTCAGAACTTTCAATATTTTCTTATTCCCAATCTCTCAATATGAGAGAAATATTTGATTAGCAAAGTAAATTCACTTTCCTGTGTTCTATATTCTAGAACAATATCATACCCATATCACCTGTATGGGTTAGTTAAGATGCAGAATTATGTGAAATTGGTTAATATATGCAAGTACTTGAACAATCAAAGAACATTTCATTAAAATTTAAAGAAAAATATTGCATAGATATGGTCCAGGTCATTTTTCTTCCTTGTTTTTAAGACACACGAGTTACATTTCAAATCACGGCAAAATAAAGTCAGGATAGTGATTCAGATCATAATGAAGCTAATGTGAGACTTGGCATCACTAGGTTTCTTGATTTGCTGGCTGTTTATAAAATCAGAACATTTAATCTTTGCTGGAAAATGCAAATTCCATGTGATGAATTCCTAGGACTTAGCCAATATTAATTCTTTTGTGACAGGAAGAGGAGTGGTTCTGCTTTTTCAAATCTCTCTTCCTAGATGTTTGTTCAGGTTCAAATTATTTCTTTTAAAAAGTAGTCATGGAAAATGAAAAAAATGTTTCATGCTGAGTACAGTAGGCCAAGCAAGATAGGACGAGAGGTAAAGGCTGTGATCACTCTAGACTTTTGAGATGCCTTCCAATTTCAGTATAAACTACTAACCTGTGTCAATATGGCTCATCATTGTTTACAGAAAGTTTTTAAGTTCTCCAAAATTCTAATTAAGGCATTTATGTTTTTCCTAGCTACAGAGGGAAATGAAGTAATAGATTAACAATAATAGAAGTAAAATATAATGCCTGGGTTGGTTTTAGGTTGATGTCAGAAAAGTAATGTTGTAAAAGGAGCTTTCTCAAAGGAGCACCTTTGAGATTCAGATTTTTTTCATGAAAGGCATGTTGTTGAAACCTCTTATGCCTTAGGTTTGCTTTCACTGTTTAACCATCTCAGAAACCTTTTCTGTAAAGCAAAAGTAATGACCATTCCCAGTATGATTTTGATGAAGTTACCTTACAGTTTTACACAGAACTGATTTAAAAATGAGAAGTTTCTCTCTGCACCCTCTCAGCTCACAGCTCTTAAAAACACATGAGAGCAAACATTTCTTTTTAAAGTGATATAGTGACTGGCTCGGAAACACCATATATAAACCATAACCTCTTTTAATAAATGTATATACTGTTGAATAATATATCACAGACAGCGGTATAAAACAACCCATGAAAGTAGTAAATGTAATATAATGTAATGTAATTATACTATACTATACTATACTATACTATACTATACTATACTATACTATACTATACTATACTATACTAATATAGAGGTAGCATTTGAGAGTAGAACAAGACCTTTAAAGCTAGGACTTCAGGGCTCTGTTTGCCCACACAGTTCTCTCCATACAGAAAGCCTTTTTGTTTCTTGTCCCTTATACATACCTTTTTTCCTAACTTCACCACCTAAATGACTAGTAGCAATCTGTCTTTGGAAGATCCTCACAGAAGCCTCCACACTGAGCAGCCCTGCTTGGCAGCCTCAGTGAGCATGCCCTGCTCAGCTTGCCTCAGTGGGCAATCCTCCTTTCAGGTCCATTCCTGTCTCCACCACCGCACACTGAACATTCGGGAGATCAGAGTCCTGTAAGCAAAGCTGAGCACACTCCCTTTGACTGTGCTGTACCTTTGATGGAGTGAACTATACAACAATAAGATATATTTCCATTTCAAGTATTTGTTTTAGTGTAGCATTCACACTCCATTTAAACAAATTTTGATTCTATCTAAGGCATTTAATATTTAGAAAGAGAATGATGATAAGCTCAATGATGTTACCTATGTTATACAGTAATACCATCATTAAGCTTCTCTTCTGGAGGGTTAAGAACCTAACTAACTTTGCAGATAAAAATTAGAGAAAAAGAAGGGCTGCAAGGTTAGCCAATATTTTGTCCCTAGCCCTTCAAGGTCAGTGAGGACTCAGGACATAAATGAATCTGCACTGTAACATCCTATAATTCAGTCGTGTCCCAAATTTCCTGTTCAAGGAGATTATGGGGTCACAGAGGAAAGGGATCAACAATGTGTAGTGTGCTTAAGGAGAGTCTTCTAGAGAGAAAACATTCTCTCAGGCTTTCACAGAGAGCAAACTGGTCAGTCAGTGGCTGTGACTCATTCAGATGGCTGACAGTTCTACAAAGCACTGTGTGTGGTTTCAAAGTAAACCCTCAGGGGATTTGACTGACCCTGTCAGATACAAAAATTACATGTTTTGTTACATAAATTTTGCCTTAACTTGGCCTTAACCACCCAGCAGAAAAGTTTAACCATGAGGCATAAAAAGTAAAGCCAGATTAGTATGCTGAGCTGTAAAAGGCTCAAGTCAACAGCTTCTGATATTGCCAGTTCTACCAATAACCCACTACTATTATGGAATATTGCTCTATGTATACAACTAATTTCTCTTAGTTCTATGAGAAGAAATATTTATACCAATTGTGTTGGAAAAAGTTATCATGGGGCCCGGCGGGATGGCTCAGTGGTCTAAAGCGCCTGCTTGGGAAAGCTTGGGCGGCTTCAGGGACCTCAGTTCAATCCCCAGCACCACATGCTGCGCCAGCCCTGCCCTCAGGGCAGGCTGAGCCGGCCATAAAAATGAGTGAATAAACAAACAAAGGTTCTGAAACAAGAAAAATAAATAAATAATAAAATAAAAATTCTTTAAAAAAAAGAAAAGAAAAAAGTTATCATGTCTGCATCTTGTACTCTGAATAACTACTATGAAGACAGTAATATCTTGTATCAATTATTGCATCAATTGTTGTGGCTGTCCTACTAACATGTTTTGAAACTGTCTCCATGTTATTAAAAGTAATAAAAATAAAAAATAAAAAAATAGATTCTAAATAGTATTTCCTTGAAAAGTACAATTTTATAACTTTATATGAAATAAAATCATATTGCTATAGTTCACTGTCATGAGTTGTGCAAATTATGAACTGATGTAAAATCAAATACATAGATATCTAAGGAAAAGTATAATGTCACACCACCATATTAGTTTTTAAACAGCAAGCCAACCTGATAAGCTTCTGTCATTTTATTGTGACTTAGGGCAGTTAGTTTTCACTAACTATAGGGCGGTATAATTAAATATAGAGTGAAAAAAATTTTAAACTTAGTTAAAATTTTAAACTTTAGTAAAGCAAATATATAATTTGATTAAGGAAAACAGTAAGGCTTATCGCTTTTTATCTATAACCTTATGTTTGTACCCAGAATGAGAATTTAATCTGGAGTGTTCTAATTTATTTATTTATTTTTTCTTGTTTCAGAACATTTGTTTATTCACTCATTTTTTATGGCCGGCTCAGCCTGCCCTGACAGCAGGGCTGGCGCAGCATGTGGTGCCGGGGATCGAACCGCGGTCCCTGAAGCTGCCCAAGCTTTCCCAAGCAGGAGCTTTAGACCACTGAGCCATTCCGCCGGGCCCCCAAATCTGGAGTGTTCTAAAGAAAAGAAATTATGTTTTTCTGTCCTAACAGGGTAGGACTTTATAAAAATATATTACTATATTTTGAATTTTTATTCTAAATTTTAACCACTTTTAGAACAAATAAAGGAAATATAGATTTAAAAGAAATTCTTAGGCCAACACGTCCTTTCAGTTTTTATACATTCTCCCACCTCGCTTCCTTTCCCCCTTTTCCCATTCTGTTCTCTTTCTAATAAGATTTCTGCCTGAAGAACAATAGTGACAAATCTTTGTAGGAATAGGGTCATTTAAATCAAATATATGAAAGCAAAAATAAGATGTTGAGGTGTTTCCAGTATGTGCTCTTTTAACTGACAGATTAATACCAGTATAATGTTATTAAAAGTGTGTGTTAATGTGTGTGTTTTAAAGGTATATATATATATATATATATATATATATATATATATATATCCGAGCTCAAAACTGTAAATATAATAATATTAGGCAAAATATATGCTCCACAATATTTTACCTGTAGGAGAAGTAATTAATTACACTGTCAGACACTAAAACTCGCCTATTTTTTTGCCTTAGTTCCCAGAAGAAGTGAGTAGCCAGCTTATTGAGTTAATTTTTCTTTGGCTAGGTGCGGAAGGAGTATGGGAAATGCCTGCGGACGCATTGCTGTAGTGGAAAAAGTACAGAGAGTTCCATTGGCTCAGGGAAAACATCTGGTTCTCGAACTCCTGGACGCTACTCTACAGGCTCCCAGGTAAAGCACTTGTGTTCATGGAACTTCAGTGTCTGTGTCCCTCAGTATATTAACACACTGCTGGGCTTTCTAATCGTGGCTCTTTACTATCCTAAATGTTGACCACATCCAGAATACAGTAGTCGTTATAACGTGATTGGTATGGGAATGATTTTTGACAGAAATTTCAAGAACCAAAAGTATAATAAAATTATGAAATTTAAAGTCTTTCTATATAAATTCATGATCTTAGATGGCTTCTCCCTCAAAAAAAAAGGTGAAAAAGAGAATTTGCTCCTTGATCCAAAATTCAAAGAAAGGAGTATTTAAATAGATGACTCTGAAGTTTATTTGTTCTTTCACCAGGATACTCTCCTCTTATTTGGTGAAACCTTACATATGAAATAATATGTTCACTAAGAAACAGTTATAATTCACACCATATTAGGTTCTTATGAACTGAAGAACAACTCAGGATAGCCAAAGACTGTACAAAACCATCACCTTCTTGAAACACAAGTGCCACACTTATTAGCACAGCTATGTTTGTGTCTTTGTAATCCCTCTCGAGGGAAATTTTGCATTCCATACTAAACTGTCAGCCATTTTTACCAGACCATAGGGTCTTTATGTGGATATTTCAGAAACTCTAGGATGCTGAGGAAGCCAGCCACATGTAAGGCTTAAGATTATGCATTAAAGGTCCTGACTGGGTTTGAGTTCAGACCTGCCCTCTCATCAAAAATCATGTTTTCATTGTTGTCACCTTAATTCTTTGAAGGATGGCAAAATGAAGTTATTATTTATAAATAAAAAATAAATTTTCTTAATTATTTTATTGCAAACTATAAATCTATTTGTTTTATAAATTGGGTTACTGTAAATAAAATGAGAATGGTTTCCTTATTTTCCTTTCATGTATGTTAAATAATAATATGTATGTTTATAAGAGTAACAGGTTAAATTTCCTTAAACAATTCTATTCATAAGTTTAGGAAAGAAATTTCTTTGTATACCTTAATAATAATTCACCAAATAAATGTACAGACTTATCTCCAACACATGTACTATGCAACTGGACAGCAGTCATGCACACCTAACCTGTATTGAAACAGCTCTTTCAAATTAAAGATAATGAACACTTCCTTCAAATGTAATGGAGCTTTAATTTTAAAAATAATATATCTAACCTCAATCTATTTTCAACTAAAATTTTAACAATTAACACATAACTATCAAATACTACATAAGATGTCAGACTTGTTGAGTAACTTAGCAATCACAAATCATAATATTTATTCCTAAATATAATGCACAATTTAGTTTATGATGAAGTTCCACCATGAAGTAGGAATTTAGAGGGAGCAGATATACTACTCAAAGGGGCAGAGACTTCTGATTCCAGAACTAGTAAAGTAATTCTAAGCCCAGAACTTTTAAATTTGGCAACTGAAATTATAAATTTGCAAAGAAGAATGAGACCACATGGGAATTCTTCCGGAATTCTGGATTCTTCCAGAAAAGTGTCTGTCTTAAAACCAGCATCTTTATGTTCAGCCTGATCATCTGTTGCATCCACTTGTCTTAGTTACTTTTCACTCGTTGCTGGGACAAATACCCAACACTCAAAATGAAGGAAGGAAAGGTTTATTAGTTCACAGTTACTGGAGGCTTCAGTCCATATTTGGTTGGCCTAAGGCTGAGTGGAGCAGGACAGACGGCATCCAGTTCATGGCGGTGGAACAGCAACAAAATGGTGGCAGAGGTAGCCAACCAAGCAGGGCAGCAGAGAGCCACAGCTACAGCTTGAGTCTGTCTCTCTGTCACTCTTTATAGTACATTCAGGCTCTCCACCTCAGCCTCCACCTTAATCCCATCAGTACTAAAAAACATAATTCCAGGGATCATTGATCAAGTTTCAAACTCTAGAAATGCCTGCCCCCTGACTCATGAGGTTTTAGGGGGACAACTAGACATAAACCATAACACCACTTATCCTTGCTGTGATAACCTTTCGATGACACTGAAATCAAATTTGCGGAGATTCCTTACATGATGCAGCCTGATTAGCCCTTGCCTGTTTCACACTGCTGAGCTCATTAGCCGCCATCCTCTAGGCCAGCGGTTCTCAATCTTTCTAATGTTGTGACCCCCCAATATAGTTCCTCATGTTGTGGTGACCCCAAACCAAAAAATAATTTTGGTGGCTACTTCAAAACTGTAATTTTGCTACACTTATGATTCAGAATGTAAATATCTGGTATGCATTATGTATTCTCATTGCTACAAGTCAAACATAATTTAAACAGAGTAATTAATCACAAAACAATATTTAATTATATGCTGAGAAATATTTATTACTAATCCCAATAATAACATTTCACCATGGCATAACATGGGTTTAAATATGTATTTTCTGATGGATTTATGCGACCCCTGTGTTTTGGTCGTTCGGCCCCCACTGGGGTTGCGACCTACAGGTTGAGAAATGCTGCTCTAGGCATTTTACTCATAAATGTCACTAATGAGAAAACGATATTTGGGGATTTCCTTTATTAGGTTACAACAAAGTTGTACAATGTAGGAACACCTCTCCGAAATGAGATAAAACAGAAAGCTTAACAAAATAATGACAAACTTTGTGGTGGAGCCATTGGATACACCTTGTCCTGAGTCCTGTCTTTAATGTGTACTCACTGCGACACAGTTGTCATTTTAATCTCATTACCTCTCATTCTTTGGTTCATCGGTAAAATAATAATGAAAATACTAATTTCTTGCATTTTTTAGGATGATAAAAACAACACCTACAAAAGAGTTAAAATGAATTTTCAATACTCAGTAAATCACAGCTATTACCATTTATTAGTGTCATTATAGAATTTTTTTTTATATTTTAAGGAAGGGTCTACAGAGTGTTTAGAGTCTCACTACTAGATCAGACTTATAGTGATCTGCCTGTTTACAGCCTCCCAAGAAGCTTAGTGTCATTATAGAATATAATTTTATAAACTTTTCTTCAAGCTATAGCATATTTTTTTCTTTACCTTGGCAGTCTATAAAACTCTAACTCTATTCTTGGAACCAACTAACAATACTAATATAACTAGAACAATATGATGTAATACTAATTCTGATTGAATATGACCATATTACCCTATAGAAAGAATAGTTACTTAACTCTTGCCAATAATGGATATATTTCACATTAACTGTGACATTTCATAAACAAAAGTAAAATATTTACTGTTATTAATGCGCAATTTTGGGAATATGGATGCATTCTAAACATCAAAAAGCTTCTAAAAATGCAGTCTCTGTTTCTGACTGTTTCATTTAGATAGATTGAGCATTTGCTGAAAAATGCCAACAGTCTTGAAGTCCTGAGGGTAAAGTGACTAAAGAGTAGACTTGTAATTTGGAGAATCATAAGTTTCTAGTGTTGAGAAACAAAACATTAGCAAACACACCAAGAAAAACACTAATATTGTGATACCTGATAGAAAAGCATAATTTAGTAATAGAAAGGTACCCAGGGGCCTACACGGCACAGGTGCAGGAGAAGGGCCGCCTTTGCAGGTGCTATGTACTTCAACAATGCCTGACTGACAATGTGAGAAGAAAAAAAAGTTCAGGAAAGACAGTTCCAGGGAGAGAACAGTTAGCGCAAAGCTCTCTGGGTAGGGGAAAACTTGCAAATTAAATAGAAAGAATTTCATTCACCAAAGGAAAAATGAGATTAGTGATGCTGCGAGCAGAATGCAAGAGGAAGAGAAAGGAAAAACAGCACACAGAGCCTTAACATCCTTAAGAGGATGAACACTGAGATTTCACTTCTGTGACTCCATACTCCGTGGGATGATTCAGAAGAGGAAGCCGCTGGGCGTCGTCCACATGTAGGAAAGGTCCTGAGCTGAGGGCGCAGCTATGGAGGGATGTGACTGGCAAGACTGAAAGAATATATGCCCGCCCAAACTTACATCCTGGCACTGATCACTTCTAAGTCAGCCACAGAATACAGAGTAACACAAACATAAACCAATAGAAATGTGTATAGTTTCTTATGTGTATACTGAGGGATTGTCCTTGCCATTTTAGCCAACCTATAATTGGCCCGGCACTTTTCTCATTCATTTTTTTTTTGATATTTTATATTTATTCTTATTACCCTATATTTAAAAAGAGAAAAGAATGCATTTGAATGCATTTGTTAAGTGTAGCAGAATAACAAATATGTGCGAACACAATATCCAATTTAGAAAATTTTAGATGCTTTCTTTTTCATTTAACCCTTTACTAATATCCACATGTATGTAATTTTGCCCAACAAAATCTCTTAAATTTTGTTTCATCATTTTCTTCTTTTATTCCCATGTTCTCCCCTTCTCTGAAAGTGTTTTAATCTTCTCATAAGATGATTGTTCTTTCTTAGTCTTTTTTCATATGTGTGTGTTATATATGCACAGACCTAGGAGATATGTGAAATGTAACAATATTTCTGGATACTTCTGAACTCTTTCCATGGTTTATATAACCTACTATTTAATATTCTAAGATTGGCTGCTCCTACTGTAAAGAAATTCAAATACATCTGAAATGTAACAGATTTTGAGAGTTTAGTTTCACCATTAGTTTTAGTACTAATTTTTCTTGTTAGCTATTTCATCCTGGGGAAAATTTTACAAAACTTTGTTGTTCCCACCTAACAAGATTAATATTGTTGCTCCCTAACTCAATAAAATGGTGAAACAGAATAAAACAAAACAAAATTCCCTAATTTAAAAACTGTACAAAGTGTTTAGGAAATAACTGGCATGTAGAATTTTGAGTGTAGTGATAAGAGGATTCTTGGTGATTACAAGGATGAGAGGATTCTCTCTAAACTTCTATGATGAGGCAGTGACTAGGAATTACTAGATTAACTTTAGCTTCAAAAATGGAAAATAGAACTAGGCTGGGTGGCCCCTGGCTAGAAGCTCAGCACTTGGGTGGTGAAAGCAGAAGGACAGCAGAGCTTATGGCCAGGCCAGGCTGCAGAAATCTCTCTCTCTCTCTCTCTCTCTCTCTCTCTCTCTCTCTCTCTCTCTCTCTCTCTCTCTCTCTCTCTCTCTCTCTCTCTCCATCTGTCTCTGTCCTCTTACAAACAAAAATAATTAAGGCTGTATGTAATATATTGGTCTTCAGTAGCATTTTAATAACATTCTATGTTCTTTACTTACTCAACTCCAGATGCTCAAACTAAATATTTTATTAATAAAATACAAATTTAATGCATAAACATCCCAGTGCCAAGAAAAAATGCAATAAAAATCATTTGTTTCACCTTGAAAACTAAACTTGTACAATGCCACAGAATGCATACTTCTACATATCTTTCACATATTTAAGTCAATGTAGTACTTTCTCTTTGAAGTTGAAACTATTTCTGCTGTTGGTGTATAGAGTCCACCTAAGGGAACTGAGAATTATCATTAATTTTATTTCTGATGTCTTTGTTCAAATATGCTTTTAGCATGGTGCTGGAACCAAAGGTCTCATATAGTGATAGCAGAAAGTAAAAGAAGGACTTCGGTGAGAATTCATTGCCTCCTGAGGTTTCTCTTTCTTCCTTTTCACCTTTCCAGAGCCGAATTCGTAGAATGTGGAATGACACAGTAAGAAAACAGTCAGAGTCATCCTTTATTACTGGAGATATAAACAGCTCGGCATCACTCAACAGAGGTAATTAGAAATTGGTTTTCCTCTGGATTCATGTTGTGATTATTTGTAGAAGTTCTTCAACGTCTCGCTTTATTTGCAAGTTCTAAACTTTGTTCTATGTGATAGGGTTATTTCAAGGGTATAAAACTTGGTTTAGTGAATACTACTTGTGCAGTTTTTTTCAAATCTTGAATTTTCAGGAAATATTTCCTGAAAGGGAGTTAGAAAATTCTCTTTCTGGACATCTATCAACGCTGTTAGGCCTCACTGGAAGCAGTGAAAATGGACAATTATGTGTCACACAGTCAGCTAGGCATCATAGAATCCCACATGGTCCCAGGTAGAAAGCAATCTTGCAGCCTCTGTGGAAGTAAAACTATACATACGAATCACTACATATGTAAGGAAAACAGTGAACATGGGAAAAAAAATCACAGTTAATCCTTTTATCTAAATTATTGATTCAAATAACAGTATTGAATGTTTAAAGAGCTAGGAAGAAAAAACACTATTATGTGTAGTGTGTGTGTGTGTGTGTGAGAGAGAGAGAGAGAGAGAGAGAGAGAGAGAGAGAGAGAGCGTTCTTCTGGACATTATTTAGTTACAGTGCTCCCTAGACATTACTTAGATTTCAGAAATGAAATTCCCTTAATCTTCTATATTGTCTACTGTTTACTTTATGGGAAGAAGGGAGGAAGGGTGGATAGTATATCAGTAAATATATAAACCTTATTAGATGCAGCATTTGGGGAGTCCGTATTGAAGAATGAAGGTAAAGGTATTAAGAATATAACTTTATCTGAGAATCTAGCATTTGTTTGACTTTAGTAATTTTTAAGATTAACATTATTTTTTTCTTCACAACTATTGCTCTTTGTGAGTTTTTCCTGTCACCCAATGCCATTTAAGCTCCCAAAGTATAATGATTATGCCCAGTGATTAAGGAAGTTTCATAGGCTGGTGCTCTTCAGCATTTTTAATTGCGTTCATTGCATTTTCTTTATATGTAAGAGATAAAGATGAGTAAAGTTCAAATTGAATTTCATACAAGCATCCACACTTTGCTATTATCTTATTGTGTTTTATATGCGATTTAGCCCAATGATGTAGTGACTATAATCTAATGACAATTTTTAAATTAGTTTTCTAGATGTGGTGGTGCACACTTGCAACCCTAGGTACTTGGGAAACTGAGGCAGGGAACCACAGATTTGAGATTGATTTAAGTCACTTAGCAATATACTGCCTGACAATGAAATGAGAAAGGAGTTTGGGGAGTAGTTGAGGACCCAATGCAGGCAGTCCCCAGGAAAGCAAAAATAACTAAATCAATAAGCTCTTAACTCTTCATTGGGTTTAAGAACAGTAACAAATGAGGATATTATGCTAAAGATGAAGCCAAGTCATTAAAGTAAAGTGATCACATTCCTTATTTTCTGTCATTATTAGTTTCTTTTTATTGGATAGATTGTTCATTAAGATGAACTATTTCAAATATTCTTTTACAATTTAGTTTTAATATTTAGTTTGTAAAAATTTTGTAAATGTCAAAAATCTAACATTTTTACTTTTTTTCTCAACTCATAGATAGCTAATTATTTAAAAATACCTCATTACTCTTGAACTCACTTGTTTCCAGAGTAATTTTCTCTATTTCTTTTTCTTTGTTAGAATATCTTAAATTTCATTATCACAGCAGCCATTGACTAGAGGTTTACATAAAGGATGAGAAAATATTTTAACAATGCATTGTTAATTTGCCTATTACAAGAGTGGAGAGAATATGTAAAATTTATGTTTTGTTTAGTATTGTTATCAACATTTATACAAAGTGTATAGGACATGTGAATAATTGGAATAATTTGACACTAATTTAAAGAAAATAATATTTCATATTTACTTCTATGTTTAAGTCTGTCTATTAAGATCTCTAGTTTTAAAAGATGTTTCTTAAATTAGTTAAACAGAAGGTGTGTTATTTCTGCTGACATTGAATAAGTGATTTTTACTGACATTGGGAGGCATTAAATTGGAAGCATGATTTAAAACAAATGCAGGTCGTGACCGTTGCTATCGGGATAAATCCATTTCCTTTCCCTTGGTAACTGTGGTGGTGTTTGAACTCACAATGATCTTCCATATTTCCTATATGAATTTTCTAGCCCTGCCCAAGGTCAGAAACTCCTTGTTTTATTTTCATCTTATTATTTTTTTTATCTTAGATGATTGGAGTACATTAAATTTTTTATTTCTTCATATTATATCTCTGAAGATAGTCTTTAACCTCCTTCTTTAATCTTGTCTTATTTCCCAGGGTCCTATCTTCCCTGCATTCAGGCGTGTGTATCATACTTAGGTAGGTGACATCCAAGATTACCTATCCAGATAAACACTTCAGTCACTTCAGCAACATAATTAGTTTCACTCATTCAGAAGATTATAGTCTCTATTATTGAAATGGAAATCTTAGGCACTACATCTTTGCATCTTCATATATCCTAACTTTCCATTCATTCTTACAGTTAGCATTTTTAATTCAAACTCCATTTTCTTTCTAAATAGATGTAGTAAATCTCCTGTTTTGTCTTTAAAACAATGCTGAGCCGTTAAAGCCACAAGCTAATGTAGTCAAATGTGTTCTTTTTAATTTAAGTTTTCTTTCTTATCAGTACAATAACTCATCAAGAGTATTATTTTAAATTTTGTACATCTTATTATATCTATTCTTCCAAACCAGAATCAATCATTATTGTCTTTAGGATGCATTTATAATAAATAATGTGCCATACAATGCTGAAGTACTCCTCATTTTTTTATTCATCTCTGATGTTCTGTTCTTAAAGTAATTTGTTTGCATCACATATATATGTATCAGATTACCTTTCTAGATGTCCCATTACAATAAACTTGATTGCAATTTGGATTTTATTTCTGAATTCATATTAAACATTGGAAGATCTGTTGATAGTTTTTAGCAAGTGTACTAATTCTTCTATTTCTCTTTGAGAGTTGATTGTTTGAACACCTCATCTCTTAAAAATCTTGCATTAAAGCTGTGGCTTGCATATCTGTTATTTACAAAGGTGTTTCCCCTAATGTTCCCTTCACCTTCGCAAATATATGTTCCCTGCAAATCTGTTTAGTATAATGTCATACACTCAGGCCAATCCAAGATTCCTCAAAGCCAGCACTGTGTACTAGCAATTCAGCAACATAAAATGGCTGTTATATCCAAAAGAAGAGGAGACCTAGAAAGGGATGTAAGATAGTTGTTAAATGCTGAGAGTTGAAACAAATATTAACTCCAAGCCCAACTGAAGTTTTTACAAGCTTGTATGTTGGCTGATGGATTTCTACTAGTATATTTAAATAGCTGCTCTATTGAATGTGCTTTGAAAGTTTCCCTAGTTCTTTTCTACCCATATCTACTACCATGGTCTCTTCTGGCTAAATCAGACCTTGAACAATTTCAATTAAGCAGTGCTGCCTAAGATGCTTGAGTTTGATGCAGTCATGAAGAATTTTTCTGGGAAATTTCTCTGATTATTCAGTCAATTGTTAAACATTTCCAATACTTTTAAAATTTGTGCAGAAGTCGGAATACCTTCTGAAATCGGGTTTTATTAGGTTTCATCTTATCACAAATATCATAGCTGCATTTCTTATTTTCTTTTTTTTAAATTAGTTGTATCAAGGTCAGAAGCTTTTGTTTACAATCAAGATTTTCTAAGCAGCTTCTAAAAATTTGGTACCCTGGTGTGCATTACAAAAAGGTGACTAAACCTGCACACCGCCAAAAACTCAAACCCTCTGATTGGTAGCATTACTTTAAAAAGCAATTACCCCCATGGCAATGGCTTGGCTAGCATCAAGGGTTGTCACTTCCCCCTGACCTCCTGCTATCTCCTGTCACACAAGTTCATGGGATCTAAATGTTTATTGCCAAAGACCTGACCAGGCAGGCTACATTTATTTAAGCCTATTTAGGTGTTACAAGTCAGAGAAGACTGATGCACGGCTGTGCAGTATGTATTTATCAATGCTGACGGAATCACTTTTCAGGATGCAGATTTGTATCAATCTGCACACACACCCGCAGTCAATACTATGTCAGGAAAACGATGAAGGATTGTGATGGTGTGTTCCTTTTCACAGTTGCTTAAAGGCAAGTTTTGGCTGCCAGCTAGCTGCCCAGTTACCTGCAGAAAAGTGACCTCACCTTTCAGGACCAAAAGAGATGATTTTAACATCCAAATAGGCATCTTCAAGTAGCCAAATAACTTGTGCTTTTCATAGCAGTTTTAATGGGCACTGCACATCAGTTGAGGAGTTCTTAGAAAACTGATGCACTTATATGGTCTGTGACCCAGGTGCATAAATGGTGCCCACTTCAGGAAGCCCTTGGTAGGAATGAATAAAACGGGTGACAGCAGGGCCAGCAATGTTAGAATAGCCGCTACTGAGTTATTCAGAGGTTCATTTACATTTTCTGTGAAAACTACCCGTTGCCAGTGCTTTCAAATAGTAATTTTAAAAAGAAATAATCAGTTACCAAACATTTCTATTCCTTTTGTTTTCCAAAAATAGGTCAGAGCAACTAGGTGACTACCAGAATGCCAAGTAAAACAATTAATAATTTTCCTACTATGATGATACCTGAGAGGCAAAGTACATTTTATTAATGAACTAATAAAACTGAACTGTTTTTTATTGAATCAGAAAAAATATGAAGTACATTTGCTTATTTGTATTTTCTACTTTTGATTTGTAACTAAATTTTAATATTGCATAAATAAAGCTCATATATTTTTCCTTTCCATAAACAAACATCATCTTCTATATTCTTCTAAACCTTACCTGTTCTACTATTCAGAAACTTGGTGCCCACTATTTGAGTTCAAGTAACCCTTCTGAATACTTAGTTATGCTTCCAAATTCAGAGACCCAATGCAAAAATGGGCATCTGAGTTGAATGTGCACTTCTCAGATGAAGAAATACAAATGACAAATAAATGTGAGAAAATACACTGAACATCAATTTTCATTGAAGAGATGCAAATTAAAAGACAGAGATTCTATCTAGCCCCAGAAAGAGTGGCTATCATCAAGAAATCAACTGAAAACAAATTCTGGTGGGGCAGTGGAAAAAAGGTACTCTTCTCCACTATTTGTAGGAGTCTAGACATACAACCACGGTGGAAATCAGGGTGGAGATCTCTCAAAAAAGACTAGGACCCAGCTTCTGCAAATCTTTCCAGAAGTGTTAAAAACATGATTCTACAGCAATATGTATACACGTATGTTTACAGCAGCACAATTTGTCTACAAGCACACACCTTACAGTGAAGCTTATAAAAGCTATTATTAATGTGCTTACCTATAGCACTGACCTACAAAGATCACCTATTCATCAAAGTATATTTGAGTAAAAGAAACCCACTGATTTGAATGTGTCCCATGGGGGATGAGTAAAATTTTTTTGTGATTCACCATTCTACTTGTTCCCTGTGCTTTTTACCCTTTATATTGTGGATGTGTGAACTAGTATTCACGGTGTGACTTGCTCTTTTGTACACATCATCAACAAAGGACATAGAAAAGGTAAAATAAGAGGAAGAAAGGTGTGTTAGATAAAAGTTAATAATCAGATACAACACACATATAGATTTATTTAACATGAAATGCTAAGCTAGATAGATAAATTATGCTATTAATAATCCAGTTTCTAATCCAAACAGAGCAACTGATGTTCAGGATGAACTTTATGTGGATGAGATATTGATTTCTGGTCAACCAGGGCCAATATTCTTGCCATAAAATGATGGCTGGAATGGAAAAACAGAAAAAACTTTAACTGTTTAGTCAGCAGGTTCTGCTTCAACCGTTCAGCTTTGTGCTTTTGATGCCAGTCTGTCAAACAACCTGTCCACCCAAAGCCAACTCTGTAATGAAAAAGCTGTGCATTTTATTCTTTTTACTTTAGTACAGTATTTACCTAAAGCTTTCACAGGTCCTTTTGCAGAGAATTCTTGATGTAAAATCTTCATTTTTACCATTTATTAACTTATTGCTTTAAATATGTTTCTTCTACTGTAAAGCAAATAAGTTTCAGTGAGGTATTTGATAAATTAAATATCAGGGTTGTGGAACATTTAGAATCTTCTTGGAAATATTTCTATCTTCTAAGATAAAGAGAATGTAATTTTTTTGAAAAAAAAATGCTCTAAGAGGCTAAATGTGAAATTCAGCATTTTAAAAATGGCTCATGCTCTCCAAAGAGGCACAATGTATCTCCTGCTAATCTAGAAGTTTCTTTGGTATATTTAGTTGTCATTCACATATTGAATGTGGTTAATCAATCACTACTGATCAGCCTTAGCAACTGGCTATGTTTGTAATTAAAGTGAATAACATGTCTAAGATGTAATGGCTAGTAGAAGAGAAACCTAGAGCCCAAGGTAGGTCTTTCTCACCACAAATTTAGGTGTGGTAACAGAACTATTCATTTTCTTCATATAATAACAGTTTTTATGAATGGCTAATCATTATAATAAAATACATTTTTCCAGGACCTTTATTTTATCACTTCATAGAAAAAGTAACCCAATCAGTGGTGCTATTTCTTAATTTGTTTATTTCTTAATTTTTCTTACACTGTTTGTGTCCATGTATTTTGTGCTATATACAGAAAGTATATAAAATAGGTACTTCCTATGTTTTACAAGTATGTGTGATAGAAAGACATGATTATGCACACCTTTAATATCAGCATGGGGGAGGCTGAAGCAGGGGAGTCAATGTGAGTTTGAGAGCACCCTCGGATACAAAGTAAGTTCAAGGCCAGCCTGAACTACATAGCGAGACCCTGTCTCAGAAAAAAAAAATAAGCGAAATAAATAAATAAAGACCAGTTCAGTGGCATAAACACCTGCCTGGCAAGCACAAGGTCCTGAATTCAATTTGCAATACAAAAAAAAAAAAAGAAAAAAAAGCAACAAAAAACTAAATTAATTAATTAATCACAATAAAAGTATGCTTTATAGAATAGAGCATATGTGGAGATGAACTGACAACATACTACTTTTACAAAACTGTTTGACTTAGAATATGTAAAGATCACTATAAATTGTCACTAAATTATAATATCTAAATGACAAAAAATAATATGAAATCATTGTTTTTTTTTCTCAAGGTTTTCAAAATAGTTTATTGGTAAAATAATTTACTGAATTTTAATTCCTTTTCTATTTGAGTAACAAAATAAAAGTTTTGATTATGGAAAATTATGTTTTAAAAACAGACAAATAACTTTGCAGGGCTGAGGCGATAGCTCAGTGGAATAAGCACTTATCTGACAAGTGCGGGGTCCTGAGTTCAATCCCCAGCACAGAAAAATAAAATAAAATAAAGTAAAATAAAATAATGTCTACAGATAATCTTATTGTAATAGAACTAAAGACATAATTCTTGCCAGATCATTGTCCTCCTTAATTTAATAGTTCTTGAAACATGTCTCCAATCAGTGCAATGTCATCATTCCTAGACAAGGAGACAATGAATTTGAGTTTCAATGTCAGTGATAATATTATAAATTTAACTTTACTACTTCAAGGTGCTAATTAGGGTTTGAATGAAAACTATGAAATGCTTTATAATTCAGATTTTAAAGACTTGAACGGAATTTCTCATTTGTAAAAATATTCTTACTCTACTATATGCATAAAGATTATGATGTTATGTCATATATAATATGCAAAAGTATACAAAGCCATCATTTGCTCATTTTTTTCTATCAAATAGACCATATTAACTCTTATTACTTTGAAGTAAATAAGAATTATTTCTACTGCACGAAAAATTCAAATTCAAATATATATATATCCCCAAAAGTGCTTCATTAGGTAAAAAGAAATCTAAAAAAGATATCTAAATTGTCATTGTAGTAATTTTGTAGTATTTAATCAAAAGAATACTAGGTATATTATATACAAAGTTTATACTTTTTGTGGTTTAACTTTGTTATATGAATGCCACTTAAAGGGCTGTCAAATTGCTTAGCGGATTAAAGCACCTGCAAACAGGTTCAGGGGCCGGGGTTCCATCCCTGGGCCTGTTGTGCAGGCCCCAGTGCTGAGGTGTGCTGAGACTAATATTGAGACTGGTTGTGGTGGGCCATGCCTGTAATCCCAGCTCTTGGGAGACTGTAAACAGGCATATCACAATGAGTCTAATGTATGTAGTGAAACCTTGAACACTCTAAAATAGAAAAGAAAGAAAGAAAGAAAAAGAAAGAAAGAAAGAAAGAAAGAAAGAAAGAAAGCCCCTTAAAAGTAAGCATTTGTGGTTGTTTCTCTTATGACTCATACTATGCATGTGCCAAAATTTAGCATCATTTGGAATATGGATGCTTCAGAGCAAGGGAGTTTGCCCAATACCTTAATGAAAGATAATATACATTCTCCACAGTCCTCAGTAAACCAAGGGGGAATTAAGAAAGATTTGAGAAGATAATATAAATTGAAGAAAGGGAGTATGTTTTGGATTTCAAAGATGGAAGCCATATGTTTCCTAAGTCATCTTCCAGCCTAAACAGAACCAAGCTAATTATACTCATATGATGAAATAAGCATGCACTGAGAAATATTATCAAAATTTATTTATAGATACCTTGTTTTAATTTGTAGGCACTTTTTTAGACATACTTTTTTACTTATAGGTTCCAGTTTTAGGACTTGAGTTGTAGTCATGACAGACCTACATGTAAACTGGACAATATATAAAATCATGACAGTACTGAGCAGTGAACTACACTAACAAATATTTTTCCTCACTTTGGTAAACTGTTGAATAGTTTTAGTTTTATTTTAATTTGTTCCAAAGCCTGTTTCTTCATTTGGAAAAAAACACAAGTAATATGTGATTTGCAAATAAAATTGTGAGATGGACCATGTGATATTGAGAGTCTTATAAATCTCACTTAAAGAAAATGAATGAATAATTGTTGAGCGAATGACAGAAATAAATATTTTTTCTCAAAGCTTTTGATTTACTAAAAAGAGCTATGCTGAGCTGTTATTTTGGCTTTGGTTAATTGACCTGTCATCTTCAAACTTATTATTTATTTTGATTGCTATGCTAAAGAATTTTAAACATCTGAGTTAACAGAATATAGGAAATTAAGTTATGACTAAAAAGATGAGAGTTGGAAACAAGTAGCTGATTAGCATAGGCTCATTACTTCAGGAAATCAACCACTTCCTCTCTTGTACAGCAGAGATTCACCAGGAATGCTAAGTTCCCATACATGTTTGGTATAGGCAATAAGACAATGTGAGATCTCTGAGCAGCATTTTCTTCTGCTAATGATATAAAAGGACTTCATTGGATAGCTCCTTGCAGTAGCTTTGTCATCTGCAACATAATGTTAAGTAGCACATCAGTGAAAACACTGAATTTTAATTCTTAAAATAGATTCATTTGTTTTTTGTGTATTAGGTACAAGATCGTACTACACAGCTCAGACTCATAGTGATCCTCCTGTTTGCAGCCTCCTCAGCACGGGGATTGCAGGTGGCTGCCTCAGTGTGCCCAGGGGCAGGGCCCGCATGGCATATGGTGCCAAGGATCAAATCCCAGTCCCTGTGCTCGCCTAAGCAGTTGCTTAGTGTGCTGAGCTATCTCGTAGGTCAAACACATAAAATTGTAAGAATATCATTTAGATAGTAAGTTAGAGAAGTTACTGAAAACAAAATAACAGTGAACACAAACTATAGGAAAAGTGCATATAAATTCTCAAAATCTAAATCTACTCTTAATAGGTGAAACTTTGGATAAAGTAAATAATGAACATAACCAACTGAATATAGTGCTAACGCTATGTAAAGAATATCTACCATTCCATAAATAAAATGCAACAGCACAGGGTAGATGAGTAGAATAGCAACTCACAAAAATGAAACTAGCTTGCCTTGGAGACAAAGACAAATTACCTTGCACCTTAAGGAAAATATGTGTAGTAGTGATAGATTTTTTTTCATACTCAAGTGGGTAAAAAGTCAGTCTGATAATGCTATCCAAGCAAGATTTTGAGAAATATTTTATGCTTGATGGAATATGAATCACTGCAAATGCATATGACTACATTTTAACAATATGGTGTACATTGAAAGTCGGCACAGTAGAGTTGATCAGATAGCTCAGCAGACTACAGAGCCTGCTTAGGAAGGCACAGAGACCAGAGTTTGATCCCTGCTGTGCCATGCTGGCCCTGTCCCCAGGAGGGAACACTGAGATGAGACTGAGACTGGGCATGGTGGCATACACCTCTAACCCCAGTGTTTGGTAAGCTGAAATTAGACACTGTAGACCCTGTTAAATAGAGAGAGAGAGAGAGAGACAGAGACAGAGACAGAGACAGAGACAGAGACAGAGACAGAGAATTCTGCACAGCAACCGAGGCAACAATTGTACTTCTAAGTATTTGGTGCAGCAAATCAGCTGTATCTGAACAAGGAAACATATGAACCCAATTAGTGCCAAGTAAAGGGAACAGCACAGGTGATTTCAAGGGTTTCAACTCAAAAATCCAAATTTAAAATGAATGGAACACTTCAGGATTCAGAATATTTCATTTTGCACTGAACTAATAGTAACCCAAATGTACTTTGGAGGAAATATGTCATTGAAATCCGAATTAATAGATTTGCGGTGAATTAATTAGCTATTAAAGGAAGGTGAAGTATCTCCAAACCATGGGAATGAAATTTAATAGGCAAGTTGATTAAAATTTAATAGCAAACTTGTTGGCTATTAAAAGTGTGCCGTCTGATAAATCGAAATGACAAGTTTTTAGTTTATGAATTTAGAAAGAACTGATAAAAGTGACTTACAATGAAATATTTCTTTTTTGGTACTTTGTAATTTTATTAAATTGTTTGAATTAAAACATTTAAAATGTGTAATTATGTTTTGAAAGTTATTTTACAAAACTATTAAGGGTATTCTGAAGATTCTGTTTCATGTTTTGCTTTGCAATTAATGACTTTAGGTTGATTTATGTGCCTGTGGATTTCAAAATATATCTCTACGAAATTGTGTGTGTGTTGAGAAGGTGGGTTACACAACAAAACAAAAACCAAAAAGCAAGCCATAGAAAAATCAGAGGCTGAGGCTCGATCTCCAGTGTACCATGCCAGCCCCATTTCCTGGGCATACTGAGACAGCGATTGAGACTGAGTGTGGTGGCACATGCCTGTAATCCCAACTCTTGGGGAGGCTAAACACAGGTGGATTACTGTGAGTCTGATGAGTCCGATCTAGTCCTGAGACTCTATAGACCCTTACTAAAAAAACACTATCTATCTATCTATCTATCTATCTATCTATCTATCTATCTATCTATCTATCAATCTGAGTGCTGGATGCCTGATGCCTCTTTATCTACCTTGAGTTTGCTTATTTTACTTAATATGTTAATATAAAACCAAAATATATGGGAGCAAAACTACTGCATTCCCAGACAGAGCCTGATAAAAATGATGCTGAGCATATTTGTGAAGGTGAGTGTCTTTGGCAGTATGGCTAGTCATGTGGTGATATGGTTCACCAGTCAGGCACTCGGTGTGTGCGAGGCCCCAGTTCCCATGGCCAGCACCACAAAAACACGCCCCCCCCCGGATATATTTAAGTGAAACTGCAACAGAGACACTTGACTGTGGATCAATTAAATATTCCTTAGGACCTGTGTTTTCCTCTGTAGTAAATATTGACAATAGGTTAGATGATGAGATGATGTAGAGACTCCATTCAGTTCCAGTTTCTGACATATCACCTTTCTCCATAATGTTACATTGCAGTTCATTAGGTTTTATTTAATGTGTAGCATGTACAGGTAGCATGTATAACTTGTATAAATGTATAACATGTATTTGTTATATTTCTGATTAAGCATTTCCAGTTTTCTGGTATATGTTATATCCCATTAGCTAAAGAAAGCCAGATATCTCTTTCTATCTTATACCAATTTTATCTACTTAAAAAATAAATTTATTGAGACTTTTCACAAGAAACACAGTTATATGTAAATAGATGTGCAGAATTCAGTATATAAACTTATATCTAAAGCATTTTATATGTGATTAGAGTTTCACAATTCCATAAATGCCACATCTTTGGAAAAGGTCTCTTGGTTTCTGCTGATGTTAGGATTCTTTTTTGTGTTTTTATTTTATGTATTTGATACAGAGTCTCACGATGGATTCATAGTGGTCCTTCTGTTTTCCACCTCCCCAGCGCTGGGATTGTAGGCATGTGTCACCATGCCCGGCTAAGCTTGCCTGGGGATGGGGCCAGTGCAGCATGTGATGCCAGGGATCAAACCCCCATCCCTGCACTTGCCTAAGCAAGTGCTTGATTCGCTGAGCTGTCTTGCCAGTCCTGATGTTAGGATTCTAATACTACAGGAAATACTATTAGTAAAGAGAATCATTTTTACTTTCAAAAAGAAGGCTGCATTAAGGTCTGCGGTAACAGCATAAAAATATTATGCAATGATAACTATGATCTGAATGTAACTATGACTTGTATACATCCATTAATGCATGAATTGGAAATAATGTCATTAAAAATATTAACAGACACAGAGGTACACAACTATATTCTTAGGAGACTGAGGCAGGAGGATCATTGCCAGCCTGGGCCACACAGTGAGTGCAAAGCTAGCCTGGAATACAGAATCATGCTCTGAAAAAAAAATATAAAAGGTGAACCAACAGGGACAGAACCTTGAGAGAATAGAATAAAGGGTGAAATGTAGTAAAAATAGAACCATAAAGTCACAACTGCTTTATTGGATCATTTACTTTCTGGTGATTTATAAACAATCAAAGTAGAAAATTGGTATATACTATTCTATAGTTATTAAAAAATAGATATAGTAACTTGTTTCGTTGCATCAAGATCCTAAGTAACAGAACTTCAGTTTAGCGAGATAGAAAAAGAATGTTAGTCCACTTTTTAAAAATGAAGTCCTAAGGGCCATCACAGCACAAATTGATGTCATTTGGAGTTTCCTGTACATTTCATTAGCCCACTGTCCAGAAGTTCCCACTGCTGGAATTATGACTCTCAGTGATACACTGTGGATGCAAGTAACTCTCATTTTTCTACTTTCCCAGGTCTCTTTTCTCAGTCAGCACTTCAAGGCACACACCTGGGTTGCCCGAATTATCAATCCTCAGCTGTGAGTACAGGATCATACCCCTGGCTCCTGGAGAGTTCTCTCCTGCCCACTATCAAAACACACACTCTGTCATCGAAAGGAAAGAAATATCACAGCTATGTGTCAAAACTACTTTTGAAAAGTGTCTACACATTGGCATTCCATTCAGAATTCACTAATCTAAAAACTTTTACATCAGGCTGGCCAGATATCTCAGCAGACTAAAGTGCCTGCTTAGGCAGATGCAGGGACCAGGGCTTGATCCCTGGCATGCTGTTCCAGCTCCACCCGCAGTGTGCTCTGAGACAGCAAGTGAGACTCGGCATGGTAGCTGGGGCCATAATCCCAACACTTGCGAAGCTGAGCACTGCAAGTCTGATCTGTGTAGTGAGTCGCTGTAGACCCTGTACTAAATACATTAAAAAATAAATAAAAATTGTTACCCCAGCCTCAGTCTTCACTTGTAAATGAGAAAGATAGGAAAGAATCCTTAAAATGACCCATTTATTTTAGGAGCTTTAATCTGAACTTTCTAGATAATTATCAGGAAAGTTTCTCTGAGTTTTCCAGTATGGAATATTAACAATCTTATTTATTTTTTTTTATCATTCTTTGCACAAGAAATAAAAGATTTTGTGGCTGGTCCTCCTTGACAGCCATATTAATAATTCACAAATGCTGAAATTCAAACAGTTCTTCTTTCTATGGTTTGATTAAGACATTATCCTGTTTCTGACAGCTGCTAAGCACGTAAGACTAGACTATAGTCACGACTGAAGAAGCTGCATCATTAAGAAACAGCCATTTTTGCATAGCCACTTTATCTTTAACCCGTTTTTTGAGGTTTTGATTTGAGTCAGGGCAGTTAGCTGTGACTTTCCTTTGCTTGGGCCATCCTTGCCATTTTCTATAGTTAGTGTTCAGGTAGATCTTTGTAGTTCCAAATAATTATGTGATTGCTTCTCTCTGTTTTAAAAGTTTGAGTGGTACAGTACCTGGCATAGTATTACAAGGAACTAAGAAATAACATGAGTAATTAGGAAATTGGTATGCTTAAAAAATGTCATAGTTATTAACCGTACTCATAATTGAGAAAATGATTTAGTTTTATATTTTCACGGGAGCACCAATTTGAAATAATGTTGTTTTCATCAATTATGCAATTTTTGTAAGGCTTTAGAAAGTCTTTTAAATATTTGGTGTAGAGAAGTGGTGTTGAAGCTGTGGCATCCATGTTATTTATTTTTCTTTTAAGGCAAATGATGTTTATGTAGGAGCTGCTAATTCTAAACTAAAATCCTAGTATTTAGGTCGAACTGCAGTGTTGGCTCTTCGGGTAAGTAAGTGGGCTTGGCATTGCATTTGGGCTCTCAGTCTCAGCTTTACCATCACTATTGTAGAGCAATGAAAAATTACAGCCTGCTCAATTTTCTTGAAACTTTCATTCCAAAGTATGAAAAACAGTAGCACATAAACATCATTTTCACAGAAGTAGTTTTGTAACAACTTTTCTTATCCCCAAACACCAACTTATTTGTGTTTTCAAACTGAATAACCAATATGCTCAACTTTCCAACTAAAAAAGTGACAGATGGCTTATAAACACTAACCTTGGAAGTATTCAGCAATTCACAGCTGTTAGAAGGCAAATGTGCTATGGAAAATTAATCAGAAGAAGGAGGAAGAGAGTAGGCAGAATCCTGGTGGAGAAAAAGAAGAAGAAGAAGAAGAAGAAGAAGAAGAAGAAGAAGAAGAAGAAGAAGAAGAAGAAGAAGAAGAAGAAGAAGAAGAAGAAGAAGAAGA
>PVJA010000208.1:0-207104 GCA_004027025.1 Myocastor coypus | reverse complement strand
AAAAAAAAAAAAAAAAAAAAATTACAGTAACAGGAAGACCAAAGGCACCATGAAGGTGAGTTACTGCAGCACAGTTACAGGACACTCGGGAAGAAATGCTCCAGGAGGTGTGACCCTGGAACACCTGGTGTCACAATCCACGGAGCCCTGAAGCCAGGACGTAAGATAAAGAGCAAAGCATTAGGAGCAGCGTCAAATGCACTGGAGAACTGAGGGAGCAGCAGCGCTTGGCTTCCCGCTCAGCTTCCCACCTGAGTGTTAGGGACGTGCCCTGCTCAATGCCACACCCCAGGGCTCTGTACTTCCTGCATAGATTCAGGATGGAAAAGCTATAGCGATGAGCATGAAATGGTATGGGCATTACTAATGGAGGGCTCAGCCTGATAGAGGATGATGTAGAAGGGACCGTGTGGAACTAAGGACCGTGTGGAACTAAGGATGTGTAGAGACAGAAGGGCCCTTGAGCAAGGACCGTCTTGAAAAGGCCACACCTTGCACAGGGGCCTCCAAAGCCAGCGCAGGGGCCTGCAGTGGAGGCAGATCACATTGGCTGGCTCTTTCCCCAGACAGTGTTCTAGTACTTGTCCTCTCATCGGGATTTTTCTGTCTTCTTAATTGGATCCCTCGAACACCATGCACTGCAAATCTGCCCTGGCTTCATTTCCCTGCAGTCAATGCGTCCCCCTGAGCAAATCTACCTGCTCTGACTGACTGGGCCAACTCAGCCACTGGGCAGCGCAGGGAAAATCACCACCTCACAGCATCTGGGCCCCCCAACACAACCCCATGTTTATTTAGGGGCCACTGAGAGGGGAGCAAGATCGGCCCAAGGGGTTAGCTTATCCCAAGGGGCTGCAGCAGATGAAGAAATGTTTATTCAGGGAAAAAAAAAAAAAAAAAAAGCCACTATTAAGACAGTAAAAACTGAGTCTGCAGCACTTTGGCCATGAGCTGCGTCTTTGCAGCCTACTCCCATCTGCTTCCAGTACACTGAGGAGGCACGGGAGGGGCTGCAGGGGAGAGGACGGGTGGTTACCCACCCCTCTCAGCACTGCGAAGGGCCAAGGACATCAGGGGAGTGGCGGGCGGGCTGCATTTCTCACCTCCCTGGTTCTGGCCTCTTGCAGGACCCCCCTTCTGCTCCTAGGATCACCCCAAATGGAGGACAGGGACCTAGCGCCTCACCTCGGCTCTCGCTGCACAGATGCAAGCACTGATCTAGTTCACTACAGAGAGCCAGGAAGGACAGTGGAGAAGGCTGCCGGGAATCAGAAGCCACTGAAATTGCTGGGAGTAGTAGAATCTAACAGCTGAGTGTGCTGCTAAGTGAGGTGGACAAGGACCGATCAGGAGGGAGCAAGTGGGAGCTGTAGGTCGCTGAGTTAGGTGGCAATATTACAGGCAGTCAGGCTCCCCAAGGAGCCAGTATGGAAGGCCAGATACCTCAGAGCTGTGACAGAGAGACAGGCACCCTGTCCAGGGCCAGACCTCAAGGCAAAAGATGAAGCAAATGCAGCCACATGCCTCCCTAGGGATGGACATCAGGGACTGACATTCTGAACAGCTGTCAGTCAGCCTGAGGAAGCCAGGAAGAGCCATGACTCCACCCGCTGCAGCAAGAGCCCTGTTCTGTACTTAGGCCCTCTTGTTGCGTGACAAGCTTCCTCATTTGATCCTGATTTAATCAATTTTACCTGAGCAATTATACTTACTATATTATTGGCTGATCATAGTTTTGTCCCACCCTATGCCACCTTGTGAGTCTCCATCTTTCCACCTTAGACCTGCCTCACCTCCTGAATTTGCTCTATAAAAATTACTAGAAAGGACAGGCTCCTTGGCAACTGCCTCGGGTCCCCCTTCTGTTCTTTTCTGGGACAGAAGCTTTCTTTCCCTCCAAAAAATATATTCTGCTCTTGTTTCATTCCCCTATATCAAGAGATTTGCAAAAGCCACCTTATTCTCAAGGCTGGAACAGCCTACACCAACCACGTCCTCTGAAAAGTAATGCTGAAAGCCTCCACCCGAGAAAGAGCTGATAGAGCCGGACGACTCAGAAAGTAAAGAACGGAGCAAACAACCACAAACACAAAACTTGGAAGAAGAGAGGATCTAAAAGGTCAGAATGGTGAGACGTACACAGACAGAGGAAGATGTCATGTACACGACACAAAAGAAGAAAAACCAAGTGACAGAAAATGGCCATGTGACAGTCCAGGTGTCAGACCAACACTTCAAAGCAAATGTACACAGACGATGTCCCAGGAACCACAGGAGACCATGCTTAAAGAGGCAAGTCTCATCAAATAAATATATAGACACATATAATAAAAAAGCAAATAAATAGTAATTTTTTTCTGTATTTAGGATAGGGTCTACAGGGTCTCACTACGTAGATCAGACTCACAGTGGTCCTCCTGTTTTCAGTCTCCCAAGTGCTGGGATTAAAAGCACGCACTGCCACACCCAGTCTCAATCTCTGTCTCAGTGCGCCCGGGGACAGGGCCAGCATGACAGGACAGGGATCAAACCTCAGCGGCTGCGCTCTGCCTGAGCAGGTTCTTTGGTCTGCTAAGCTATCAGACCAGCCTTTATAAATAGTAGACTGAAAAATATACAATAAACTGACAGGAGCAACAAGTTACAAAGTATATATTTGTATCACAATGCAGTGATTAAAATCTCGTAATAGAAATTCAGAGAATTAACAAATATGTGGAACTTAAACAACATGCAACTAAATAACCATTAGGCTAAAATCACAAGGGAAACTTAAAAATACCCTAGGATAAATGAGCACAGGGGCCGGGCATGGTGGTGCACACCTGTAATCCCAGCATTTGGGAGGCTGAGGCAGGAGGACTGGTGCAAGTTTGAGACCAGCCTGGGCTACAAAAATGAGCCACTGGGAAGAGGTGGGGGGAAAAGGATCACTACAAGTCCAAGTTCAAGCTGCACAGCAAGATCCTGTATCAAATAGATAAAGAAAGAAAGAAAGAAAGAAAGAAAGAAAGAAAGAAAGAAAGAAAGAAAGAGAGAGAGAAAGAAAGGCTGGCCTGATAGCTCAGCGGAATAAAGTGCCTGCTTCAGCACAGCAGCAGAGCAGTGGTCTGGTTCAGTCCCCAGCGTGCGTGCCAGCTCCACCCCTGGGGTGCACTGACAAGGTGACTGAGACTGGGTGTGGTGGCAATGTTCCTACAATCCCAGTACTTGGGAGGCTGAAAACAGGAGGATCACTACAAGTCCGATCTACCCAGTGAGACCCTGAACACCCTGTAGCCCTGTCCTAAACACAGAATGAATGAATGAATGAATGAATGAATGAATGAATGAATGAATAAATAAATAAATAAATAAATAAATAAATAAATAAATGGAAAAGCATTTAACAACAAAAAGGGTGAAGTGTGGAGCCCTGTTACAAGAGGGATGCACTTGAAAACATCATGCTAAGCAAAAAAAGCCAGCTGGCAAAACACGCTATGATATGGTCATGTTACACAGGGTGGTTCCCTAGGGACTGGGATGGCCTGGGCAGGAATACGGAGAGCTGCTAATAAGTGCAGCTTCTCTCCGGGAAGATGAAAGTGGGCCTAAAACTGACAATGGTGATGGTTGCAAAAGTCTGTGATTACACAAACACTACTTAAGCGTATATTTACACATGCATTTAATTTTATGGCACATGAATTACACCCCAATGAAGCTGCTTCTAAACATTTTATCTTTACCTTAGTGATGGAAAGTTCGGCTCACAAAATGGAAGTCCTCTATGGTACAGACCATAGAACATACAAAAGGGTTTTTTGGTAGCTAGCTAGTTCAGTTGGTTAGAGCATGGTGCTAATCACAAGAAGGTTGTAGGTTCAATACTGAAAAGAACGACTTAACTAGCGGTTAAATTGTTGGTGGCGGCCCTCCCTTGTCTGTTCAATTACATATCAACAGAATGCTTTCAAAGACTGAACAAGAGAATAAAGATTGTGCAATATGTGGTGGAGTCAAAGGGTTTTTTTCTTTTTACATGTAGAATGTTATATATACGCAATTCAAAAAATGTTAAAAATTACTATACTTGGGCCAACGAGATGGCTCAGTGATCTAAAGCACCTGCTTAGGCAAGCTTAGGCAACTACAGGGATCATGGTTTGATCCCTGGCACCACATACTGCGCCAGCCTCATCCTCAGGGCAGGCTGAGATGGCCATAAAAAAAAAAAAAAAAAAAAAGATTACTATACTTTTATTATAAAAGAATAGCTTTTTTCAGTGGTAAAGCCTATTCTTAAAACAATCATAAGTATATGAAATCTTTCTAATTGGATGGCAATAATTTCATTCCTAAACAGCATTAGAAAATGAACTTAAAATTTTTACAAAGAAAAAGCCTTTATTATCAGTTTTCCCTGAAGCAACGGTTTGCCAGGACAGGGTCTCCTCTCCGCAGCACGTCACCAGCTCAGTTCTGCTTCCCTTCCCTATGTCATCCTCTCCACCATTAAGTCCTTCTGCCTTTGGTAGCATTTTAAATCCTGAGGCATAATTCTGACAATTGTATTTTCCACAGAAGAAAAATATTTACTTTACAGAACAACTCTGTAGCCACTTAAAAAGTACTGTTCCAGATTCGGCAGGTGTTAATTAAATAACATTTATGTAAGTACTGCAGACAGCAACAGATTTACAATTGGCGGAGTTATTCAATTTTCATTATTCTTCCTAAAGAAAGATGGAAAGTAATCATTAAAAAATTCTATTTCCAGGGCCTGGAGTGTAGCTCAGGGTTACAGCACTCACCCAGCAGGTAAGAGGCCCAGAGTTCAATCCCCAGCAATATAAAAAGTTCTATTTTCTAATGCTGTATTTACACCCTCAAGAGCCCGGTTGATGCTTGGCTTGTGTTCACCAAGAAATAACATGCAGTTGCTTAGACTGTTGTCTCAGTTACTCTTCTCTCATTGCTGGGTCAAATACCGACACCCAAAATGAAGTAAGAAAAGGTTTATTCAACTCACAGCTACTGGAGGTTTCAGTCCATACTTGACTGGCTCCAAGGCAGACTGGCACATGGCAGGAAGCAGCAGTTCATGGCAGTGGAACGGCAACAGTAGCAACAGAGGTGACAGAGAGGGAAGAAGTCTGCTTCTCTGTCTCCTATTACATGCAGGCTCTGCCTCAGGATATCTGCCTTAGACCACACCCGCAATCCCAGTAGTGCTGAGACCCACAATCTCATCATTGGGTCACCCAGAATCCCAGTGGATCATGAGCTAAGCTCAAACTCTAGAAGTCCTCGCCCCATGATTGTATGAGGCTTTGGGGGGACACGTAGACACAATCCATAATAACTGTCTAGATTCAGTGGGAGAAGCAGGAAGCACCAGCTCCCATTAGTCCTATCAAATCTTACAAGTTAACATATGCTACAACAAAGGCTCTTATTAGTACTTCACCAGCAAAAAACCCTTACATAAAAAAAGCAAATTACATTATACAACAATAAGTTACTTAGTGCTTTTATTTTTATTTATTTATTTTTTTTGTCTTTTTGAGACAGGGTCTCATTATGCAGTTCAGGCTGGCCTTGAGCTCACTTTTGTAGCCCAGGCTGGTCTCGAACTCGCACCGATCCTCCTGGCTCAGCCTCCCGAGTGCTGGGATTACAGGTGTGCGCCACCACGCCCAGCACTTAGTGCTTTTAAAAACCTCTAACACCTTTACTTTTTTTTTTTTAAACAGAACTCAAGATTACACAAATCAAGTCATATTAATTAGGAGCAATAATATTCCAAGTATTCCACAGAAAACAGAGAAGCAGGATAGTCTGGATTATATTCTGAGTCACTAACAATTATCAACATATGTATACACTCCTTAGGAAATGGGCATGTAATGAAATCAAATTATCTTAGAAAAACGTATCAATTCTAGAATCAAAATAATTTTTAAAGTGATAGTATTATTGAACAGTTGCTTGAAGCCTCCTACTGTTAAGATTACAAAAGTGCAAAGGATTTAGAAATTCTATTGCACCTGCTAAATAACAGAAGGATCATCACTGCATACACTGCCTGCCTGTTAAAATACAGTAAAACATGATATTTGAAGGCAACAATGAAGAGACAAGCTATTCATAAGCTCTTTCAGGATCTTTCCCATGATCACAAATAATGACTTCTTTATTGTTCTACGGATATAGAAAGCAGGGAAGATTGAACAGAGGGCCAAAGGCAACTGCACAGTTCACAGTGTCTACTTTCATTAGCAACAAGCTCTGACAAGCGCTGGGACCACCCCACTTTTCCCAGAAGACATTAAGGCCTATAGCACTGTGATGGCTGAGCGTTTGGGGCACCCCAGGGACAGGGAAGCACACTGGGCATCTGTGAGGCATAAGCTCCTTGGCACATGCAGTCCCTATCCTCTCCAGCACTGTCTCCACCCTGCCTCCCAGCCCCTGTGAGCTAAGCATCCTTCCCATCGCTGCCTTCCGCCACGCTGGCTCGGCCTTGGGACCAGCCGAACACGGACTGCATTCCCTAAACCTGTAAATCAAAATAATGCTCTGAAGTCCTGGATGTCAAGTGTGCGGTCTCAGGGACAAAAAAGCGGACTCAGGATAGAAGGGATGATTCTCTGCTTGCTTTGCCCCACAGCACCACCAGGACCCTTCAGTGGCATGGCTTTCCAGCCAAGGGAGAGGCCAGTGGCCTTAAAGGCAGAGGTCCTGGGTCTGTGGTGCATATCTGAGCCCCTCCAAACTACGGATAACATGGATCACCCCAGACACCTGACCCATTTGCTCTCGCGAGGCCGAGTTCCTTCACCGTGATTCCACTGTGTAGCTGCTGTTACGAGTCAGTCAGTAGTGGAGGGAGCAAAGCTCTGCAATGAGGTCAGAGACCTTCCCGTGGTTCTTAAGCAGAGTAAGCCCCAAAGCTCAGGGAGGTATGACTTATACAGAGGTACCTACACCTATAGCATACACTAGAGTCTAACTTTAATGAAGTTGGGGAATTTATATGCACCCATCAGTATGACTGGGTTTTGGAAGACCTCCAGCGGAGCTCTGCAGTCCACCTCTCCACCTGCACAGCCCCAGGCACACAATGATCTGCTGCCTTCTTTTGTCTTTTACAGAAATTTCATATATAGTAAGTGACTGTATGATGTATAATCTTGTCCAACTTTATCAGCTTGGCATGCTATCCAGGTATATCAGAAATTACATCGAGACACTATTTGAAAAAAAAAAAAAAAAAACACCATATTTACCAGTTGATGGATTTTTAGCTATTATGATGCTTTTCTAAACATTTGCTCAAAGTCTTTAAACAAACATCAGTTCTCTTTTCTTCTGGGTAGATACCTAGGGATGAAGATGCTGGACTGCATACTAAAGTGCGAATTTAACAGCCAAACTGGTCTCAGGGTAGCTGCTTTATTATCCACAGCCGCTAACAGTGAGCTTTGCAATCCCTCTATATCCTCATTAACATGTGAAAGTCACTTTTAAATTACAGTCCTTCTAGTGACTGTACTGAAAGATCACATTTCAGCTGGAATTTGCATGTCCCCAAAGACTAATGACATTGAGCATCTTTGTAGATAATGTATTAGCAGCTTGGCTATTTTCTTTCAAGGCTTACCTTTTTTGATGGTATCAGAGATTGAGTCAGGGCCCTGAGCTGCACCCCAAGTCCTTTTTTATTCTGAGGAGGCCTTTCATCATTAACTTGCCCACAGTGGCTTCGAGCTTGCCATCCTGACTTATCTCCCGAGGCCCTGGTATTACAGCCATGTCCCTGAAACCACTCTCAGTGTTTTATTATTGAGTTGCAAGAATTATTACATTTTTGTGTGCTTTGTTAGATATGACTGTATTTTTCTCAATGAGCAGCTTGTTCTTAATTTTTTTAGCAGTGTCTTTCAAAAAGTGGTATTTTTAATATTTGGCAAATTCTAGAGGGTTTTCCTTCTTATCACTCTAAATTGTTATGGTATCTATGCTACAGAAGTTTTACATTTTTAGCGCTGAAACTTGGACCTACTTTGAGTCCATTTTTATGGACAGTAGAAGTCTAGATAGTGGAAGAAGTCTATCCATGCCTCCATGCATGTACGCATCTCCCTATACACAGACACCAGCCTTCCAGCACTGCGTTCAGGGGTCGGTTCTTTTTCCTCAGGCATCTCTGTCCTTGTCCTGCCCCCTGGACGCTACGCGGCCCGAACCCTGCACCAGCCTGGCTGGAGGGCTGTGCTCTATCGAGCCCACAGGCCTTTTTCCCTGCCTTCTTGTCCATTTCCTTCCAGGCACTCGGATGAGGTCTTTTTGCTTCTGGAGTGTGATAAAAAGATTAGTGATTTTAGATCTTTTTTCCCAATCTGTAATAAGCATAAGGCCTCCATAATGTTTCTTTAGCTGTTTTCTGTAAGTTTGATGTTTTGTTTTTATTTTTGCCCAGTGAAAAGTATGTACTAATTTCCTTTTCTGATTTTTTCTGGACCTACAGGCTATTCAGAAATATGTTCATTTCCATCATTTGAGGAATTTCTCAGACTTTTACTGTTGTTGATTTCTAAAAGAACTCCATTGTAACTACAGAACATACTGGGTATTGTTTCTTTTTATCCCTTTAAATTTACAAAGTCTCACTTCGTGGCTTAGAATATATACAGCCCCTATCCAGAAGAAAGTTCCTGACTGAAATACTTTGCTATCCATTTGCAAAACCTTTACCAGAGTGCATAGTTTTTTGAAGACAGACATTATTTATGCATCAGCTATGTGGTATCATTTTAACTCTCTGAGTTCGGCTGACTATTCTGAAACAGGCAGATTTGAGCATTAACAAAACACACACTTCATGGCCGGGTGTGGTGGCTCACGCCTGTGATCCCAGCACTCGGGAGGCTGAGGCAGGAGGATTGGTGTGAGTTTGAGACTAGCCTGGGCTACAAAAGTGAGCTCAAGGCCAGCCTCAACTGCATAGTGAGACCCTGTCTCAAAAAAAAAAAAAAAAAAAAAAAAAAAAAAAAACCACACACACACACACACACACACACACACACACACTTCATCATTTTAAGACATTTCCTCAGCCCTTACTATTCTGGTCCCTGTTGGGAGCCACAGAAGCGAGGAATTGGTCCAATGTGTGAAGACAGGACTAGGCCTCAGTACCTACGGCAGTCAAGCTATCTCAGTCCTGAGAGAAGCATCCTGAATGGTCAGTGTCAGCTTTTAGTCCCCAGGCAATCTTGTGCCAAGTGTTACTGACTTTGAAAAGGTATAAATGTACATCCATACTGTTGCTGGGCGTGGGGGTGTCACCTCCCCAACCATGCAGAGGAGCCACAGCCTGACCCAGCTTGTCCTCTTGTCTATCTTTCCTCATTCCTGCCGCCATTTCTCCCCAGGTACAATGGATTACACTGAGAGACCAATGGATCCTTATGATCCCTATATAAATACTGTTATTAACTTTTTTGGTCAAGAAAGACATGATTTTTCTCAGAGGGCCTTCAAATGTTTTCCTTTCAAAAGAATCTTTTTTTTTAACACAGTGAAAAAGACAACGAACTCAAGGTTGTAGAATTAGCAAGTACCTAGAATTATAAAATTAGCAGATAGTATTATCTTTCAAGAATGATGATTTCGTAAATATCAAAATATAAAACAGGGGCCAGCGAGATAGCTCAGTGGTCTAAAGCACCTGCTTAGGCAACTGCAGGGACCAAGGTTTGATCCCCAGCACCACATGCTGTGCCAGCCCCACCCCCAGGGCAGGCTGAGCCAGCCATAATATAAATAAATAATTAATTTAAAAAAAAAAACACATAAAACAGAAAAAATCAAGCTCCTCAAATTATTTTTAACAGAAGCACTACATGAGCTAGCAAAAAAAAGAGGGTGCCTGGCATAGGATACACGCAGCACTGTGTGGCAGCGCTGCTCCTGTCCTATGACATCACAGAACCTTCCTGATATACCTAAGTTTTGTTGTTTATAATACAAAGATTTTTAAGAATTTACTTTTCAGTATTGCTCTGGGAGTGGGGCCGTGAAGGGCAGATGGGCACTGGCAGACACCAATACTGCCACGTCTCCGAGAGGTAAACTCTGACTTGGATCACCTGCCATGAAGACAGTTTTATAACCAGTTTCTTTGAAAAGCTAGACACTTTCCATAGTATACTCGGCCTTTTAGTACAGATTTCACATAAAGAAGTCTTTCTTTAGAAATAAAAAGGGGTTGGATAATTTCATTGCTTTATAGAATTCTTTTTCATTTCCTTATATCAATAACTTCTGAATTATTTCCCTGAATGGCACTTTTAAAAAGCATTCTTTTGTTGTTATAATCTAAACATATTTCAAATTGAGCATTTTTTTACGTTAGTTCCTAGCATATGACATTGCTAATATCTAATAATCTTGATCATACAGTTCAAGCTAATACATATATATGTATCTCATAAGGAGCATCACCTCAGGCACTGTTCCGCATGGAGGCACAGGTGCTCCCTTAGGACAGCAGCCACGACTTGCTAAACAACATCCTGCATTTATTATTCAGCAAAGCTTCCCGTTAGGTGCCCAGCAGGCTGGCAAGCAGGCCTACTATCAGCGGCAGGGTCTGTCTGCCACTTTAGATGAGATGGCAGAGCGGGTCCTGACAGACAAACTGCCTTTGGACTAAAGACCTAAGGAAATGGAGAGACCGTCGGGGGCTTCTGGGGGGAGAACCACAGCTGCTGCCTCTGCTGTACTGTAGGCCCCCAAGGGCACAGATTTCCCTGGGTTTACTGTTGCTCCGGCACCTGACTCAGCGCCTAGGGCACTGTGGGTGCTTGCAGGGTTGACACATCGGGCAACCTTAGAAGTGTGCCACAGCCAGGATTCCATCCTCAGCGTGCCATGCCAGTCCCACCCCCGGGCATGCTGAGACAGTGATAGAGACTGAGCATGGTGGTGTGCGCCTCTAATCCCGGCGCTTAGGTGGCTGAAAACAGGAATCACTGTGAGTCTGATCTACACAGTGAGACCCTGTAGACCCTGTACTAAAAAAAGAAGAAGTTTAAGATGCTCAGCAGGAGGCCACAGTCCTCACTTTGTAAACATCCTCATCCTGGGCAAGAGAAGGGCACTGAGAGGGTGTGAGAGCCACACTTGCCCTCGGGTGGTACTTCCTGACATCATACAGGAAGGAGGAAGGCTTGCTACTCGCCTCACCTACTGCCTTGTACTGTTGCCCGCCACCGTGCCAGCCTGCCTTGGAGCCAGCTGGGTATGCACCGAAATCTCCACCAACTGGGAGCTACATAAACCTTTGCTTCCTCAACTCTGGGGCGTCAGGTATGTTGCCTCAGCAACAGTAGAAAAGTAACCAACACAGTGCTCAAAAAATGCCTGCTGAAAAAATGGATCTTAATGTACAAATATTTGTATACGCAGATGTTCAATAAAGTTGTTTTTACCATAGATGGCCACATTACCACCGCATCTCTCTTCCTCCATGCAATATGTCCTTAGGGACTGTTCCTAGTTAGCTGTTACTAAACACAATGTTATGGCAATTATTATACTACTAACATGTGTTTTAAATATGTTATATAATAAATATTTCTATTTATGTTGTATGCCACAGTACAAATTCCAGGGAGAGGAATATAAAGTCTATCTCCCTGAGTACTGATCAGAGTTTATTCCCAGGCCGGATAGACAGCATCTGTTCCATATTCAAATAAATGACCGAAACAGTCTGAATGAATAGGAAAGCTGCAAAGCAGGAAAATCAAGCCATGGTTTCGGGACAGTACAGCGCTGAGCCACGCTGGCACGTGTGCAGGAACAATGCAGCTCGGTGTGACTCGGCAGACACCGAGCAGCAGAGCTATGGGTTGGGGCCTGATCTGAGAGTCCCCAGCCTATCCGGGAGAGTGCGACACTATGCTGGGGATATCACATAAGGAATATGGAATTTTCTGGATGCAAGGTCTATTGAAATTTTTATACTAACTAAACCCTGGTTTCTCTCCTTTCACAAAAGGCCCTCGGTCAGTGGGATAAGTAGTAAGTTTACTCTTCAGCAAGGGTCAGAGGTAGAACAGAACTTAACAATCAGCTCTCCAGTTTGATTTTGTTGCTACTTCTAAGCATTAAAAAAATACCATAGTGTAGTTTAATCAGCTCCTAATGATCCAGCCTGATCAGTAATCAACAATTTAGCTTCAAAGATTACCAGTAATCTCTGATTATTATTCAGACATTATCACTATTAATCCTTAAATAGGAAGTTACAGGAAGAAGAAAAAAGATAAGTGGGCTCCAAGATGCACTCCGTGTATTGAGGAGACAATACTCTGTCTCCTCAGACCTGGACACACGTGATACTGAAACGGCAATTAGGCCATGACTTCAAGTAGCGTAAGTGAGCTGACCCTATCGCTCTCACTCATCTATTTCTCACTTGGTGTTAGCATCTGCAGAGCTCCCCAGGTGTATGTTTGCTCTCTGGAGAGGGTGAGAAGGGTTAAAGCCGCACTCACTCAAGCGCTAGCGAGGGCCATTCAGCCACTAGCAGTGTTGCTTGCTGCAGCAGCCTCCCGTGAGCTCTTGATCCTGTATCAGGTATCTGCCCTTCTCTGTCCCTTTCCACCACTGGTTAAATAATTGTAATCATTTTTCAAAGTATATTCCTCACTTTAATACACATTTCATTAAAAAAGAACCACGAATCTATCTCCTTATGTAGAAAGAACCAGTGTGACACTCCTTTACTACCCATAAGCTTAAGTATCTTATTAATGTGACACATGGTATTTTTAATGCTGATGTTAATGATTATAACTTGCCAGGATCTTCAAACAACCATTTATAAAAGTATTTCTTAACCTTTCTCAACTTTCATTTAAGTGCAGGTACTTCTCAAGACCCTATCTTTGGCTTCCTTCTTTAGCTCTTTTGTCTGTGCATGGCTGCTTCCACCCCACCCCTCAAGCATCCCTTTTATTTCCTGTATGCGCCAATGGTAAGCTCTTACATCAGTGGCTTCCTGCTATTAACAATTTTTATGGTCAATTCCTTAGTGAACCTGGACTACTCTTGACCCTAACCTTAAATAGTAATGCAGCAGAAGTGAGACGAGGCTAGCTCCTCAAAAATCTTGGCAGCTTCAAATTTTGTTTGTCCTGAGCACTAGTAAGCTTTCAACCAGCCCACTGGAGACATGTGAAGTAAACATGTGACAAAGAAACAGCTCAGAGACCCTGGGTGGAGTCAGCTATCTCTGCATCCTGAACCCCACCTGCAACCAAGCTACAAGGCCAGTGTAGCCACATCAGCAGCCACTGGGGAGACCAGCAGAAGAGACAACCTGCTGAGCTCAGTCCCACTGCAGAACCAGAACAAGGAAAGCGTGTTCTTTCGAGCCATAATATTTATGTTTGCTAAATAAGATATAAGAAAACAAATGCTAGCCGGGCGTGGTGGCACACACCTGTAATCCCAGCACTTGGGAGGCTGAAGCAGGAGGATGGATGTGAGTTTGAGACCAGCCTGGGCTACAAAAATGAGCTGAAGGCCAGCCTGAACTACATGAGACCCTGTCTCAGAAAGAAAGAAAGAAGGAAAGAAAGAAAGAAAGAAACAAAGAAAGAAAGAAAGAAAGAAAGAAAGAAAGAAAGAAAGAAAGAAAATGCTAAACACAAAATTTAAATTCCTAGCTGTGACTATTCTCTAGTCATCTAAATTTCAGACTCTATATTTAAATTTCCATGTAGACATCTTACCTGAAGCTCAGCTTCAGCTTCAACTTCAACATTTGCTAACACAGAATCTACTGTCTCACCTACTTGGTATATAATACCATCTAACCTGCTGATTCAATTTTCTTTTTCCTCAGAATATTAGCTCTCTGTGGAGTATTTCCATAGAAATCTTTGTAGACATATTTCAAATATAGTTCTCAGTCCTACCTTGGCACAGGTCACAAAAACTGTAAGCCAGAAGAAACTTGAAGAAATTAAGTGTTCAATTTGGAATATCACTTAGACCAAAGCGAAAGTATGCAGAAATACACCTTAGCTATCTGACTTTGAAAAGGTAACTTACACAATTTTATCCATAACTATGCAATGAAATACTAGGGTTAGGAGTCAAAACACCTCTGACTTTTTAACAGGTTAGGATTTTATCTTTATGTGGACATCTTGAATATACTAGACTACTAGAGAGGCAACACAATATCATACAGCTCAGGTTCCCATTTTAAGAGAAAGTACAGCACTATTAACTATGGAGCCAGGATTTACATGAAGGGTCTGTCAGTCAACAGGTCTTTCAGTTTCTAGGCTTCAGTATCCTCACTGGTCTAATGGAAATAAAATAAACCCATAGGGTTATTATGAAAGTGAAATGACTCAGTATCTTAAAATATCTAGAAACCTGTATAGCATACAGTTAAATGGGCTAATTTCTTCAGAAAAGTATAACCACAGGCTCATTTTCTAACAAATGAATTGCTTTATTTTCATGTTTGTTTCTTCGAATGTCTCTAAGAATCAGTGTTCACTGTGGTTACCACTCTAATTAATTAAGTGCTGTGCTCTGAAATCACTGATACGGTTAATAAATGAAGTTAGAGGTAACTGAATACTATTTTCCAGTGAAGAAATGTTACCAGGGGCTGGGGATATAGTCAAAGATAGAGCACTCATCTAGCATATGGAAGACCCAGTTGATTCCACAGCACCACAGCAAAGTAAAACTTTTCTTCAGGAAAGGAATATTGGGCCAGCAAGATGGCTCAGCAGTCTAAAGCACTTCCTTTGACAAGCTTAGGCAAGCACAGAGACTGCGGTTCTATCCCTGGCACCACATACTGTGCCAGCCTCACCCCCAGGGCAGGCAGGCTGAGCCAGCCATTAAAAAAAAAAAAAAAAAAAGGACTATTATCTCCATTTCTCCATTTCAGGATAGACAAATACATTCTCTGTTTCACATCAGTAATGCGACGTAGCGCTCTGCTACTCACCACTGACTGTCTTTGGCTTCTTGGCAATGTATTCCTTCCACTTCCTGGAGCTGAGCTGGTTGGGAGGCGGGACGAATACGTTGCTAATCGTACAGGGCAGTGTGAAAAGAGCACCAACCTGGAACACAGGCCATGTGCTGTGACTGACTGCAGATTCAAACTCACGCTTGAACGGGGCGTATGGCAACCCCCCCCACACACAGCACTCTCTCAACACCACGACAAAAACTGAAACATGTCCTGCCCTCTGCCAGAAACAAAAGGCAAACATTAAAGGTATTCAAAGCTGCTGGGGTCCCTTTTCCACAGGTTGTGGGTTAATTTCTTTGTATATCTATAAAATAATGAGAATGAGAGTGCTAACACAAAAAATGTCTTCTTCAGCCATACTAATTGATGGATTATTGTTCTGGCTTCAAAATTAGAATACATCTGAAGACAAAATAGGAATTTTTGTTCCTAGAAACAAAAGACTTAATGTTGGCAGGTAAAAACTGCAGAGTGATAATGAATTACATTATAGAAAATATAGCTATAGACTGATTTATGAGCAAACACAACTTATTTATCTTTCTACTCCCAGGGCTGGGCATACAGATGTTTATTAAATATTTGCTCAAAAAAAAAAAAAAAAAATCACCATAATATATTTAAGTAAATTCTCAGTTTGATTAAAGATTAAATGAAACAAATTATAATTGTGAAAACTGTATTTTGCCTATTTTAGAAATACAGCTACATCAATCAGCACATCCCAATAAAAATATTAATTGAAAAAAAAAAAACTTTGAGAAGACTAAGGCATTAGTCAAAGATCTTAAATCTAATGTAAGTTACTTTTATGTACTATTCTGTGCAAATGTTGCTATTTATGATATTTATGCATTCATGATTAATAGATAAAATCAGTATCTTAGAAACAATAAAAGTAAATGTGACTATAACTATAGTCTTTTTAAAGGAAAACATGTTTTACAAAGTCAAGAATTAGCAATTTAAAACGTAGCAGTTGATATTATCTGATGTTCTAGCATGCGCTCCTACTTCCTTTTTGCATAAGTAAGATGTCAGAGCCCCAAGCATATAGTCCACCAGGTTGGCGAGGTGCTTAGGGGACTGCGTCCCACTGCATTCTGGCCACAGCTTTCCCGGTATTTAGGCATGTTAGTGCAGCCCCCTACACAGGTGCCATGATCCAGGGGAAGAGCTGGTCCCTCCCCATACAGCCTCCTGTGGATACCAACTGCTCACTCTCCTCGCTCCTCGCCAGTGCTAGTCACGAGGCAGCCTTGATGGGTGAGGCTAGCACTCCATCTCCAGAACCTAAAGGCCATGCAGCACCTCAAGTCTGGCTTCAAAACCTCAATTAAATCATCTCAGTCAGGCCTCCCTAACAAGCCATCACTACGACAACCATTCTAATAGCTTTATAAGTTCCTCACTATAAACTATATGGCCTTGTAGACACCCCACTTTACCAACCCTACCTCATCTCTTCTGATCTAAGAAAATGAGCTTTACTCCCGGAGCTTCCATGTATGTTTTGGAGATAGAAGAACAACCTTTCAGGGCTCGAACAGCCACTGAGAAGCACATCACTCACCAGACCCTGAGCCCCACAGATCCTGGTCCACCCTATCCACTGCTCAACAGCTAGGCAAGCAGAATAAGCCACTGCCACAAAAAAAAGTGGAAACCCAGTCACAAAGCAAAACAATCACTTCAGAGCACATAACCCAAAATTAAGGGGCTTTTTAAGCATGCAATTCAAAATTAAGGTTTTTTTTTTTTTCAAAAATGTAAAAGATTGTGATCCAATATAAAAGAAAAACAAACTGCTTCAAAATGAGTTTATTCTCTAAGTTACATAGTATATTTCCATATCCCTTTTGCTGTATTAAGAAACTTACATGACCCTATTTTTGTACTGCTCGTAAGTGAATTCTTTATATTCTAGCTTAGTAAAGTAAAAATATATCAGTTTTATATCATTATAAACATAAAACTATTTAAATAGCTACAAATCTTCTAGGCATCATTATACTTATAAGGAAAAATCATAAATTTACAAATAATTCAGCAAAATGTTAGAAGTCTTTCTCTATTCTACCATAAAACAATAATGCAGGTGTATCAACGTCTTCCCACAGAACTGAAATGAGATGCTGAAGGGTTAACAATTACAAATAACATTTATGTGAAGACATTCTATTAAAAATCCTGTGTTTGCTTAGTGACCATTCCTGGGTAGAACAAAAAGACCTGCCATCCACCAGTCACTAGAGGAGAAAGCGTCCGGGGCTCTGGCCGCCGAGGGTGCAGCCGCCTCCACAGGGGTGGCAGCCAGGAAGCAGGGGGACAAGGAAAGCCGGAGAGGAGGGCCTGCGCCCAGGCACGCCCTCAGGACCCACCGCAGAACATCCAGAAGTGTGCCTTACTACTTTTCTAGGCGTTTCTCAAAATAATCAAATTAGTAACCAAGAGCAACACCATCTTGGTCTAAAATTTTGGAGCCATTCCCAGCTTGGAGATTGACTCCTGAGAACCTTCTAGCATCACTCTGTCTGCAAAGCATCTGACTGGGGCAAGTCCAGCCACCCTACCATGGAGTGGGCCCAAGGCCAGCTGCTTACGTTACAGAGACCAAGTCAGCAAACAGGCAGATTAATGAGCTATATTCATTTTCTTACACATCTTCCAATATTAAATACAAAAACATAAGTCAAAGAAAGCCTTGTTTACCTTGCCACACAGAGAAGAGATCTGCTCCAGCAGCAGCGCGGAGTTCAGCCTGTTGCTGCTCTCCGACAATCCTCTGCGTAAGGAATTAAAGAAACTAGCGGCAGGAGCCTGGAAATCACTGCCTGCCCAAGCCAGATTTTCTCAATTCTTCCACAAGCTCACCACATGCATTTAATAAAAACCAACGTCAGGAATTAACAATCCTAATTAATGGGTTCTTTCCTTAAAAAATTAGTCTTCTGATTATTTGTTCTGCACATTACTATAAACTACCACAACAGAATCTTTGTAAAAATTCTACATATAAAATTTAAGAGTTAAGCCGGGCGTGGTGGCGCACGCCTGTAATTCCAGCACTTGGGAGGCTGAGGCAGGAGGATCAGTGCGAGTTCGACACCAGCCTGGGCTACCAAAATGAGCTTAAGGCCAGCCTGAGCTGCACAGTGAGACCCTGTCACACACACAAAAAAATAAATAAATAAAAATTTTTTAAAAAATAAAATTTAAGAGTTAGTTTCTTTTTTAGTCAAAATTTCTTTTTATATAAAATGTTCTGCTTTTAGGTGTGTTTCTGAAATTTTCTTACATACATTTTTTTTTTCCTTAAAGCAGGGTCTTGCTTTGTTCTTCAGGCTAGTCTTTAACTCACCATCCTCTCACCCCGGCCTCCCCAGGGCTGGGATTACCGGCCTGAGCACCACACCATCTCAATCTCGGAGCCCACTACAACAGGCCTGGGGATTGAACCCCAGCTGCTGCATCTGCCCAAGCAGGCGCTATAGTCCACTGAGCCATTCAGCCAGTCCTTCACAGTTGGGTCTTAACATAGATTTTCTCAAGAATTTAAAATCCATGCATCATTTGGAGTGATATATGATTGTACTTATATTGAAGTATATTAAAATGTACATCAGCCAATTAGCGCTTATATATTGGTCATACTGATAGAATGCAGCACATTTTAGAAGTATACTCGCTATTTTATTTTTCTCCAGAGTCCAAAAGTTTTTCCTTCTTCCTTACTTCAAATGTCATCAGTAGCAAAACCAGGAAGTCCACTGTCTATTCTAGAAACATAAATACAGTCTGGCTGCACTGGTTTAGTTTTTCTTTTTTTGCTTTTTTGTGAGTTGTAGAGCTTTCTTAAAGCCAGGGCAATGGCAGGTACAGGGAATGTGAACTAAAAACCATTTAACATGTGGCCAGAAACACGGAAACAGCGCTCTTCACGATGCCCTGGTGTGGCGCTTTCTGCAGGGAGATGCCAGAAGAACACAGCCCCAGAGCCCGGGGAGGAGGCTGCTGAGGCTCCGGGTGCTGCTCAGGCGTCCACCTGAAAAGCTGAGAAGCTTGGCCCTGGGATGCAGCAAGAGCCAGGGCCCTCACTTTGTTCATGTCCTCAGTTGGCACAAGAGTTAGAGCCGCCGGGCGGCAGCCTGCACACGATGTAAGGGAAGGAATGAGGCTGTGCCTCCCCTTTTGTCTTCTGTCCCCTTGCAGTGTCGCCCCTGTGCCACGTGCCACCCTGCCCTGGTGCCAGCTGATTACACAATGAAACCTCCACACAGGGGCTAAATACACCTTTCCTTCCTTAATTTCGGATGTCAGGTATCTCATTTCAGCAGCAAGAAAAAAGAGACTAAGACAGTAACAAATTTAAAACTGTCCAGGGCTGGGGATACAGCTTAGTCATGCACCACCTGCCTGGCAAGTGTGAGGTTCTAAGTTTGACAGATATCAAACGTAAAATGAAACAAAACAAAACCAAACTGCCCATTGAGTATTACTCTGCAAAGTAGCACGCTCTGAGCTTGAACTTGTCCTCTGAAACCTGGCCTACCCATGCTGTCTCATTCAGGGAGCTGATTTCAGCACAGGGAAACCCCGGACCACCTTCTGCACGCCACAACCCACGACCCACCACTCCCTGTGGCCCAGCTGGACCCCGGTCCAAGTGCCAGCTCTGCAGACCCAGCCCTACCCGCCAACCAAATCTTACCCTTGCCTCTGAAATCTGCTTCTTATAAGCCACTGCCTGGCTCACAGCCCTCCTCCGGTCCCCAACCATCTTTAGGACATGTGAGCTCCTCCTCACTGCACAGCTTTTTGGAAGGCCTTCCAATCAGACTGACAACACTCTCTAAAAACCCACAAAAAACACCTTTTCCTAGTGATACTAAACAAACAGTTTTCAGGTGAGTGAGATTCTCCGAAAACCTCATAACTACCATCTTTTCTACAGGAAGAAGAAAAACAAGCAGAAAATATGGTGTGGCCTTATTTGGTTTGAGACATTCGGAATCAAACGTCTCCATCCCCAGGTGTCAACTGAGCATCGCCCTGTGCTGGCCTACAGTGCATTCACGGACTTCTTCCAAAAGAATGTGGGGAGAAAGACCTAGAAGTCATAGAGAGCACAATACAGCACCAGCAGAGCCCACAGCCTGCACTCAGAGCTGGGCCGGGAGGCAAGGACAGAGGGCAGGTGCAAGGCGGACTCAGCTGAGCACGGCGGGGCAGTGGGCGTGGGGCAGTGGGCACTGCAGCCCCACCCCCAGCTCCACCCCAGCCCCTCCCCTCAAGCACTCTGAGAGCATTTAATCTCAGGGCCATGGACACGAAAGGATACAGCTCGAATTCCACGTCCGACAGGTAGCAGGAGGGCAGGTCTGATAAGTCTATCATCTGCACAAACTGCAGAGCAGGGCCATAGTAGTGGAAAACCTGGAAGAGAGATCAACTGGTGTGACATTTTAAATGAAACCAAGGCAGATAACTAGGCCATTATGAGTTTACAACTTTTAAACCCAGCCTTAGAAGGCAGCTTTTTATATGCTTTGCAAGCCAGCATGTCACCCCTCTAGAATGAGCAACAACTTCTTCTGCTTCATTCTGCCTTTCTCAGCAATCAGAAAGAGCTGTAATGGGGAAAAGCAGCCCGGAAAGAGGCAAGCAAGGGCGCACGCAAGTTCTCCGCCTTTTCTCTTCAACAAGAGGAGGAGGCCGCAGCACTGAAGCAACAGATCAGCCAATGGCCTGTGTGGGTCTGCAGCACTGAAAAACAGCAAGACGACCCACGGCCGGCGAGCTTGGGTTGACTGACAGAGATGTAAAGGAGAACGTCAGCAGGGGCGGCGCAGCGAGCCGGCACCAGTACGCCTCACCACAGCCTGGCTAGGGGCGTGTCCAAGGCCAGCCTGAACTGCACAGGGAATGCCTGTCTCACAAAGAGAAATAAATAAAGGAAAACAAAGTAAAATAAAGGAAAGTAAGGGGGGAAAATCTGGGGAAAGGACTGAAGAAACTAGAGAGCAGAGTGCAGCCAACAGGCACCAACTAACAGAGTCTCACTCAGGAAAAAATGCTCAGTGAAGTCCAAACCCAAGGAGCATCAGCTCGGCCCTCCACTGATTCAAAGTTAGGAGCAGTGCGTCAAATGGCAAAGCCTGTGAGGATCGTGGCTTCAGCATCTAACCCTGCCAAGAGCACAACTCAGGTGCTTAATTACTACCGGGAGTAGAATTATGTAAGTGAGCACATTTTAGTACACATCAGTAATCCAAGATTCAAACATTTGACAATTATAAAATATTCACAAACGTATGTTAGCAAAAAAAAAAAAAAAAAGAAAGTTAAACATATAATTACCTTTGGCAAAATATCTTTATCCTTTGATGGTGCTATATTTTTGGCATGAAAGCCAGTACTCAAATAAGACGTACTAAAAATATCAGGTGTGACTCCCTTTAAACAGAATTCAGGAAAACTGACTTCAAATCCAAACTGAAACAAATTCAAAAGAACATAGTTTCAAGCATCACAAATAAAATCATAAAGATTAGTATACCGTCTTTATTGCAATGTGACTGTTGAGAGGAAACCTATGTGTAAACTTATTTTTGATTCCTCGGCTCACAGGGTAGCTCTTCCTCCGAGGTACACAGCTTCTGTCTTAACTTGTGCAGATATTTCATGACACACACCCCCTGACCGTTTCTTTGCTGGCTTGAACACAGTAAGCACGTCCTATGCGACCCCAGCACCAAGTGATTCCCTCTGTGTACACAGGCTCACGACCTGGCCTTTCACCTGCCTGTAAGTCCGGCCAAGTTATAAGCTGTCCTGTTCACCCCTGGATGCCTGCGATGGCACCTCACATGCCTCTGCCTTCAGTATTTGCTGCTGCAGAGAAGGTAATTACTGCACAGGTCAAGGCAGAGGAGTGTGCAGGAGGAACGGGAGCAGAACAGGAGCAGCCGAACACTTGCTGATTTGATTCTTTTGTACCTTTGAATAATGAAAAACCTACAAGCTAGAACTATCCTATCCCTACAAAAACTGTGATACCAAAGCTGTCACTCAGACATGGAGCAGAGAAAGAGCTGGCTGTAGCGCAGCCACAGAACCTCAGAACAGACCACCTCAGTCACTATCACACCTCTTGGCAGAGGGATTTTCTCCACTAAAAAATGAGCTCAAGTTTTAATGGCTACTGTGGATCTGTAGGTATTTAATTTCTTAAAAGGAAGTAAAAGATTTAATAAAAGATCTTATTCCTTAAAAGGAATAAAAGAACCCTATGAAAAACAACTGTTTTTACCTGCCTAACTGCAAGCACGCAGTTGCAGAAAATGTACACAAACGCAGTTTTCCCAGATATTCAGGCTTGCCACTCCTCCATCTGGCCAGATGGTGCAGCGCTCCAAAAGCTGAGGCAAGAAGATGGCAAGTGTGAGCCCAACCTGGGCAACTTAATGACTCACTGAAAGTCTGTCTCAAAAAAAAAAAAAAAAAAACCATGAAAACCATCCGAGAATGGAGCTTAATGCAAGCATCCCTCTTGATTCAATCCCCAGGACTGCAAAATTAAAAAGATAAAAACATAAATCAAAAATAATTTGCCACAAAATTTTATCTGCAGTTTAGCTTTCCTGAGAGGAAGGTGAACAACTGCAAACCAATGAGACAGACCAAGCACCCCGATTCCTGCCATCTTCTGGAGGACTTGTGAGCCCTAGGAGCACAAGGACCAAGCTGGCACAAGCTGTGCAAAACAGCACAGAGGAACTCAAGGCCCATGCAGTTCCTGCACTGCCCTGAACGCCACAAAAAAACGTGCTGTTTTAATTCTGCCTGGCTACAAAAATGTACACTAGACTCTTCTTTCAAATGTACACAACTTAGCAAAACCACCAAACATATTCATTCATAGTAAAAGATAAAAAATTAAATTGGGCTTTGGAGAAATTTAGTATTAAGGGAGTCCAAATAATTTAATAATCTCATTTTGTGATAGAAAAATCTGGAGTTTAAGTTAAATTAAAAAAACACTCAGAATTAAGAGAGGGTCTTGGTAGGAAGCTAACCAGTAAGTAAACTAGCCTAAGCTATTTCTTTTTTGCAGTATATCAGATACGTAATAAAATAAAGCCACACTAATGTCAAGCTGTGTCCCAGTATTACATGTTAGAATTGTACTACCTAAAATATCACCAGTGACAATTTTAATTAAATCTAATTAAAATCAAATAAATTAAAACTTCAGCTCATCAGCTGAGCCAGTTGCCTATGAAGCGCCACACAGCACCATGGAGCTACTGGACCATTCTAATAGCACAGAAAATGCCCATTCCTATTACTATGGAAAAATCCCCATTGGTGCTAGGGCAGAACAGTCGCCGAGGGCGCATTCCCAAGGGACTTTGCAAAGCCTCCGCGCCACGCAGCGCAAACACTCGCTCTGTGCCCTGAAACTCATTTACCTTTCTTTCCCATATCTGAATCTTTCCCCTCCATAATTCCTTTGAGTCAATCACATTTCCAAGCTCTTCTAAAGATACAACATTGGCAGAAAGGTATTCCGCAATCTTCCGACAGCTTCTGTTTAAAAAAAGGAGCAAATTACACAATTATATTTTAGTTACATTTTATAGTTAAACTACCAGGCAAAACTCACATCACCGTGTGCACTCGTAAGCAACGCTATGGAAAGCCCAGTGTCAAGCTGCTGCTGAGGTCAGCCGTACACTGGCGAAAGGACGCCTCCCCACAAACCAAGAGTGGTCAAACTTCCACTAAGGATGAGGACAGACAGTCCTCAGAACCGCAGTTAAGATGGCAGAAGTCCAACAACAGCATGTCACAGACAATGCTGACCACTAGCAACCTGCGCTCCTGTGGAAAAAGACGGTGGCTTCCACTTCCTGAATATAGTTGTGTCTGGGGCTGCGCCTGGCAGCCAATTTAAATACCAACAAGAGCCCAAACTGGTAAGTACGGCCAATTCCTGCTGAAATGCCACAAAAAACAGCCATGTGCACTTGTATCCATGGTGGCACATAACACGAAGCACAGACCTGACACTGTGAACCCAAACTACCCATGTATCCGTGGGGCTCATCATGCTGCTCACTGGATAACCTGAGCCTACTGAAAAGCACACAGAAAGGCAGGTGATCCATGTTCAATAGAAGTGATAAGCTGTAATCAATAGTATTTACTAAAACCTTAAAACATCTTGGAGGTTTGGGGAGATAGCTTGCCAGACACCTGCCTGGGTAAGGACCTGGGTTCAATCCCCAGTACCATATGCCGTGCTGGCCCTGTGCTGAGCTGCCAGCAAAACTAGGCATGGTCATGGTGGTGCACGCCTATAATCCCAGCACTGGGGAGGCTCAGACAGGAGAATCACCATGAGTCCAAGCTGCATAGCGAGACCCTGTACTAAATACAAAAAAACAAAAAACACAAACAAAAACCTAGAAATAAAAAATAAAAATAAACGGTTTTTATACTAAAAATTAAAACATCTTGGGAATCTAAAATGAAAAATAGATTCTCCTCAGCATGTATGACATTAATGTTTACCTTCTCCCGTTAAAATAGTTTTCAAATGCTGAGTGTACACAGGACAGGGTAGCTGCCTGGACACCAAAACCGCAAGGACGAGCGAAGCTTACGTCTCATGGTGATCTCCTGCTAGGGTGATTTTTGCTGAGTGCCATTCTCTGAGATGCTTTAACGCTCCAACAGCAGGCAGGCAGGCTTTCAGCTGAGGAGGGGCTCTGTCAGAGGGCAACAGGATTACATCCGTCATCGCTCTACCTAGAAAGGGGAAAAATCCTGTTGTGCTTCAAAGGTCTTCAGATTCTCCCTGAACACTTGAATTTTAGGGTTACTTAGGAGATGTAAAAGAGAATTTTTATTTTTACTTTCTGAACTTTTTTAAAACAATACATATTGGAACTCAAAGTTTTAAATATCCATTTTTTACTTTAAAGCCAAGTTATCTTGAAATAGCTAATGTACCCTAGAAAACAGGGAGCTACACCATCATCTCTTGCCAACTCTGCAGCCGTGGTTAATTATACATGTTGGTCTGCGAAGCATCAATGCCATTGTTATATTCCACAGTGAAAAAGGAATCTGTGCAATTTTATTGTATTACTCTCCATTTGATTTTGTTACCCAAAAGGGGAAAAGTTAGTATAAAATTACAATGGTCAAATAAATTATTTCTCTTTAACAAACAGTAAACAATTTAGTAAAACCAATTATACTGACATCATTGGATTCTGAGAAAAAAGACTAACTTGGGACCAGTTTAAATTTCTTGAAATTACAAATTTACTAAAGGATTAAAAAAAAAAACTCAAAACGAAACAGAAGCTGAATAAAAACTTGATAAAGTCCTCTAATTTTCCAAAATGACTAGAATATTTCAATGCATATTTTCAACTTGATACATTTCATTAAAAAACTGAGGCACTATTGGTATAGCTCAGTGGTAGAGTGTAGGCTTATGACACACAGAGCCCTGCATTCAATCACTAGTACCAGAGGAAAAACTACCTCAATACTAGTGAACCTATGGCATGCGTGATATTTTTCTTACAAGACAAAAGATGTTAACATATGTGTTGTTTTCTCTAAACTCACTATTTCTAAAACCTCACTATTCAGGGTCAAATGCAGTGTTGGTGCTTAGTAATCAATAAGTGGGTTTGGGGTGGCAGTTAGGGCCCTTAGCCATCTGATCTCTGATCTTTGTTCACTTACTGACATGTGGCTATTTTCTACGTGGGACTGTCCACACTAGCACATGGTCCTTGTGGGCACAAGGATTGACAGACTGCGCGCTGGGGGACTCTTCGCCAAGGGACTCTGCACTGGGGGACTCTGCTGGGGACATGGGCTTCCCTGCTCACTGCACACCCCGAGCTGGTGCCTTGCGCGGCAGGAAGCATGACCGACCAATAGCTGCTGAGTAAGTAACTGCCCTCTGGAGGATGTTCAGAAAAGGAACCCCCTGAGAAACACCTGTGAGGGCCAAATCGTATCAAATTGTAGGGAACACCTACTTGGTTAATGCAAAAGAAAGTTAGCTTAGGATAAAGTTTTAAGATTACTGTGACACAGTATTTCACAAAATATGCTTTGTGTTTTAGGGAAAAAAAAAATGGTTCTACAAAACAATAGCCAAGCAAAGAGCTTCTACTGAGGAATGTTCCACATGCCCTGTCCACTAACTCTGCCATGAAAGAATGCATCCCAGCAATCCAGCGTGAGAAAGCTACTTTTCCAAGAGCACTGTACAGGGTTACTATTCCATAATGTTAGGTCACGGCAAGACTGCTTTTCAGTAACAAGTGAGGAAATATAAATTTTTCCGAAATTCTAACTTTTGCTTAGAAAATTCTGTTTAGAAAATGAAAAAAAGCATTATAATGTCTCAGTAACATACTAATTAAAATAATGCAGTATAGGGGCTAGGGAGAAAGCTCAGCGGCCTAGGCACCTGCCTGGCAAGTGCAAGCACCTGGGTTCTATCCCTAGCACTACATGCTGTGCTGGCCCTGAAACTGGGTGTGGTGGCTCACACCTGTACTCCTAGTGCTAGGGAGGCTGAGACAGGAGTCTGAGCTGTGCAGCGAGACTGAATCAAATAAATAAATAAATAAATAAATAAATAAATAAATAAATAAATAAATCTAAAAATTTTTTTAATGTACCTTTTGTATAAAATTCAATTATACCATTTTTATGTTTGTGAGACACAATAATCACAAGCATGTAGGGGAACTGATACCTATTTTTCACCTTCAGTTTCAAAATGAGAATATTAGCACAAAGACTAAATTCATCACTTGTTCATAAAAATGTATGCGGAAAGACACAAGTCATTGGAAGCACTCGTAACGTTACCGGGAGCTGGAAGCTTGTCTGCTAACTGATGTAAATTTTCTGCAGATTCTTCATATAGCCTACAATAGAAAGCACAAAAACACTGTGTATAGCTGGTAGTCGCAGCAGAGAGCGATGGTTGCTCTGCTCAGGCGCGCACTGCCATACCCATCCCCGTGACCACTGAACCCTGCTGTGTCACTAAGCCATGCCACTGGCCCGGGCAGAAGCTCGACCTGAACGCTGTGCACTACACTGCAGCAGGAAACAAGGGTGAAATAAAGCAAAATAAACAGGGAAGCTAAAATGGTGTGGAGGCGCACGCCTGTAATCCCAGCACTCGGGAGGCTGAGGCAAGAGGATCAGTGTAAATTCCAGGCCATCCTGGGCTACAAAGTGAGCTCAAGGCCAGCCTGAACTGCACAGCGAGACTGTCTCTAAAAGACAAAAGAGGATAAGCAGTGACCCTAAATTATATTTTTATATGAAATATAAAAGATAGATACTTTCCTGGACCTTCAAAGTAAGCTTTTGCTAATGTTTAATTTTAAAAAATACTGCTTTTCTTTAAATCACCTTTAACAGCTTGATTAGAGAGCACTACGTTATCTTCAGATCCTTTAATGCCTGAGGATGATGAAAACTTATCTCTCTGCTGAAAGTTTTTCCAGAGTTGGGCACCTAGGTAATTAAATCCATTACTATAAACTGATACTGTCCCAAAAGGCCATCTTGGGTAAACTGTAGTTTTCAGGCTCCCTCTTGTGGAAGTAATTATGAGGTCACTTACCACAAGTTTTACGGTTGCCGTCTTTTAATGTGGTGGGAAAACAGGGATTGCTAAGAACTCTGAGTCAACATGAGGGGCACACCAGGACACATCTAAAGGACCTGCAAGATGTCATGGGTAGGAGAAAGGCCCAGAAGTCACGTGCCTGGCCCGAGGTCACACAGCAAGGACCGTGCAACTGACTCCTGCATTTTGGCCATGGGAAGCAGTACAAAGGACAGGATCCAGAAACTGGCAAAGGTCAGTTGAAAGCCTGCACGATTCCCAGCTACAGAGTAAAGCCAAAGCAGTGCTCTGGCCCAGATTACAGAGATGCAGAGGATGACTAGAGGCGCTGTGAGTCAAGCTGCGAGGTTTTATAAAGAAAGAATGAGCACGAGCTATCAGCTGGAGTCTCACTGTTCCAAGACTCAAAATGTGAACTCCACTACAGAGCCTCAAGGGTCTTCATGGATCTTAAAAAGTACATGGAATGCTAAAGATTCACATACATTTATAAAAACGACAGATTTTCAGCCTCAAACAGTGAAAGGAAATAACACTTTGGATTGAAGGCTATCAACTTCATGGCATCTCTAGTTAAGTTTCAAAATACACTATCAGTCAAAATTCGCGTTCAAGTAAGTGATGGATTAACTAAAATACCATTTGGTAATGCTCACAATGTAAAATTATTTTCAGACATCCATTGGTTCATTTTATTTTAGTTTAGTTTTTTGTAACTAGGTCCCACTATACAGGTTCCTTACACTGATTCTCCTGTCTCAGCCTCCCCAGGTGAGCGTCACCACGCCCAGTTTTTGCTTTTCCTTTTCTTTCACTAATTATGGGGCCAAAACCACATGTAGTACCAGGAATTAAACCCAGGTCCTTGCACTTGCCAGGCAGGTGCTTAGACTGCCGAGCAATCTGCCCAGCCCTCATTTGTTCATTTCAAAGAACTTTATTCTGATGGAAAACCCAAATTATTTCTTCCAAAATGAAGAGTTAAAATTTTGAGTTAACAACATTTCCTTGCTACAGTTGCTAAAACATGTAAACCTCATTTTTCCCACTTAGAATAGCTCTCTAAAGTTAAATATCTTAAAAATAGTAAGAAAAGCACAGGGCATACTCAGCCAAAGATAAGGACTCTCTGCTGTTCCCGTCCTCCTCTTCAAAGCACTCTGTAGCACTCCCACACTCTTCAGCATTGCTTTGGAGAATGTCTTCGATCTTATCTTTCTCTGCATCAAAATGCATCTCCTGCCAATCAGAGCTACAAAACTGACACATGGACAGACCGCGTTAAAACAACAGCTGCGCACAACGTGTGAGTCTAGAAAGAGATGGCTGACAGCAATTACCTGGTAAAAGCCCGATATGGCCTGCACTGCGAAGAACCACCGCTTGGAGCCAGGAACACCACCCACAGAACAGGCTTGAAAACAAATATTACGGCTATTACAGCAAAGGTGGACCGTACATCAATTGATGGTATACTACACAGACTTAAGAAGTTGTGTACTATGTAAACATATTCTATAGCTCTCCAATATCCGTCTATCCATCTTCTTAAAAAAAAAAAAAATCCCTGCTAAAAATGCACAACAATCTACTTTCAAGAGCAAAATTATAAAATTCTTTGCATTAGGTTATCATAACACAAAAACCATATTATTTGAATCTTTTAAAACTCAAGTCTACTCTAAAGATGTCAAAAAGCATACATACTTATCACCCATACCCAAAGCCTTGTAAGTTATCTCTCGTGGGAGACCATCAGGCTTGGGTTAGCCCTGGCTACAGAGATGCTCTCCTTGGAAAAGGCAGGAATGTTCCAGGAGGGTAAGACACTAAAGGCCGCTGGAGGGCGTCTATCAGAGAATTGGGAAGACTTCAGAGCTGGTGACCGAAACCAGACCCAAAGTATGGAAGTGAAAGGTAGCAAGGTGTCACACACAGAGGCCAGGTAAGATACACAGGGCCCACCATCAGCTCATTCTCATGAACAGCAGGATGCTTTACCTCCTGTTGCCTTAGGAAAACATTAAGGGTACAGCAGCATCTGCACCATTAAGTCTCTGCTCATTCCTGCCCCTGAACATGCGAGAGGCCCTGACCCCAAGCCAAGGTTATTCCACAAGCTCCTCTGAGACCCTGGCCCTCTTATACCATCATGTTCCTCTCATCAGCATTTAAATACAATCATTTCCTAAATCAGTATTTTTTTAAATGAAGTCCTTTTAAATTCATCTCCCTTTTTCAGTGACTACTATAATTTTACCTGAATGGAGAAATTTTCTGTCTCTACTTCATTGTCTGCTTTGGCTTATCAACTTTACTCTGAATACATTTCAATGTTTTTTGTTTTGGTCTCCAAAATGCCACTGAAACTACATTCACGATAGTCATCAATAACTGATGTGCTAAATCCAGTAGTTTTCAGTGCTGTTGTTAGTTCACCTCTCAGTGGAATAAAGCAAAAGAATCAACAATGACCTATCTACTCATCTGACTACTTTTTCCTTAACATGGGTGATTTATGTGACTGTTTCTCTGCCTATCCCTTTTAGTCCTTTAAAAAAAAAAAAAAATGGTGTCAGTTCCTCTAACTATTGGGATTCTATTTTAGATTTTATGTCCTTCCCAGTATTGAAAGCAACCACTATTTTTTCATGGCTTCAACTGATATCTGTATGTCAATGACTATATTCAAGCCTCCATTCTGAATGCAGAAAAAGAACTGGTAAATAAGTTACTCGGGAGCATTAATAATACAGTTTTAATGAGACAAAAATTCTCCCTTTAAGGCCATATTGCCTTATATGTATTGAAGATTGGCAAGGGTGGCCAGACAGCTCAGCGGATTCTGGGATTGAGACTGGGCATGGTGGTGCACACCTGTAATCCCAGCACTTGGGAGGCTGAAAACAGGAGAATCACTACAAGTCAAATCTTTCCAAGTGAGACCCTGTAGGCCCTGTATCAAATACATTAAAAAAAATAAATAAATAAAGATATGTTAAGAATGTTTTATAAAGTAAGATTCAAGTTGGGAAAACAGTAATTTTTGTTACAACTTTATGACATTTAGGATTTATCAGGCAGAGAAAAGTAATGTCTTTTCCAGTTTGATAGACCCTTAAGTTACCTCTGGATCCTGGTTCCACTTGCAAAGTCAACAATATTTCTCATACTTTAAAGATCAAGTTAATTATACTAAATGCTATGGTGAGAAATGAGGTGTTCTGCTATGCTTACCAGGGAAAGTACTATCATCTGGGTTGATGGAAGTGCTAATGCTTCTTTTTAGGAGGTGATAAACATCCGCTGCTGTCAAGTCTGAAAAGCAAACACAATCTAAGTCAGTGATCCCCAAGCTACATAGCATAGGCCTATTCAAACTTCACTCTCAGAAAGAGACTCTCAAGACCAGTGTGGTGAACAGAAAGTAACTACCCACAGGCTAATCAATATTCAAATTTTGGTAGAGGAAACAGAAGGCAAGCAGGGAAAAATAGGAAAGCTGTTGGTCTGTATACGTCGACACAAATCAAAGATTCAAAAATCCCCTCAACAAAACAGAGAAACATGACAACTGTACACGATCACATACATTTCCTCCTCAAAAGTCTGCTTGATCAAAACAAGTGCAAGAATAGTCTGTACGGGAGAGCTAAAAAGCAACTACATCTGTTAAAATCGCATAAACCGCTGTTTAAACTTGGACTCTATGTGCGATGTCGCCTCCCACTGGAATGTGACCTCGCAGTCGGCAAAATCATCTGCCTCGTTCCTTTCGGTACCGCCTACAGGTACAACACAGGCGGCACAAACGTTTACTGAACGTATCATCTTCTGAGCAAGGAACTCCATGCCTACGGCACGGGGAATCCAATTTTTACTGCGCCCTGCATTTCTGGGTGGAGATCTTGCATGCAGTTTTGCACCGCCTTTCACGAAGCTGGTATGTTTTCAGCTCTCCTCAGCTCCCTCTGGGACTGGGTCACAGCGTCTGGGGACATGTGGACCCAGGCTACTGGCCAGCTCAGAACTCCTTGGGCGTTCCCACCCGCCACCCGTTCCCGCCCTTTTGCCAGCCCCGCGCTCACCAGGCGATTTTTCGGTACAACCACCCCTCAACACTTCAGCTCCGTGCTCTGCCTCCTCCCTGGCCGCTGACGGAAACTTTCCTTCTCCCCAGATCACCAGCAGCAAGTACCGATCCATCTCCCGGCTCAAAGCTATCCCGGCATTTAGGTATCAAAACTGCCGCGCCTCCGAGGCACTTCCGGTTTCCTTCCGTTTAGTTCGTTTGGAAATTGTATCCGCTCTCTGCCTTACGTAGGTTTCCTTTATTCTTCACGGGCTCTATTCTTTCGATAATGCCATTATTTCCTCCTTTCCGGATAAGATTATTACTTTCAGGAAGCCTGGAAGGGAACCCAGGAAAGAGAAGAAGCTGGAGATCCCAAGGTGGGCTCGGAACCATAGTGCCTGCGTCTGTGCGTTTCCTGCCGAGTTCGTCTTGGTGCCTGCCCAACCTGACTTCCGGAAGGGAAGGTTTTTGCGCCGGGGAAATATGTCGAGCTTCTCCCGGGCGCCCCAGGTGAGCCTGAGTCCTGTAGCCCGACGCTGTCCCACAGACTGGGTAGAGAGAGAGTGCAGTGGTCCGGCGGACTTAATAACAAAACTGAATCAGGAAAGAGAAGCTGACACCCGCGGCGGAGAGGTGCTGGGGGCGGGGAGTCTGACCGCCGCTGGCTACTGTTTTGTCGTCGTCCCCGCTCGTTTCAGGCAGCGCTTTTCATGTCTTTTATTCCAAGAAAAAATAGAGATGATCAGAGAGGTAGTTAGGTGGATCGCGTCGTGGAGCGTTGGAAAGCCAGGTCCAGGGAGGGTTTTGATCTCGGGAACGACATGGGGACGCTGGTCCTGAATGAGATCGGGTGCCTTTGAGCATAGACTGTGGGGGATTTTGGAAGACTAAACGTGGGCAAACAGCAAAAGAAAGACAAGGGCTGCTGGGGGGCTGGGGGTGGGAGGGGCTCAAGGGGGGCCGCAGGAGGGGTGCTGTCCGCAGACCCGGTAGGCTTCAGGAGAAGGGTGGCTGAGTTTCGAGTAGGTTGCAAGACGATTTAGCCCAATGCTGCAAGGGTGGTTCCTATAAAGTATACATGAGAGCATATAGCAGTATTGTAATTACTTCCATTTTAATTATAGCTCCTTCGTTGTTTTCTTTTTGTTCAAGCAATGGGCCACTTTCGCCCGGATGTGGTATCTCTTAGATGGGAAGATGCAGCCCCCCGGCAAACTTGCCGCCATAGCGTCAACAAGGCTTCAAGGACTGCATAAGCCTGTGTACCATCAGATAAGTGAGTACCACTGTAGCCTGCCGCTCGCAGCCACTGAATGTCACGCTAGACTGGCCCTTGACAAGGAGGGTTGTTCTTATGCCAGAATAGAATCCTGGTGGAACTTAACTGGGCTATGTTTAAGGCCTTTTTTGTTCTGTGCCTTAATTCCCCTTCCTCTTGAAAACTTATGAGAGCACTAAAACCGCATTTGGCTTTTTCATGGGAAAGCCTTACAGACTCGTGTGGGACATCCCATTGCCAAACAAAATTAGCAGTAGCCCCAACTCACTAAGTGACCTAGTTGGTACTGCGAACCCGCTGTTGTACACGTCTTCTTGCATGTTGCTGTGCATTGGAGTGGAGAGTCTTTAAAATAAAGGACCACTCATAATCTTGCCTTCTCTTTTAACATCTCTTTTCCAAGACAGTTATCTAGAGCTGGCTGTGAAAGCTTACATTTCACTGTTTCAGATTAAGAGGTTTGCTCTTCTATATCCTTTTTTTTTTAAGACAAGGTCTACAGGGTGTGTTCAGAGGTCTCACTACACAGATGGGACTCCTAGTGATCCTTCAGTTTTCAGCCTCCCAGAATGCTGGGATTACAGGCTCATGTCACCACGCCCAGTCTCAACTGCTCTCTCAGCACATCCCATGGGTGGGGCCTTCATGGACTCCCAGATCAAGGAACCCGGCCACTGTGCTCTGCCTAAGCAGGTGCTTTATTCTGCTAAGCTATCAGGCCAGCCTATATCCTTTTTCTAAAACAATGTAAACTGGTTGTTTGTATTCTAGAAGAGTTCTACTATAGGTGGTTTGATTTGACTTCACCAAGGCACTACACCTCTACCAGATTCACACATCAGCACTTTTCAGTCCTCCAGCAGCCTTTGCTATAGTCAGTCACTTTTTTGATTAACTTTTTGTTGTAAGGTATATCAGACATACAAAGGTGTATCCATGTATGTATGAATACTTTCAAGAAAGTTATAGCAGTGATTATAGTGATAAAATGAATACCCATACAGTCAGAACTGTTTCCTTTTTTTTAATCACAAAGAAGGTTGTATTACTATTCATGTGTCCTCCTCTTAAGGCGCACATGAAGGGATTTTTTTCTGAGATACACACACAAGCCAGAACCGCCCAGTCCATGGCAAGTTGTAGAACCTCTCTGTCCTCTGAGAGGTATGTTGCTCTCTCTGTCACTGAAACTTGAGCAATATTGCAGTACTTTTTATTTTGGACTACTCTAGAAGATGGGAGATGCTCACTGTGTTTTTTTGTGCATTTTCCTGATTATAAATACATCGTAAGTATCTTTTCATTAGTTTCTTGACATTTGTAGACTTCTGTGAAATACCTTTGTGTATGTTGTATTCATTTTTTTCCATTAGCTTATTTCTCTTCCACTTTTTAAAAAATTTGGAACATTTTTAAACTTCAAAAACGCTCACCGTCTGCGTTGCTGGTATAGTGGTGAGCATAGCTGCCTTCCAAAAATGCTCGCAGAATAGTACAACAAATTTCCTCTTTCTCTCCGGCTAGATTACAGGGCTGATAACTTTCTACCCTGTTTATCACTCAGTCAGTTGAAAATGTTACAGATTTCACTGCCATACTCTCAGCCCTGATGCGTTAGCATGTACGTCCTAAGAGGGCAACTAAAATACCATTGCCACACCTAAGAAAACAAATCGTAATTGAATTGTGCAGGTACTTAGCCAGTAAGTTTTAAATTTTCCTAATCGTGCCGAGGGGTCTTCTGTTACTTGAACTTGGACCCACCCATGATTTTTCTGTTATGTTCTGTAAGTCTCTTTCAGTGGAGAATGCTAATCTTTTTATTATTGTGAACTTTGGAGGAAGCCAGGCTAAGTTGTGTGGAGAACCTTCTCCCAGAAACACCATCTTCAGTTGTTTGCTCGATGCCAGGCTCCACCTCTTCCCCTCTGATAACAGTTGTCTTCAGGCCTCTCTGCTGACCTCAGCTTCTGAAACTCCCAGCTGTTTCTTTTCTAAGGGTGCAGGCCATGGGGCTGACTTCCATCCTGTGGCCCTAAAACTCACTTGCATGTGAAGCCCTCCCAAATGTGTCTCCATGGTTGTGACTCCAAATTATGGATGCACATGACCAGTTTCTACTTAGCAAGTCCAGTGAGTCTGTTGGAGGTAGCTTGCTCTCTGCCTAACCAGTGTGCTGCTTCCTAGCTCCCTGCTCAGGCAGCAGCGCCTCTGTTCTTTTAGTTCTGCTCTGAGGCCATTACTTCACCAGTGACGGCCCCTCTATAGTTATTTTAAAAACCAGAGGGCTTAGCTCTGTCTAAGTGCCTGCCTGCAAGTACAAAGTCCCCGGTTTGATCTCCTGTACCACATGCTGCACTGGCCACTGAAACCAGGCTCACACCTATAATCCAAGCTCTGGGAAGGCTGAGACAGGAAGAACACTACAAGTCCAAGCTGTGTGGCAAGACCCTATACCAAATAAATGAATAAGTAAATAAAATTAGGAGAAATCTGACGTTAGCACAGCTCTGCTCCTTGCCTTTCCAGATGAAAGTCAGAATCCAAGCCTGAGTTCTGCTAGTGCTCCTCAGGGAGCGCTCCACAAGGCCCCTGTTGCCTCTCTGATGTCATCTTCCACCTGTGGGTCCCTTGAGCCCCTTGAGAGCCTACTAGTATGTGTGTGTGTTGTGTTGTGTTGTGTTGATTGGTTGGATGGGCACTTTTGTGAGACAGAGTCTCAATGTGTAGCCCCAGCTGTCCTGCCTCCACTCCACACTCAGCTGCTCTTTCATTAACTAGCCTGCCAAACACATGTTTTGCCTGAGGGTCTGTTCACTTTCTGTCCCCTCTGCCTGGTTGTTCCTGCACAGATAATCTGCAGGGCTCACATCTTCACTTCTGTCAGGTTTCTTGTCAGGCATTTGTATCGGGAAACAGGCCTTCTCCCTGTGTCTGCTCACCTAAACATTTACTTTGATTTTTTAAAGTAGCATTTATGCATCACCTGATGTGTATCTATTGTCTACCTTTGTTACTAGACTAAGTTTCCTGCCTTGCTCACAACTTTACTTCCAGTGCTCGATATACGGTCGGGATACAAGAAATGTTTGTTGTGTGGATGTTTGCATTTATAGATAGCAGTTCTGAGAAGAACAAAATGCTTTCAGCTAGGTCTTTGCTGTTTAAGCTGAGCTAGGCTTTTGGCTTAGTGGCACTGTGGGAAGTAATGTAAACCTAGGAAAGAATCCTCCTATTCTCCTAATAAGAATTGTCCCTCCAAATTTGTTACTGGAAGGCTTTTGAATGTTTTAGTTTTTACTGATAAAAGCGACTTCACCGAGTGATGATTTGAGTATGACTTTAATATTTCAGAATACTGAGCAGGTTAATTGGCTGAGGAGAAGAAGGTTCATTTAAAAGAAGCATTGCTTTTTTAGGGAAACATTGGTTGAGTACTACTAAAGATTTGTAGGTTATCTTCTTGTTCCCCTGATCTGTCAGGAATGAAGAAGAGACACCCAGTTCTTAAAGGTTAATGCCAAGAATGCTAGCCTGCCGCACAGTTCAGCAAAGACCAGATTTATGCCCTGATCGCCAGTGCTCTACTGCGTAAGCTTGACATGCTCACCACCGTTTTATATTTAGTAGTCAGTCTGTTCCAGAGACTGTTCAGTATCATAGCATTTTCGTTTTGTCGTTTTGTACCCTGAATGGCGTGCTTGCGTTTCATCTCACTCCTAGGATGCCATCTGGCAGAGGACGCTTCAGGGTACTTGCCTCTTTTGGGAGTAAATGTTTGGAAACTGACAGTAGCAGCATGTCTTGTTGTCGTCACGCGGTCTCTGCCTCAGAGTTCCTGATAGCACATGATCATCTCTCCGTTACGCTAAGCACACCAAGTTAAGGCTCTCCACAGTCCTGTTGAAGTAGATATTCAAAGAGAAATGTAAAAGCCAGACTGAACTTTACTGTTTATTCCTAAGTTGAAATAGTTATTTTCAAACATTTCTCAAAGCAATTCTTACCATGGAAAGCAGCTGTGTTAAGCAAAGAGCTTAGTGGGGGCTCTGGTCGGAGGAGCATGGAAACAGAAGCTGCAGACTGGAAGAGCGTTGAGTCCACCAAAGAGTGTGCACGTCGGGAGAAGAGCTAGTATACTATTAATACAGCGTATAAGTTCCTCTTTAATATAGACAACAGACAGAGCTGGTACATGATTAATACAATGTATCCATTCTTTAAGATAGATACAGAGATAGATACATAGACAGACAGACAGACAGACGTTAGTGCTACATTTATTGAAACATCATGAGATTGATCAAGTTCCTTAGGCCTCCACAGTTACATGTAGTGCCCAAGTGGTGGCCATCAGCTGCCAGACACATCAGTACAGCGGTCTGCTGAAATATGTGTGCTTTTTTTTGGTGGACTCTGTATTTGTAATCCACATAGCCAACAAACAGCTTGTATCTACAATGTATAAAGAATTTTCAAAACTCAATTCAAAAAAATCTAATTCAAAAATGAGCCCAAGAAATGAACAGAAGGCGAAAAGCCCAGGAAAAGGACACTCGGTGTAGGCCATTAGGGAGGTACCAGCTAAAACCCCAGTGAGACACCCACAGGTCTGTGGGAATAACCAAACTAAAACGGTGGCTATGAACACTGACCAGAGGGCAAGAAAGCTGGAGCACGTGTTGGCCGCTGGTGCAAGTGTGGCAGTTTCTTAGAAAACTAGGCTTACACTTAGTGTGCAGCACAGCAGTTGCACTCTTAATTTATGCCAGAGAAATGAGATCTTCAGGCTGTGGGATGGTCCTGAATCAGTAAGTAGTGCTTGCCGCACTTGTACCAGCTTCTGGCGTGCTGCATGTCATTTACCTGGTTTTGTGGTCCAGTGCCTGCCGTTAGCATGGTGGCCCGGAACCTTTCAGAGCTGTGCTTCGGTGATAGCAAGCAGCCAGGCATACGAACACTGCTGCGGCTTACACGCCACTGTGCCAAGAATAGGGACTTCAGGAACATCCCTTGCTGTCTTTCTAGCAGTAAGCATCAGACCCGGCAGTATTTAGTGGTTGGTCTTTTGTGTGTGTATTTTTTGAGTGGCTCAAAAGTTATTTTCAACAGCGCCTGCTTAGGCAGGTGCACCAGCCAGGGTTCAATCCCAGTGTGGTGTGTTGGCCCCGCCCCCAGGGCCCCCTGAGAAGGCAGTTGAGGCTGGGCGTGGTGGCATGCACCCCTAATCGCAGCTCTTGAGACTGAACACAGGAGGATCACTATGAGTCCAGTCTACATACTAGGCTCTTCAGACCCTGTAGACCCATCTTAAGATACAAAACAAAAAAAGATGTTTTCTACATATTTAAAGCTTAAGCAGCATTTAAAAATTAAATTCAGTTTTAGTGGAAAGTTTATAAAGATTCCATCTTTTCTTAAGTAACTACCAGTGAAAGAACTCAACACTGAGTAGCAGAGTACGTGCACTTTGGCAGCTCTTACTTGTAAAAGGCCTCAGCTTCTTCAGTTGTACATTACTGGGAGAAGGCTGAGGCAATTCTAGCACTCTTTGGAGTGACTTAGATCTCTTCCTTAGCTTCCTTTTCTGACCAGTGGCCTTAGAGGCCCACTGTGAGCCACATTTAGGAACTTCCCCACTGCACGATGGCCACTTTGGAGCCCTGTGACAGCAAAGCTTTCTGCGCTTGCATCTCTGTGTTCTTGTTCCCCTGCCCTTGAACACCATGGCCCATGTGGCATGTAGCGTGTCATAGCGCTCTTCAAGTGCGGGGTCCTTGCGGTGTACTCTTTTCTCCTTACTTTGAATGATGTTTTTTCTTAAGCTTCTAGAATCTTTTGATGTTTGTTGTTTTCCATTATAAAGTGTAATTAATGATTGAGATTACTTGACTTTGTGATAATGGTTCATGTGAGAACTTTGACTTCATTTTAGAATAGCCAAAAGGTATTTTTCACTAGAAAATTTTGTGTGTGTGCATGCATGCATGCACATATGTATGCATATATGTGTATGTACATATTTAAAATGTACATATATAAAGCATGTATTTTTCCCTAGACATCTGTCCTGTCAAATATATTTGTAGTCATAATTAAAAAAGATAATTTAAGGCTGGAAAAATAGCTTAGAGGCATATACACCTACCTGGAAAGCACAAGGTCCCAAGTTCGATCCCTGGAATACCAGGCACACTGTGTGAACCCTAGAGCCCTGGACATGCCAAGCAGGCCCTGGAATTAGGCTTGGTGTCACATTCCTGTAATCTCAGAACTTGGGAAGTTGAAACAGGAGGATCACTACAAGTTCAAGATCAGCCTGAGGGCTACAGAAGTTAGCACAAGGCTGGCCCAAACTGTGTAGCAAGACCCTGTCTCAAAGAATGGCAGGGGACAACCTGTTGGGGGATGCCCTTCTGTTCCTCTCTGGGACAGAAACTTGCTTTCCCCCAGTAAAATCTATTCTGCTCATAATCTCTGTTTGTTCCTAAAATTCATTCTTCCCTTTTAGAGAATATGAACTTGTCCCAGGTACTTTTTAGGTAGGGAGATCATTTTTCCCCTGTGTCATTTTGGAGATCATCCACCTGGGATCAGTTCTTCTTACCTATATTATTTGGGGGTCCCACCGAGATCATTGGATGGAGATTATGGGGATCCCACAGTCAAAGTCTCTTACTCCTTTAGAGTACATCATTATACACTGGAAGACGTTTGGTCCATACACACTGGGAAAAAGAGCCATTTAATATTTTTCTGCACATGTGCATGGCCTGCGTACCCCTGAGAGCCAAAATAGCAGAAAAATGATCAGTTATGACACTTTTTACAACTACAATAATACTGCAAAAAGAATGGCAAAAAAAAATGGCAGTTTAAATATAAAATTCGTTGTAGTTGGAAAGAATCTGTGTGAGTAGTTAGGCATAATTATGCTCTGTTGGCCTCTAGATTTTTTTTTTTTTTTTAAATTTTATTTATTGATTGATTGATTTTTTTCTTGTTTCAGAACCTTTGTTTGTTTATTCACTCATTTTTATGGCCGTCTCAACCCACCCTGAGGGAAGGGTTGGTGCAGCATGTGGTGCCGGGGATCGAACCGCGGTCCCTGAAGCCGCCCAAGCTTTCCGAAGCAGGTGCTTTAGACCACTGAGCCATCCCGCCAGGCCCTGGCCTCTAGATTTGATGGTGATGTCTCACATTAGTTTTCAATATACCTATTGGTAAAATATGCTGTTTTTCATTTATAAATATACTGTTTTCATTTTCTCTGTGATTGATAGGGGAAAATTTATTTTAATTAAAGGTACTCACGTAAATATTTTTAGTGAATTGTAATTGTTAGTGGGAAGAATAATAATGCAATAACAGTACTTTGCCTTTAAAGGATAAATTGCTATTATTGGCATCTTTACTAAATTCTTTTACTTTCCAGTGTTGAGATTTTCCAAATGGCCAGCCAGCTCTTTTCTATACTTAGGTGTTACATAAAAATGCAACAGAAATCTGTTCAAGGATTTTTGATGTTGAACTATGATTTGATTTCTATTATTTCAATGTGTTATTTACAAACTCTGATATCTTTCAAAGCCACTTTTTCCTAAGACTGAGTTTTCATACAATCTTTCTGATTTCTTTTTAAACCCAGGTGACTGTGGAGATCATGTTGTCATAATGAACACACGACACATTGCGTTTTCTGGAAACAAATGGGAACAGAAAGTCTACTCCTCACACACTGGGTAAGACGGTGACACGATCAAGGAAAACCATCACTGGGCATTGTTCTGATAATGCTGCTGTTTTTATTTAAAGGGAAAAATGGGGCTTCAAAATAGGTATCTAGGGTAAGGCAACCTGGGACAGCCAAAAAAAATCCTTCTCAAAGTAGGTATCTAGCTAGGGTCGGCCAGATAGCTCAGTGGACTAAAGCACCTGCTTAAGTAGAATGCAGGGGCTGGGTTTGGATACATAGCACCATAAGCTGTGCTGGCCCCACCCCCAGGGCTCACTGAGATGCTGATTGAGACTGGGTGTGGTGGTGCCTGTAATCCTAGCTCTTGGGAGGCAGAAAACAGGAAACCACTGTGAGTCCCATCTGTGTGGTAAGACCATGTAGACCCTATACTAAATATATGAAAAGATAAATAAAAAATAGGCATCTAAGGAAATGCTGATTTTACTCATGTATAATTTATCCAGCCAAAACAAACAGGATACCATGTCAAATCCTAGGTAATACCTGACCATATTTATTTATTGTGTAAGCTTTATACTGTTCCTCTGACCAGAATTATTCTGGTTCAGTCAGCTTCCCTTCTATAATTGTTTCTCGCTGTCTCCAGGCCACCCTAAACTCTTGACGTGTCACTGGGGCGTAGAATGGTCAGCCTTCCAGCCCTGGCTTATGTGTCAGGACCTCACACATGAATGCCCCCTCCACTGACTTCTCCTCGTGGTGGGAACAGGTTGCCCCCACTGAGGCAGGCACGCAGGCAGGCACCCTCCACTGCAGTGATGCTGTGCCACTTGGTGGCTCTTGGAGTTAGCGTCCGCTCCACACAGACTCGCAAGTACACCAAGCACACTCCCGTTCTCCTGTGTCTTTTCTTTGGGAGTGCTTTGGGTTGTTTGCTTGCTGGTTTGTTTGTTTGTTTGTTTGTTTGTGGTACCAGGGATTGAACTCAGGACCCTGCACTTGCCAGACAAGCACTTATTCTGTTGAGCTATGTCCACAGCCCCAGTGTTTTGGTTTTGTTTTCATCCAACTATAAGACCTTGACTTTGCACTATAAGCTAGGACTTGTAGTGATCCTCCTGTTTTCAGTCTCCCTGGTGCTGGAATTACAGGCATGCACCACCGCACCCAGTCTCAGAACAGGTAATATTACCTCCACTCTTTTCACTTGTATTCTTATATATTAGGTGAAGATGGGCAAATTTAAATAACCATATTTTTTATATCAAATACATCTGCAGCCCTCTCTACCTTTTGTATTTTTTATTTTTCAACAGAGTCTTGCTAAGTTGTGAACCTGGGCTTGAACTTGGGTTCCTCCTGCCTCAGCCTCCCCAAGTGCTAGGACTATAGGCATGTATCACTGTGCCTCGCTCCAAGAACTTTTTTGTAAATACTGTTTTTGCTTACTGTGTAGTAGTGTGTTGTTGGGGGTGGGGGGATATGAGAATTAAACCATGACTCACCACCCTTGTTGCTCTACCTTTTGAAATGAAAATTTTGACTTTTACAAAAAGCTAAAAAATATCTTTATGAACTTTTAACTAAGTGAGGTTATGTAAAATAAATCTGGAAGTGCAGTGAATCTCAGCCTCAGAAGAGGGATCGTTCACAGGCCTTCTCACAGGTACTTCCCAACATCGCTTTACTATTGCATACGAGTGCCTGTTATTTCAAAATTTAAACTAATTTAATGATAAGGAAGTGCTGCCATCTTGGTGGGCATCTATTTTCATTCTGATGAGGCTTCCATGTTTTCCTCACTACCTTTGTGAATATTTCACCTATTAAGATCTAGTATTATGAGGTTTTTTTAAAGCCTTTTTTCAGTGCTTATTTATTTAATGTATTGGGTACAAGGTCTCAGTGTACAGCTCAGACTTGCAGTGATCCTCCTGTTTTCAGCCTCCCTGGTGCTGGGATTACAGGTGTGCGCCACCACACCCAGTGTCAGTGGCAGGCTCAGTGCACCTGGGGATGGGACCAGCACAACATATGCTGGGGATCGAACCCCAGTCCCTGCACTTGCCTAAGCAGGTGCTTAGTCCATTGAGCTATCTTGTCGGTCCTTTAAGATCTCTTTTTAATAACATATCTCTAAGATTTTTCTTCATTGTTATTTTTATATAATTAAATAACTTTTATTTTTAATTCTGTAGGGCTTGAGTCTGTATATTGGACTTTTACATCTAACTCTTGGGAAACGCTTTGGCCTGAGTTCTAGTAGAGCTCCCTAGCAGAAGTGCCTTCATAGTTATCTGTGCATCCCCAGTGCCCGCCTAGTAAACACTCACAAATCCTTGGTGACCTAAGTTAACCCGGAGCCCATGGTTGTCTTCGCACAGATCTCCCCTTATCCCATCCAGGGTACCCCGCCCTGGAGGAAGGCATGTGGGTGTTTTCTTCTCTAGTAAAAGTCAGCGAGGATTGGATTACTCACATCTTTCCTTTCTCAGAGTTTACATGAGCTTTCCAGATAGCGTAGGGTGAAGTCCAGGCCACTGCGGCACAGCACAAATGGTATTGTGCTTTAGAGGCTGCCAGGCCAGTGTTAAAATTAGAAAGCAGACTTTAGCATAGAATTGACAAAGTGCTTTTCCATGGAGACACGGTAGGAGCAGAAGTCTAGACAGGTGTTTTTCTGTAACTGAAATTTTGTGAAAAAATAAAATAATACTGATTTTAAAATTAGCTATCTTTCTTAACAAACTTCTAAGTTTTATTCCTGAAATGTGTCTTCTTAAATCATGTTTAAAATGTCATAAATTGTCTTGACAAAAATTATGAAAGAAATCATATTTGGATAATCTTAAATTTTTTATAGTCTACTGGTTTCCTAATTTTTCCCTTTTTCCTAATAATTATTGAAACTTTTTCTGTTCGTAAACCCTTGTTTTTTTGTTTTAAGTTTCTTAAGCTCTTTTGCAAATATTTTATTAATTGAATCTGAGATCTTGTGAAGTAGCTGGGGAAGATAGTATTTTTACATGAGTAAAAACATGCAGACAGGTAAATATAGTTGCCTAATAAGCTGAGAGTCACTGGGAAAACCCAGTTTCCAGACCTGGAACTGGGAACCCCAAGTTACTAGATTAACTGATAGGATCCCGAATATCTTTCTTCCTGAGTTTACCCATTGTACATGAATTTGATCTCACTGGTGAATTAGTTCTTACTTGGAGCTGCGCAGGACTCCCAGCGGCCTTCACGCACCCATCAGCAGAAGAGTAGGGTCGCTCTCCATGCAGAGCACCGACGAGGCTGCAGAGCAAGACTCCCCACTGCCCCCCTGCCAGTCCCCTGCCTGGCCCCTTCTCTCATTTGGGAAGACACGTGGCACATTGCAGTTCACTGTGGTTTCTGTTTTCAATCGAGCAGTGATAAACCACCCACAGGAAGGGCGTGAGTGGGTAACTTGAAATTGAGGAAACACAGCTGCACCAAGAAATTTGTCCAAGATGCAGAGCTGTTAGTGATGTCATCGCAGTTGTCTCCTCCAGACAGTAGCATTTCCATCCGCATGGATTGCTGCTTATTTCTACTGTGCTGATAAACAGCAGAGTTAGAAACAGGTGTGGTGTGCTGGAAGCCTGGGGTTATAAAGCAGTGATTAATTTAGGACTAGTACCACAACCCACACCAGCTCTAATGTTGCTCTTTTAACAGCTACCCTGGGGGATTCAGGCAGGTGACAGCTGCCCAGCTCCACCTGCGGGACCCAGTTGCGGTGAGTCTGGCTTTCTCCTTAGCGTCTTGGGCAGACTGGGTCGGGCACTGTGCTTGCAGTCTCCTCCTTCCCACTGTAGTTACCACTGAGGGCTCTAAACCCTTCCCTGGGTCTGCAGTTTATTCGTTCTATGCAGGCCTTTTGGGAAGGGTGCGTGCTTTAGAATTCCATCTCCGTGACTCCTTTGTGAGCTGCCTAGGCATAGTATATAAAGAAGAAACTCCTTTAGATAACTGTTAGATGTGAGAGATTTTGAACCCTGTTACTAATCAGATAAAACCTTTTTAGAAACTTCCCCCACTGTATAGTGTGCCATTGCTTTTCTGGAGAAATCCTTACTTTGGCCCCCAGGTGGGGTGACCTTTTAAAACATAAGCTCTGCCCTCAGCTGATGCCTGTAGGACAGATGCCAGCCCTAGGACTCCACGCTGCAGCTCTTGCTCACTTCTGGGCTCGTGTTGTCTCCACTATTTTTGTAAACAGTGTCACTGGCTTTGTTAGCATTGATTTCATCTCCTGTTGCTTGCAGTCCGTGCTGGGGCAGCTGGGCTGCGTGTTGGTCTTGCGCACTGCTCAGGCAGCCTCCTGTTGCCCTTGAATTTTCCCTCTGCAACTCTCAGTAGAAATGGCCTTTAGCGCTGCTGGGGCATTGAGAGTATTTTCTCCTTCAGGGACTGTTTTAGCTGTTACCTCAAAGATGTTCCTAAATGATTAATGTTAGACTTTGAAAATACTTTTCTGTTTATTTTCCTAAAATAGGTAGAGGGATGTGTATGTATGAAATCCCAGTACCGTTTTGATGCTATTTTACTGTTTATTTTGGATATTTAAATGTGTCTTAAAAATGCATGTTCAGACATAGTTTAAGTAATATCTTATGTTCTGTTTCATAACTAGTTTTTTGTTTTGTTTTTAATGTCTTTGTTACAAGGTCTCACTTCAGAGCTTGGGCTCATAGTGATCCTCCTGCCTTCAGCCTTCCCAGTGCTGGGATTGCAGGCATGCACCACAATGTCCAGACTCAGGACAGCGCAGCCCACCCTGGGAGCGGGGCTGGCGTGTGGTGCAGGGGACCAAACTATGGTCCCTACGCCTGCCTAAGCTTGCCTAAGCAGGCACTTTAGTGCATTGAGCTATCTTTCCAGCTCTCATAATTAGTTTTTCAAAGACTATTACAGGCCACTGTATTTTATTTTTTAATACTATGAGTGCATATACTAAAAGTTATATTGACAGTATATACTACAACTATTAAAACATACTGTTGTTTTAATACTTGATTTTTTAATTTAAAAATTAGTCTCTGTCTTGTCACTGTACTCTAGGAGGCAGTGTAGCCCAGGTTTTTGATGTAAGAAATCTAACATTTGATAACACTTAGAAAATTTGTTTAAAATTATTTTTTTGAAAAAAATTGAAATTATTACAAAATGCCTGATAAAGGATTAGAAAATATTACAGAGTTAAATCATTTTTTGAGTTTTAACTTGATGAAAGAGCTTAGCTTCCCTTAAATCTTAATTTGGTCTTTGAATTTTGAAAAGAATGGCTTCAGGAAAAAGTCAGTCATTCCACTTCAAGCTCAGTCCTGCGCTTGTCTGGGACAGTGGGCCCTGCCCGCAGTCGTAACTCGCCCCTTAGACCTCTCTTTATGTAACTCCTCGGCTCTTGCGTTCTGTTTGTGAACCCTGATGGTTGATGTGGCTTTGGAGTGATGTTGGCAACACACATCACCCAGTGCTTTGTATTTAGTGAGTAATCATAGCTTGTTGAATGTGTTTTATATTTTGTAAACAGAAGATTCTAAGTGAATTCATCGAGTTCCTCCTTCATGTCCTTCATCCCTGTCTACGCATTTTGGTTTAAGAGATTTTCTGTCCTTGTGTTTCCTTATAGTGTCTGTTTCCTTTAGTTACTCGGGTTATTTTTTGTGCGTTCAATGCTGCATGCCCTGGGCTGCGGATTGCCCGGGACGGCCTGGAGTGTCTCTGAGCCGCTCCTCTGTCTTCACTGTCTAAAGCTTACCCTGAGCCTGCTCCTCCAGGACTCCTCGATTGCACCTGGGATTACAGGCACGTGCCACCACACCCAGCTGTATTTTCTTGATATGACAGATTTTTTAAAGTACCTATTTGGCAACTCAAAAGCAACTACACTTGTATGACTATAAATAGCAAGTGTCCGGTAACCCCTCTAATACTGTCCAGGTCCTATAGTTACAGTGCTCAGAGGAGGTAATGGCCTGCTTATCCAGAGAAGGTGCTGAGCAGAGTTAACATTGTTCTCTGTGTGACCTTTAAAGCATTAAAAAAAGTATCTGGACCTGGTTGCACAGGCCTAGGATCCCAGCACTTTGAGAGGCTGAGTCAGGAGTATCTCAAGTTCAAGTCTTGAGCTTAGTATAAATCTGTCTCAAAGGAAAGTTTTTCATAAAGGGCTGGAAATGCAGCTTGGCGTGAAGGCCTGGGGCTCAGTCCCCAGCACTGCAAAAGAAAAGCTTGCTAGGAACAGTGTTCGGTGTGCACTATGGCACCTTCCACCAAATGGGAAGGGTCCACTTAGCATCTGGCTTGTGTGACTGAGCAAGTGAAGTTAGCATTTCCTTTAACTTGGATAGTAAAATGTATGTATAATAAAATCTTCAGAGGCCGGGTGTGGTGGCACATGCCTGTAATCCCAGCCCTTGGGAGGCTGAGGCAGCAGGATCAATGTGAGTTCAAGACCGGCTGGGCTACAAAAGTGAGCTTAAGGCCAGCCTGAACTGCATAGTGAGACGCTGTCTCAAAAAGACTAAATAAATAAATAAATAAAGTCTTCAGGGCGTAAAGCCCTAGCAGCACTGGAATAGTAATCTTTATTGCATGTCATTGGCTTCTGTATGTCCCTGGGGTCTGATTCAATGGGAGAATAAAACGAACAGGCGCCCTTACACAACACAGCCCAGCTTAACATGTGTTGCTTTAGCGGGCTCCTTTTAGCACACGTCAGATCATACCCTAGGAATCTGAGCACAAACAGTAAAGCTGCGTATACCCTGCCAAGTCTGCCAGCGTGGTCCTGAGCGTGGTAGAGGGTGGCAGGCATGTGTGCCCAGGGGCCCTCAGTGGCTTCCTCTGCCCAGAGAACATAGAACCACATCCGGACCAGCAGTAACGGGACCTGTAGGAGGAGAAAGGCAGTCACAGAGCACCTAGTTTGCTGCTCAGGCATGGGTGCCGGGGAGCAACGCACTGCGGTCTTGGTGAGCTGTGGAGAGGATGCTCTGGGGACACAATGGTGCTGGGGGCCCTGTAGCTCTGCCTGGGAGTAGGGCTATCTGGTTTGAACTCCAGCAGCGCCATTTGTCAGACACACAGAAGTGGAGGATTCCAGGAAATCTGATTTCTCACCTGGGAGATGAAGCTAGTTATAATGCTCAGAGTGAACAAGGCACACATCTGCCGCTGTCCATGTGGTGAGCTTTCCGTGGCTGGTAGCCACTTGTGTCGCATAGGGTTGGTCTCAGGTGAGGAGGCAGCACTGTGGCGCACCGGGGCAGAAGCAGACCGGAGATGCCCTAGGTTCTGTCTAACCCGTGTGCGATGGAGGAGTCGCACCACGGACTCACGTAGAAGTTTAGGAGGTTTCTTGTTTGCTATCAAAACTTGGCTCACATATGGGCTACTTTGTATTTTGTCCTTCTTTCTAAATGAAAGATAAACAGCCTAAAGCAAATGAAGAGGGTACACAGTAGCGGGCAACCTGTCCTTGGTGTGCTCCGGCGCTTCCTCGCCCCTCGCCTCCATTCCTGTCTGTCCTCTCACTGGCCGCCTCTCCTGAGTCACACTAGCTCTGTGCGCATCTGCGTTTCAGATTGTGAAGCTGGCTGTGTACGGCATGCTGCCCAAAAACCTTCACAGGAGAACCATGATGCAGCGGCTGCACCTCTTCCCAGACGAGGTGAGTGTGGTGGGGGCGGCGCCGCCTGCAGGCTGCAGCCAGGCATTGCGCTTCTTTCCATAGGCGCTGCAGACCTGCATGGACAGCTTTTCTCCACCCAGTGTTCCTTAGAATGGTTACATTGATGTACACACGATCTTTACTGTCATGCTAAGCCATAAATCGAGCCATTGTTGGACTATAAATCAAAACTGCAAGCTCTGGATTTTGTTTTCTGGGCTTTGTTGTTGCTTTATTTTACCAGTGTCTTTCATTAAAAGAAGGAATATCGATCAGAGCCCCTGTGAAGCAGAGGTGCTTGTTGGGAGTTTTAACTGTGAAAAGAAAGGCACTGATTTGTTTACTTTTTGTTTGACAAGTACCAAACCTTCAGTAACCCACGCACCAGTAATTATCTGGTTGTTGATTTTTCCCAGGATTTAATTGTACAACTCTTCTATCTATTCAAAATTCAGTCAGTTAAAAAGTACTTCTGAAAAAAATATTATTACTGTTACTCTTTTCTCAATACAAGGAGAACAGGTGGGCATAGTCTCTGGGGCCCAGCTGCCGAGTTAGAATCCGTGTCCCAGCGTGGATGTGTGTAGATGCTTTTTATTTCTCTTCTCCTCTGTGGAGGTGACTTAGCAGCGTGCCTGCGACCGTGAAGTGCAGTGCAGTGCAGTACAGTGCTCTCGGCAAGTGCTCAGAACAGAGCCTGGCCGGTGAGTGCCAGCTGCTGCAACCGCCACAGTTACAGTTGTTATCCTTGCAGTTGTACTGAACGAGCAGTGTGGAAATTCACATGAGATGTCACCGTGGAGCACCTGTCCACGGCCATGCGGGCTCTCTCACGGTGCCTGAGTGACAGTCCCGAGGGAGGGAGTTCTTCGGGCCTTGATGCAGTGCAGCTCTGTGCCTTCCGCCCGCAGTGACGGGAGTGATCCCGGCCTTGCTGCACCTCTGAGCTGGCGCGGCGGGAGCAGTGCAACCCCTGAAGGGCCAGTCACGGGGATTCAGACTCCTGATTCTGGGTCTGCTGTCGTCATTTTTCAGAATGACGATTTATTGTAATTTGTATAAAAGCTAGTAATTAGTACTTAATGATAGTTACTCATTCTAGTTACAGTGTGGTCAGGTGAGTATGAATGTTTTAGATATTCATTGTAGTTCAGTTGAACAGTGAATTAACTAAGTAATTTCAGGCTATAAGATAAATAAGCTCAGTTCCTCAAAAGCACTGGGTAACTACCCAGGGAGAGCCATGTTCCCACCAAGGGCACAGAGAAGCGACTCCTCCATTGCCCTAGCTGCAGCAGACAGAGTGCATTGAGGAGCCGAGCTCTGCACAGCAGGACAGACTGCTGTCACTGAGACTGCTGAGAAATTACTATTAATGGTTACTTGTCTATTATTTATAGCAGTAAAATAATTGCAAGTAATGGAAATTAAGACTCAACCACACAGAGGAGTTGGAGAGAACACAGGTGGCCCACAGTGAAACCCAGCAGCCAAACACAGGACCATGCGGGGCTCACAGCGCAGCGCCTCCTGTGCACAGGCATGGAAGAGCTTGCCAGGGCCACCCGCCAAGGGCTAGTGAAAATGCTATGTAAAAGTGTAGAAGAAAGGTTGGGCAAGATGGCACACAGCTGTAATCCCAGCACTCGGGAGGCCAAAGCAGGAAGATAGTCGTGCGTTTGAGACCAACCTGAGCTACATACCAAGACTGTATCAAAAAGACAAAAAAAAAAAAAAAAAAAAAAAAAAAAAAAAAAAAAAAAAAAAAAAAAAAAAGACAAAAAAAAAAAAGTGCAGGAAGAATAGAGTTACAGTCCCGACCGAATAGCTCAGCAGATTAAAGCACCTACAAGCAGGTTCAGGGGCCACAGGTTCAAGCCCTGGGCCTGCTATGCTGGCCCACCCTCAGGCCACATTGAGATAGCAATTGAGACTGGGTGTGGTGGCACGCACCTGTAACCCCAGCTCTTGGGCGGCTGTAAACAGGCAGATCACTCTTGAGTCCAATCTAGTAGTGAGACCCTGAACACCCTGTAGGCCCTTCCCTAAAATACAAAAAATAGAGAAGCCAGTGTGTCAGCATCATTTGTAGCCATGAGTGAGAACCCCAAAGGATCCTGCCACAGGGCCATCTTCCTGGAAAAGGGAAAGGTGCGTCTACACTGGAAAGTCTGGTGGGGCAGCAGCAGCCAGGAGGAGAAACCATCTCTGTTCCTCCTGCCGTGAGGTGCAGAGGCTCCCGCTGCCTGCCCAGGTAGTGCTTAATCTGAATCTTGGACAGTGCACATAGGAGAACGTTCTGCACGGAACTGGCCTGCACTTGTCAGGCTGCTTATTTCTTGACGAAAATAAAGAAAAGGTGGGAGGAGCCTTCCCGGTGAAGGACACGAGGCTGATGTGCAGACCGCATGGTGCAGTGGCTGATGCAGCAAGTGGCCGTGACAAGAGCAGTGTGGGGAAGCTGTGTGAGGCAGCAGTGGGCATCAGGAACACTGAGGTGTACGCTCGGGGTTGGATGAGGCTTGCGCCATGGTGGCTAACTTTCCTGAACATGGAGTCAAAATTTAGCTATGTAGGCAGCTATCCTTGTCTTCAGGAAAAATAGACTGAAATATTTAGAGTTGCATTATTTATTTACAAGCTATTCTTCAGGAAGAGAGAAGCAAACGTGTCAAGACAAAAAGTTGTGGAAGGAAAAAAGAGGCCCAGCCCGCTGCAGGTTTCTCCTCTGCGCTGCCCTTTCCCTGGCATGCGCCCTGGGAGGGCGCTCAATCCCTGGCCCAGGCCCGAGGCCTCTGGGGACTCTGTGCACACATGTGAGGTGGCGTCTTCCCGCGGGGGGCTGTGTGTGCTGCCTCATCGGCACTTCCCGCCCTTCTTCACCACAAGGAGCTCCTCTATCCTGAGGACAGGGGCTGGGGAGATAGCTCAGTAGAATAAGCACCTGCCTGGCAAGCACGGGATCCTGCATTCAATTCCCAGTACGACCAAAAAAAAAGAAAAGAAAATCAAGTTACTTGCAGGCTTGCCAGGTAGCTCAGTTGGGGAAAGCACATTTCGTTCCCCACCTCCACATGGAGCATGAGACTCGCCCTAAGGCAGCCTAAGCCAGCCAAACGAACAGTCCTCTGTCATGGGGACACCTGAAAGGCTGGTTTCCATCAGAAGTCCATTTTGCCTCATACACATCAGCAGCGACCAGCCATGTCTGTCCCCGCTGTGTGAGCAGTGGCAGCTTTTCAGATTTTTGTCTTCTAGCCCGCTGTGGTGGTGCCTGCCCGCAGTCACAGCACTGTGGGAAGCTGAGGCAGGAGTATCAGCAGTGAGACCTTGTCTCAAAGTAAAGATTCATGAGGTAGAGGTCAGGAACAAGGAATGGAGCAGCGTTCCGTCCCTGTGCCAGCTCCCACAGGGTGTAAACATTACATACTGCAGACACATGTGTTCATGGGTATGTACATGTATATGATGGCTTCTCAGAGAAGCGTACAATACCATAAAATTGATAGCCCCTTTCTGAAGTAAACTATGTGATCAGTATTTTATATGTCTGCTGTTTCTGATTTGGTATAAATATGCTTGCTGGTTTGAATATACTGGTCAATGAGAGAAGGGATATAATTAGTGTTAAAATATTCTCTGTGCTCCCTATGTACACAGGATGAATTAGACAATCGTCCTAAGAGTCTCCAACAGGTTTTTGATACTCAAGAGTAGCAGCGTGTAAGATTAAATCATGCTTGGAATGCTTGTCATTCTGGTTCTCTAGATGTGTGTTGCTTCTAATGTAATTTCAATTATTGCTATACTCTCTCTCAAGTAAATGCTTTAAAAGAAAACAAAAAAGGGTAATTAATGAGAAAATGAGACAAGGAAAAATCCCATGGGATTGACATGCTACAATTTTGTATATGCTTAGATTTCTGAATTTCTGTGTAAAAAAAGCTTAAGTTTTTTTAAAAATCACATTCTATAAGGATCTATTAGAATATCAATGATTGATGGAAAATAACAGTTCCATGTTAAGTCCAAGGCATTTAATATTTAGAAAGACAATGATGATAAGCTCAAGTACCTATGTAATAGAGTAATAATATCACTAAAGCTTCTCTTCTGGAGGGTTAAGAACCTAAGTTTGCAGATGAAAAATTAAAGAAAAAGAAGGGCTACAAGGTTAGCCAATATTTTGGTCCTAGCCTTTCAAGGTCAGTGAGGACGCAGGAACTAAGAGAACCTGTACTGTAACATCCTATAACTCAGTGGTGTCCCAGATTTTCTGTTTAAGGAAATTATGGGGCCACAGGGGAAAGAGATAAACAATGTATAGTATGCCTAAGGAGAGTCACTTAGAGAGAAAACATTCTCTCAGGCTTTCACAGAGCAAACTGGTTAAACAATGGCTGTGACTCATCCAGATGTCTGACACTGACAACAGTTCTATAAAGCACCGTACGTGGTTTCAAAGTAAATCCCTGAGGGGATTTGACTGACCTTGTCAGAAAGGAAAGTTTCGTGTTTTGTTATATAGGTGTTGCTTTAACTTGGACTTAGCCACCCAGCCAGAAAAGTTTAACTACAAGGCATAAAAAGTAAAGACAGATTAATATGTTGAGCTGTGAAAGGCTCAAGTCAACAACTTCAGCATTGCCAGATCTGCCAATAACCCACTACTATTATGGACTATTGCTCTATGCATACAACTCCTTTCTCTTAGTTCAATGAGAAGAAATATTTGTACCCATAGTGTCTAGAAAAGTTATCATGTCTACATCTTGTGCTCTGAACAGCTACTATGAAGACAACAATGTGCACTGTATCAATTATTGTGGCTGTCCTGCTAACATGTTTTGAAACTGTCTCAATGTTAATTTCTTATTAAAAATAAATAATAAATAAATAAATATGCTCTGTGCTCTGGTGTGCAGTGCCAGCCCTACTTGTGGGATGCTCTGAAGCAGTGACTGAGACTGGTGCATGCCCACAATCCCAGCGCTTGGAAGACTGAAAACAGGAGGATCACTACAAGTCTGATCATTGTAGTGAGACCCTGTAGACTTGGCACTAAACACATAAAAATATTTCTCTGTGAAGATTCACATTAACAGTAATACCTGCTGTGTTTTTTGTACAGTAACAGTGGCCAGGCATACTGACTCTATAAAAGTCCATTTTAAAAGCTCTTATAGCTGTTTTGCTGTGTTAGTGTTTAGAACAAGCTTACAACACAACCCAACGCGTTGATTCCAAAGCTGTTTGAAGATTGTATTCTGATTCTTCAAAATGCAACTGTTGCTCAGACTTTGTGTTCATTGCTGCCATGTTCTCGGCCAGATCATGATAGTGATTCTCCACTCCCTCTGGAGAGCCTGGTGTGCTGTTCATAGAAGTCTTCTCTGCGACGCCCACCCTAATAAGAAAAGGAAACGGGGTCTCCTCAGGAGAGCCCGGGCATGCTCCTGGGGTGCCGCTCCCTATGGGCATGGGTGTGCCCACTACATCCGCAGCTGTCTGCCACAGTTGCATTGCCAGAGCCAATGTGCACACCTGGCCTGGCCTCAGGGCCACAGGGCTAGGAGCCCGGCCAGGATGGCCTGCTCTGCTCGCCTCCCTGGGCACCCACGATGGAAGCCACCCTCAGCACAGCCTGGGCCGGTAGCGCGCATTCCGCACCTTCCTGCTTCCTCCGCCATCCTCAGCTCCTGCATTTCCTCTGCTCAGGCTTCGCTCTTCAGCTGGGGCTCAGCCCTCCCATCCAGACACCTTCCCGTCTATCTGGCTGTGGTGTCTGCTTCCCGGACCCCTTTGTCACTTACTGTCCTCCACAGTGTCTCCGGAGCCTCCCTTCATCCTGATGAAATGTGGTGGCTGAGGGACCCTGTGAGTGAGGCAGGGCCTGCATGTGGACCCCGGGAGGGGAGGTGGGGACATGGGGACCCAGTGGGTGTACAGAAGCAAGGTTAGGCAGCTCAGAGCAGGATGCTGCTCAGTTAGGGATGGTTAGCAAGAGCGTCCCCACAGATGCCCAGCTGAGGCGGGACTGAGCCTAAAAGGTCAGGACTGGGCCACTCCTCTACCTTCTCAGCAGTCCCTGGCGCCCAGCTGGGGTGTGGTAGATGTTTCTTAGATAAACAGCAGCAGGAGCCAGCACAATTTCATTTATAAAACATGTCTTTCTGGCACAAATTGAAGGAAGCGGCAGCGAGGGCCTCAGACCTGGGCTGTGACCCACAGTGCTAGGGCAGGGCCTTTGCTCCAGCATCCTGGAGGGAAGCAGCATAGCAGGATGTCCAAATTAACCCAAGTAGGTGACTGTGTTACAATAGCATTGCTTGCATCACTGGTCAGTTGCTCTCCTAAGAGAATTATATAGATGATTTCAAGAGTGATTACTTTCCTCATTCCTAAACATTCTTTTGCTTATCTTTCAATCCAGGTATCACTGACCTCCAAGAAAGCTGTTTTCACAAAACTGACCACATGTGCTTGCTGTAGGATATTCCGGAAGATGTCCTCAGGAACCTAGTGGAGGAGCTCCCTCAGCCCCGGAAGGTGCCCCGGCGCCTGGATGAGTACACGCAGGAGGAGGTGGAGGCCTTCCCCAGAGTGTGGTCCCTGTGAGTATGCCTGTCCTCTGTCTTACCTTGAGCTCTGTGCCTGGCAGCCTACTTCCACAGCTGGCCAAAGGCCCTGAGGGTAGGGCATGCCGTTCGTGTTCACCCGTTGGAAGCACAGCAGCTACTGCCTGCAGATAAGCTCTGGCATCACTGAGAACTGCAGTCAGGGAGCCCTGACCTTCACAGTAGATGTGGGGTGCTGGGGAAACTGTCCTCGTGTGGCCTGTCGTCTTGTGGGCCATGGCAGCCACGATGTCATTAGCCTAAACCCAAGGGCTCCAGGTCTGACTGCTTTCCAGATTGCTTCATGTCAAGAACGTCATCTAATGAAAAGCCATTAACTCTGGAATTTCAGTCTTGCGCCAGATAAAAAACAAAACCTTTTTCCTTCCCTCTACACAATTTCATCCATCTAGAGCCCATAAAGCTGCTAAGATTTGACAGCCTGTCTCCTGCCTAATTGTCTCCAGCCTTCTTGGAGATGTGCAGATGAGCACTTCAGTTTGCTTGCTCGGAGTGCCCTCCCATAATCCCGCGTGATTTACACTCCCATCTCTGGGCCGCAGCCACACTTTGCTTTCCATCTGCTGTGTCTCTGAACATACGAAATGCATGTATGGCCTGCTTAATGTCTCCTTTCCCTTGCTGAGTTGCTTGAGGGAACTACACGCTTGTCACCCTTAGCACTGAGCCCAGCATCCAGCGTGTTGAGTAGGCACCTGACAGACATTTACGGTGACGCCGTTCCCTCTGTCAGCTTTCATAACACATGAAGGTAGGAAGGGGTGTTCAGGGGGCCAGAAGTATGAGCCATTATGCCTTCCACAGCTTTTGCTCCTGTACAGGAGCCTGCTTTATTTGTGTGTGTCCGTATTTCTCCCCCTGGACTAATAGCGGTAATGAAAGCAGTGAGCTCCACTAACATGCTTTAGTCTGTCACATCCTCTGAGCAAGCTCATGGAGCAGGACTCTCATCTCTGCTTTTTAAAAACAAGAAGACACAGACACCAAAGGATGGGCTAATACCTGAAGTCCATCATCATAAGTCGCGGAGAGCACTTTCTGGAGAGTTGCTAGAGAGCCCTCTGCGCCTTGTACTGCATGTTGTCAAGCGGTGAAGGTGAAGCCCGGTGCGGCCCAGAAGCTGTAGCATTCGTGTTCCCAAGGCCTAGAACACACCTTGGCACCGAGGACTCGTTGGAGTTGCACAGCAAGTATTTTTGAAAAATGAGTCGAGTTCTTTCCCCAAAAAAGTTGAGGTTATCACAAGTTGCTTACTAAGCAGTTTAAAGGGCCTCAGTCAAGTTTCTGTTCTTGCCTTTTTAGTACCTAACTCCATCTTGTTGTGGGCCTCACTTCCTGCAACTATACTCAGTTTCTTCACCCTGGAATGGAACTGATCATACTTCAGGGTCTGACGGAAGAGTAGGAAAGCCAAGGGCTTCAAATCTGCATCCCTGAAGTGCAGGCCAGGAGACAGTCCTGGCAATTACCAGTCCCGAGGTGCTTCGTGTGCTTGATGTAGTATTCTGTAAATGTGCTTAGGTTGTTCGCAGGCAGATCACATCAGATCCCATCAGCAGGGAGCTTAGGTTCCTCCCCAAGAGGCCTGTGATACCGTCTATTCTACCTAGAACCGCCAGAGGTGCTGGTGAGTCAGGTGTTGACCACACGGGGGTGAACTTGGAAACTGTCTTGGTTCCAAAAATGAACTCTTGAAGTCAGTGCATGCACCAGTCAGCCACAGCCCGGGCCGCTGGGCGCCCTTGAATCAGAATTCCTTTTCCTGAGAGATTCCTGCTGCCTCCTTGGGGCAAGTGAGCCGTTAACTCAAGTGTAGTGTCTTCCTTAGCAGACTAGGAAGACTTCTCAGTACTTATTTTTAAAGAGACCTTGCGAGAAAGTTAGAGCCACAGGTACCCTGTTGGCTTGGGTTTTCCTACTCTCTTTTCTTTCCAAATTTCCATGTGGCAGGAATATGCATTAGACACCAGACCTGTTTATGGCCTATTAAAGTTAGGACCTTTCCTCATAAATACTTCCCCAGCATATGTTAACTCCTGTTTTTGCCATACTGAAGTGGATACACACTTAGCCAAGGTGGAGCACGTTCCGTGGCATAGGTGTGCTTGCCGCTTAGCCTGCTTCTTTCAAACTTGTTCTGGCATCACATTAGAACTGAGTCTAGAGACCCCATCACGGAGAGCACGGGGGTAGGACTAACAAAACTTAGTGTCTCGAAGGAGGTGGTCTTTAGCCCAGTAAGCAGTGAGCATTCTACAGGGTGAAAACCCTTCCACCCGAGCGCCATGCTCTATAGCCCTGTGACTGGAGGGCACTCGTGCTGTGGCCTGTGGGCCTGAGATCTGAATTTGTGATTAATAAATTTAAATTTCAGTAGCCACACGTGTGGCTGCTGATGCATCACTGACCATGACATTGAGTTTCTCCCGTTTCATGAAGTCCTAGCAGTGGACACTGTATACTTCAGAGCTCACCCTGCAACTGAATGTCATGAAAATGGGGTTCTCGGTTTGGGAAGGCTTGTCCAGATAAGGAAAAAGGTCTTCTTTTGGGGGAGGAAACCACCTCAAATGTGCCTTTGTTCCACCCAGAGGAACTAGGCCAAGAAGATAATCTGCCTTGGGATGCAGTAACTGGTGGCCATTTAGGGAGGCCAGGCACAGGTCGCAGGCATCTGCCTGCTGCAGAGGTACCGGGAACGTGCAGTGCACGCATGGGTAGGTGGCTGGCTCGGCGGTGTCCTGGCAGTAAAGCTTCCAGCGCACTTACAGCGCACAGCCAGGCGTTGTCACTGGCACTTGGTTAACTCTGATAAACGTAAGTTCGTGGATTCTTCTGTGGGATGCTAAAACCTCTTGAGCAGTCACAATTATCCATCTAAGGTCTGACCAAGTAGACGACTGATAAAGGTGTTATAATTGCTGTGATTTCTTCGAAGTTATTCTAAATCACTTGCAAAAGTTGCATTCTTTCAGGACTAATTTCAGCTGTGTTAAGCTCCCCCCCTAATAATTCATAGTTCAATCATTTTAAAAAGCATGAGAAGGGCTGTTCTGGGCAAGCACGAAGTCCTGAGGTCAATTCGTAATACCAAATAAAAAGTATGAAAGCATGAAACCAAGATTTATGATGACGCTCCTTTTTTTTGTACTGGAAATCGAGCTCAGGACGTTGCACTTGACAGGCAGGTGCTGTGCTGCTGAGCTGTATCCCCAACTCCAAAGCTACTTTTATGAAAAACGAAAGCTATTTTCCCATAGGGGTAGTATATAGTAGTCACTTGTGTGGCTTTTTAAATTAGTGAATACACTTCACCTGTTAGTATTTTTTGTATTTTATAAATACATGAATTTTGGAAGACACTGCTATGAAGTTGTATGTTTCATGATGAAGCAAAATAGATGTATATTTGCCGAGTGTGAATGGACTGTGGGATTTGCACTTGAAATTCCTTTTTTAATGAGAAGAAAGTATAAGCAAGCCGGGCATGGTGGTGCACGCCTGTAATCCCAGCACTTGGGAGGCTGAGGCAGGAGAATCTGCAAGTTCGAGACCAGCCTGGGCTACAAAAGTGAGCTCAAGGCCAGCCTGAACTGTATAGCGAGACCCTGTCTCAAAAAGATAAAAAAAAAAAAAAAAAAAAGAATTTTTTATTTTATTTATTATTTTTATTCTTGTTTCAGAACCTTTGTTTGTTTATTCACTCATTTTTATGGCCGGCTCAGCCTGCCCCGAGGGCAGGGCTGGCACAGCATGTGGTGCCAGGGATCAAACCACGGTCTCTGAAGCCACCTAAGCTTCCCCAAGCAGGTGCTTTAGACCACTGAGCCATCCCGCCAGGCCCAGCACTGTCCTTTTATATTCAGTTGCTTGAAATTTCAGCCTTCCAAAGCACAGCTTATGTTAATACTATTGATAATTGCTTCTGTAATTGAAGTTTTTTCAACATATTACAAAATCTGCATAGTCATGGACATGGTAATGCTGTGATTGTAATGGAATTTTTTATCAGTAAGGCTAAAAGTAAAATTTGAATCATTTAGAATATTTTTTTTTTCCGTTTTTACAAATTCTCTAGGAGGACTTAGGAAAAGCTAGGTAGGTGGAAGACTTTAGGTTGAACTGCTTTGCAGTCAGATTCCTCACTCAGTAACCCAGTCATGCCTCCTTCAAAGCAAAATCTTCAGCTTTGCACAGAAACTGGAACGTGAGTGTCACCCAGATCCTCACAGCGTAGCCCGTGTACCTGGCACTTGCTCCTCTGAGTGCATGGTCAGGAGAGCATCATGGCATCCCGGAGAGGCCACGGTGAAGGCGGCTCTAGGGCCGAGCTGTGGCACCACAGGGTCAGTTCCTGGAGCAACGCTGGTGGTGGGGCCCAGCTGTGTGGGAGGAAGGCGGCTCTGGCCGTGGAGCGTGGTCCAGGAGGGCGCTTGGAGAGCGCCTAGGTGTCCCACCCCTGCCGGAGGCCAGCAAGGGCCTTAGCTAGGCCGGCTCCACAGGAGCACTGCAAGTCATCCCGAAAACAGGGTACTTGTATGGCTAGAAAGTGTGAATCTTAGATAGCAAAGAAAGATTTTTACCTTTTTTAATTCCACAAGAAGCCAGGGTCCAGACAGCTTCAAGGTTTTCCAGAATTTGACGCTGGCCCAGCCTGTGGCCTCTCCCACAAGACTTAACTTAATCACCGTTCTTTCCAGAGAAAAGTTACGAGCTGGGCTCGGGCTCGAGGTGACTTTCCAGCTTCCCCAGCCAGCTCGGCACAGGCACAGGCCGTCGGCTTGTGTTCCCAGTCCTGAGTGTGGCTCCAGTGGGACTGCAGGAGCGGAGCAGTGCAGGGCCGGCCGGCGAAACAAAGGGAAGCTGGCGCACACCACGGAAGCCAGGCCCCGCACAAGTCCTAGCCAGTGTGGTTCCGACGGTCATGGTGGTGACCACACACCTGCTCCGCATGGCTCCCTGTGCAGCACGTTGTTCTGGATCATTGGCTTTTGTTTTTAACAACACCAGGGATTAGAACCAGGCCTGCACCACACCAAGCTCTGTGCTCAGCCCTTTTTTCTCCTCTATCTTTCCTGTGCTTTTAGCTCCCTCCCTCCTTCCCTCCCTCCCTCCCTTCCTTCCCTCTTTCTTCCTTCTTTTTCTTCCCTCCCTTCCGAGATGGGATCTTCTAAGTTGCCCAGGCTGGCCTTTAATTGAAACTCCTCCTGTCTCAGCTCCTTAGTAGCTAGGGGTACAGGCAGGTGCTGAGACCCACCTAACGTCCTTAAGGAATATGTGATCTCCCACATTTCTTGAACTGGTTTATTCTAAACAATTCATCTTCACTTGGAAGCCAAATTATCTTGATGGGACCAATACCGTCACTAATTGAGCTCAAACCATGTGCTCAGTGACTTTGTTTCCTTTTATTCATGAACTACTTGAATTTTTCTTACCACAATTTTACAGTATCTACTAAAATCTCTTCAAGTATTCTAAAGTCAAAAGGTAAATTATTTTATCAAAATGGTCTTGTTTTTGAGACAGTGTGGCAGGGTGCACCTCTGGCCTGTGTCTCCCGAGTTTGATTCTACAGTTTGAGGTGGGCCTGTGTCCTTTAGCGGGGCAGATGGTATTTGCTAGGGCTGTGCTGCAGATGCTGAGGTGGCGAGGAGTGCCACGAGACCTAACTGCTCTGGAGCAGTCGCCGCCGCTCGCGATCTTCTGCAGCACACGGGCCAGGTTGTTTCCTTGTCCAGAAAAGTAGCCAATCCTAAGAAGTCTGCCACGTGAGGGCAGCGTTCTGCCTGTGCTGGTTTTTCCTGGCACAGATCGCAGCTGCAGAGCATTTGCTGGGTCTGTAAAGCACCGCAGTCCTGAGGGTAAGGAAGGAAAACCCTAGATCAGCTAAGTCCTGGAAGGTCCGTTCATCTCCCAAGTAGATTCCTTTTTTAAAAATTTTATGTATTAGGTACAAGGTCTCACTAGGCAGCTTAGATGCATAGTGATCCTCCTGTCGCAGCCTCCCCAGCACAGGGACTATAGGCACACGCCACCAGACCCGCTTACATGCAGCAGCTGGGTCCTTGCACTTGCTGAGCAGACGTTCACATTGCCATGCTGTCACTCAACAGTGTGACACTGGTCAGCCCACGCTCGGGCTCTGGAGAGCCAGGCGGTCCTGGGTCTTGTGAGTATTTAGTGTAAGGAAACAAGCTCTAGGTGTGGAAGGGACTAGGGAGTCATTGTGGGCAGCCTAGGTACTTCTTAAAGGAACTCAAATGATTACATGTTTTTACTATTGAGAGATAAGGCACTTAAAACTTTTTGCATTTAAATGTTTTATTCTCATTTTGTCTTATCCTATTCTTCATTGTATTTATTTAAATAAGTTTAATACTTTCTTGAAATTTTCATTTTAATTTGCCAAGCATAGTGACTGTCAGGCGTGAATACACTTGTGCCTCGGCTCACAATCCCAGCTTTCTCCACAGTTCTGCTCACAAACTGAGCAAGACGAAACCCCAATCTGAGTTCCCCGTAACCTCGAAACTGAACCCAACACTTAACCTTGATTCAGTTCTTGTTTAGATTGGTTTCAGCCAGAATTTGGACAGAGTTAAGTTCATGGACTGAGGAGCCACTGTATAACTGGAACCATATACATACGGGAAAGCCTAGCTATACGTAGGAAAAATATCAAAGGCCTAGCATTTATACCTTTAGGTGTGTGTGTGTGTGTGTGTGTGTGTGTGTTTGTCTTATAATGAAAACTAGTATAAGTAGGGAAATCATTTAAAATTTAACTTCGTAATATCAATATATACTTTCATATGAATTTTAAACTTTAAAATCACAGTAATTCTGTGAGAAGAGGTTAATAGTGTTCGAAATTAGAAGAGGGAAGGTAAATTTAAATTAGTAAATGCATGAATCTGTAGGTACAAGGTGATCAATCATAGTTGTACTTTCAAAAGGACATTGAAACTTACATGTTGTTACATTTTGGCTTTGGTGTCTTATGTAGCCTTAGATAAAATGTTTGTAGCAATTTCTCAGTGAAGTTGCGTTTCCTTTTTAACTGGAAAAATAATCTTCCTTGACGAGGGGAAAACGAAATGATGGTTCATGGCGAAATAAACATTGCTATTTGTCTTTCAGACCTGAAGACTACCGGCTGTAGAGGCTGGGGATTATGCAGAGTACCTGGGCAGAGGCTTCTCCCGCTGGACCCACCCCCCAGGACACGGCGAGGAGGACGCCACTCCCAGGCACTGGAGTGGCCAGAAGGGCTGAAGTCATACTGAGACACTTCGCTGTATAGAAGGTGTCATTTATTTAAGTTACGGGCTGGGGATAGGACCCAGTGGCCTAGCGCCTGCTTGACAAGCCTGAGGTCAGGAGTTGGATTGCTATACCCCCACCAAATGTTATAAGTGATTATAATAAAACTCTTTGGTTGAATATATAATTTTGCATTTGTTAAAAGCCAATGCAGTGACACAACATTGCAGTTATAAGTTACAGAACATTGCCCATCCGGGGGGAGGTTCCCAGGGTCCAGGTTACCTCGTACCCTGTGAGCAGGCCCGCCTTCCTTCTCCCTCTCACTGGCTGTTTGTTTAGCCTCTGTGCATCCGAGCTCAGCTTTCCAGCTCAGTGTGGTAAGGTTGGCTCTGAAGCACTTAGGAACTGCTGTCGGGTGTCTCTGGATCCCAGGTTGGCTCTTGGTCTACATGGCAGGAGAGTAACACAGTAGCCCTGTCAGGCTCCCCGGCTGAGCAGGGGTGATATCTAGGGTGTCCTGTGCTGAGCCCCTTCTTCATCCTGCCTCTGCTTGGATCCCACCATAATGCCAGGAGTTGGGAAACAGCATCACGTCCGCATCCCCAGGGGCCTTGGGTGCCCACCGGTGAGCAGTCTGTTTCAGAGGAGGAGGGGTGTGGAGAGACCTGTGCAGGCAGGGGCTGGTCATGGGATGCTGATGGAACCTCAAGCTATGACAAGACGGGCCATGGTGCAGGGTTGTTGAGGCCAAAGAATGAGCTTGTGAGAACGCCGAGGAGCTTGCAACAAAAGAGCTTTGTCCAAGAATACTGCGACAAAGACCAAAGCTGACCTGCACATGTGTGATGTGCATGCCAATGCCAATAAATAAGCCAAGGTCAGAGCAGGCCTCGCTTTGGTTCTATGCCAGGCGGCTGTGTTGCACTAGAGGTTTACACCAGGTAAATGTGAAAAATAACTGCCCGCTGAGCAGCAGGCCCTGGGAGGAACCACCGTGACCACTCTGGATATTTTCTCCTGCTGTGTCCCAGCCAGTGGTATCGCAAGGTTTTGAGTAGGAGAAAATATGGCATTGTGACAGTGCATGGAACCAATACGAGCACCTTGGAAACCTGGGCAACAACACCAGAAAAAAATCAAGCACCTAGGTAACCTCCCAATAAGCACCTGCTCTGGGGAGAACTGGCACCCACAAGCACAGTAGCCATTGACGACAGCTGCAACTGTCACCTGTGTCAACCACCTCTTCTGGGTCCACAGACGCCTACATCACAAGAGGAGGCTTAAGCGGTAAGAGGTAGGTTTCTGGCTTAAGCCCATTCAGAGCAATGAATCTCCAGACCATAGGCTACAGCTGTCTTTCCATGCCTCCTTTTCTTTCCAAAAACCATGACCACTTCCACAGTTGGAAATTTCCCATGAGGTGCAGACAGCCATTCCTTGTTGCTAGTCAGAATAGCGCTGCATGTGCCCTAGGATTCCTGTATGCATTAGGAACACGTGATGTTTAGAACTCTAGTCACCTCCCCCACAGTCCTAAGCATCACTCCTCATCCACAAAGCAGATGCTGCCCTCTGCCACAGGGGTGAGGACCCCCAAATGCACCTGATGGCACTGGGCAGAGTGTCTTCCTCAGTGGCAGGGCAAGGGAAGCTTAACTTTGGAGCAGGTCTTGACACTCACCTTTTGCCTAGGGTTGCGTGGCTCTGGCCAAGTTCCTACTCTAAACTAAGCTGACAGCTGAGAGCTTTGGCGGATGAGATCCATGAATGTCTCTTGGTCTAGAAGAACTGGGCCATGCGCTGGTGCAGACGCCTGGGTCGGTGGCGTTGAAGCATTGCTGTCTTCTTAAAAGTCACTCGAGGGTAGAATCTTGTTTTATGTAAAAGATTTAATGTGACCGATGGAGGTTTTCCAACAAATGCATGTAAGTTACAGCTACCAGGCAGCAGCTCCTGGCCTCTGTTGCCGACTCCTGCCGAGCCAGACGGAGACATTGTCACCCTGCGTGTTCCTCATCTTGTTTCTAAGCTGCATTCACTGGTTTGTTTTTCTACCTTCTGGGAAAGAGGGTCAGCTGCATATTGCACCAAGAACAACATTAAGCGTCCAGGTCTCCTGGCTACAAATCCTTCCGCGGAACAGGTAGCAGAGTCTAAATCTGCAAAGCCAGTAGCCCCTGGAGGGCTTCTGCCGCCAACACCTACAGTATGGAGTTTGGATTGGCTCAGACCCTGCTGCGGAGGGGAGGGATTTTCCGAGACAGATGCTGAGGCTTTGCTTCAGCTTAGATGGAAGCTTCTGCAGGGAAATGGTATCTCTCCTCCTCTGCCCCAAGCACTGAACGTGAGAGGAATGAGTATAGTTTTGTAGCATTACTGCTTCTTGGGGCTTCACCTCAGAATCTCACCTGAGATTCGTGCCAGTTGAACAGGTAGTCCGCCTCACCCAAGGGCGGCTTTCAGAAGGCTACCTGCCAGGCAAGTTAAGTGTACGTTTTCCACTTGAAGACAGAGACATTCATTTGAAACCTCCTTGATTTCAAACGAATCCTTACTTCAGGATTTCACACTGCTCTCCCCGCCCTCATGCTTCCGTTCCCAAGTTAATACTTGTTAACCACGGCACCTGGCCGTGGTGGGACACCTGCACTGTATTGGCGATGCCACCAAGGCCAGCTCATCGGCCCACATAAACCACTTCGAATCAAGACTGCAGAATGATGGCACCTTTTCGTGTCTCCTTCAGCAATCACAAACTGAAAGGAGTCTGGCTATTCAGAGGAAACTCAGAGGACAGGGTGTCCATGTTGACATCTTGGCAGGGCACACAGTCCAAGTAAAATGTTTGTCTAGCTTCTTAGAAGAGCGTTACCGGATGCTTCACGGTGCACTGTTGCCAGCAGTGTGGCGGCAAAGCCAGCAACTCGGGGAAGGTGAGTGTGTGTGTTCTTCAGCAAAGGTGACCTGGAAGCCTGCGCGTTGGAGGCAGTAGATGTGCTGCCTCTTCATAGTCCACCTTAACAAGGGACCTGCTGCTGCCTTTGCCTGCCATCCAGCCAACACTGATGTCCCAACACTTGCCACCTAGAACAGCTTCTAAAGTGCTTGAGATCCACACAAAGTGAAACCAAGTTCCCTCCTGCCACAGAGCTACATCTGAGTGAAGAATGGCCGATAATAAACATAACATATGTTGTATTAAATTAAATTTGAAATAAAGTTTCAATTTATTCCCCCCGCTGAATCTGCCATGTTCAGAGTGTGGATCATGGACCAAAACCTCTGCAGACTGAGCTGAAGTAACGCATTCCTTCCTCAAGCTGTGGGTGTCCTCTTGGGCTCTTTCCTGGCTGCCGTAGCTTGGGCAGCATCCCCTCGGCCACCCCCATCCAGCATGCTGTTTCTGCGTGGGAGCCAGAAAAAGTGGCCCTCAACCTTAGAACCCATGAGTGTAGCTGTTTCTCCTCAGGATGTCGCACACTTCATCCTGAGGTGGAGCAGGGACTCAGCAGAAAGCTTGGTGGTGGAGGGGTCCGTGGTCAGGCCATGCCAGGGTTGGAGAGATTCGCTTCCCCCTCTTTATAGTGCTGAGGGCCTCATTTCCTGGGTGGCTTCTTCTGGAGGCTGTTGCAGGCTTTCTGCTGTAGAATGCAGCCTGGGGAAGAATGTGGCCTGCTCGCACAGGCCTTCCCACCTGCCGCTTGCTTCACGCCAGCCAGCAGGCTAGAAATGAGTGCTTTGATAGTGAACAGTGGAACCACATCCAACCATCACACGCCAAACACACGCTGCCCACACTCTGGGGGCAGACACCAGCCGCCGGCACCTCTTTCCACAGAACCACCTCGGATGATGACTGCATCTCCTTGGCCCACCCCTCCTTACCTCAGTAAAGGTAGTGGGTGTGCCCAGCCACGCAACCTGTGAACCGCTTGCCCGCTTGCCTCTTCTGCTGAAAGGTTCTGACAGGAACATGAAAAATAAAGGAAGATTCATTATTTCTACACATAAATTATTTTATATATTTATATGTGGCCCAAGACAGTTCATCTCTGCTCAGGGGGTACAGCCAGGCAGGAAGTTCAGACACCCATGGGAGATGTAACCCACTCCACGCCAGCATTTCTACAGCACACACACTGCCACTTCTCCCTTCTTTTTTTTTTTTTTGTTTGCCTGACCAAAGTTTGTTTCTCTTTCTTTCTTTCTTTCTTTCTTTCTTTCTTTCTTTCTTTCTTTCTTTCTTTCTTTTTATCAAAATCTGTAATTTTTGCACATAGCACACTTACAATTTCAAAGAATACATTCACAAAAGAATAAAATTTCACTTTGAAAGAAAATATCCTTGAAAGCAAAAGGCAATGTTGTTAAGGCAAAAACAAAACTAAAAGTCCAGAGGCTTCACTGCATTAGCCAAATTACCTGTATTTAGTTTGACTTATCTGGCTTTAAAAGTATTACGACTTTTTGATTCTTTGGTTTCTTTTTTTTATTTATTTTTTTAAATTTAACAATGGTTATATTACATATTTTCATCATTGGATCAGTTTAGATTAATAGATATAGGTATATAAGATTGATCAAACAATTAAAGATTAACACTTTCAATAAATATTACTTATTTTTAACAGCTGACCACTGCGTATTGTTCTCACAGTAGTTATACAGAGCACAGGGTGTGGGCATGAGATTTCTCCCTTTTTAATGATAATTTCCTGGATTCCGCTGTGTGGTCAGCTGCCTTCCCCTATTTTCTTGTTCATTTTTGCAGCAAAACTAATCCAAAGAGCGGGGAATCCTTAGTTTCTCTGTTGAATTTTTCTCTTTCCTTCAATTCACTCAGGCTTTTCCCCTTTTCCTTCCGTGCAGCCCGTGCTTGCAGCGCACGATGCTCACGCTTCCTCCGGGAGCTGTCGTGTGGCTAACCCATCCTCATGCCCCTTGTGCCCTGCTCTCTCCCCTCCCCCGCCCTCCCCATCTCTTGGCCCCTCCCCCTTTGAGAAAGCACCACCCTCCTACCTCCTACGAGCTGTCTTTCACTTTGCGCTTTACTTATATTTTGGCTTCCTCATAGAGCAGAAACCACGCAAGATCTAAGCTTCTGGTTCTCACTGATTTCCCTTAGTATGATGGCCTGAGGTGCCTCCATTTGCCTCCAGATGCCTACTCCATCTTTCGTTATGGTCGAGTCACGCCCCATTTTGTATTAAACAGCACATTTTCATTCCATTCATCTATTGCTGGACATATAGGCCACTTCCAAGGTTTGGCTATTATGATTGTGCCACTATAAACTTGAAGATTTTCAGGGACTTACACATTTCCCATTTATCTCAGCGTGAAAGCCATGTTTAGCCAATACCCTTGAGTCCAGCACACGTCTGGCCTGGCCCCTGCCCTGGCTCCGTCCTCCGCAGTGCTCTTTCCGTTTCTTCCACGTAGCCCCACCGACTCCCTGCTAAGGGTCTCCCTTCACAGGCCCCCACCGTTCCTCGTATCGACCCTCATGACTCCCTCCTTTAACGCCTTCAAGTCTTGGCTCAAATGTAGTGTCTCACACTACATTTGTCCACGTGTACTGTCCACGTTGCTGAAAATGACAGCACCCCCCCACACCGGCTGCTTAGGTTACCTCCCACAGTCCCTGTGACTTTCTTCCATATTACTCACTGGGTTCTGGCTTGCTTTCCTTCCCTCCCACTAGAATACAGCCCAGAGACACTAAAGGGTTTTGCACATCCTGTTTGGCCGTGTATTTGAAGACCCTGAAGGGTGCCGGGAATACATTGCGCTCACCTCTGCAATAGTGGCAGTGTGATGACAACTTGCAAATGTCTTCTGACTTGTCTCTGAGACTTCCGTGTCAGGCTGGGGCAATACCTCAGCAGTCTAAGTGCCAGCCTGGCAAGTACAAGGACCCAGGTTTGATCCCCAGTACCACTTGCTGCCCTGGCCCTGGAACCTGGGTACACCTGCTAGCCACTTGTTATGGTTTATGTCTAGTTGTCCCCCCAAAGCCTCATGCAGTCATGGGGCAGGGACTTCTATAACCTGAGACTTGAATGATGATCCACAGGTATTACGTGTTTTAGTACTGTTGGGATTATGGTCTGAGTTCTGCCGAGACTATGAGTGTGGCCTGAGGCAGATAGGCTAAGGCAGAGAGCCTGATGTAATTTAAAAAGAGAGATAGAGAGACAGACTAGCACTGTTGCTCTCTGCTCCCCTGACTGTTCTGTTGCTTCTGTCGCCATTGTTACTGTTCCACTGCCATGAACTGCTGCTCTCTGCCATGTGCCACTCAGCCTTGGAGCCAGCCAAACATGGACTGAAACCTCCGGTAACTGTGAGCTAAATAAACCTTTCCTTCCTTCATTTTGGATGTCAGGTATTTGTCCCAGCAACGAGAGAAAAGTAACTAAGACACCACTGAAATGAGGCATGGTGGCACATGCCTGTAATCCCAGCGTTAGGGAGGCTGAGACAGGAGGATCACTATGCGTGTGAGCTATATACTGAGACCTTGTGTCAGGAGAAAAAAAAAAAAAAAAAAGACTTGAAAGACTTGAATGTTCACACCCTTGCTACATCACCTTCTGCTTACCTGTGGCATCAACCAGAGTTCTGGCAGGCTGTCCATGAGGGCAGACCCACCTCTGTGCCATCTCCCATTTCCACAGGGACCCTTGTGCTCTGCCTCAGAGGACTCACATACTAAGGTGGCACCCCATACTACAATGGCACACCCATGCCAACATGGAGCCTCCATACCAAGATGGCACCCAGCATTAGATGTCAGCACCCCCATGATCACAGTTCAACCAGAGGGATTCAGGAGGCAGAGGGGATAACGCTTCGGCCTCCCACACCAGAGGCACAATTCTAAAACACTCCCCGCCTTGCAGAGGTCACAGAGGGGCGAAGTCCCACTGCCTCTAGCCTCCCCGACCGTGCAGCTGGTGCTGGCTGATCTGCGTTCCCTGTCTTCACGACTCTCATGCCTCACTGTGACACCGTGGGCCACCTCTCAGATCAATTTCTTGTATAAACATCCTCATTTTATTCTATTATCTGGAAAGCTCAAGCTGGAACATGCTGCAGGCCAGCTTTGCCTTGAAAGCAGGTGTAGCATTTTATTACTCCTAGAGCAAAATACAGACTCCCTCTCACCTGGCCTAATATCCCTGCAATGTAGCAAGGACCTAACACTGAGCTTTCTCCAACCCTGCCTCCCCCCTGCACTGCATCCACTCCTAAGTCTTTAACATGGGTAATTCCCGATCACATCCTCATTCTTCCATGTCTTATTTCATGCTTGGAAAACTTCCCTCAGCTCTGCTCTGTCTCCCCTGTCTCCACCATGTCCCATTCCTCTGTTATTGCTGATCATCCTTAGGCACCTATTTTCCTTTTCTGTCTCTGCTCCCTGCATATGCACGCACTCTACACAGTCCATTATTGTACTGTAATTGCTTATTTTTTCCATGGATGCGTTAGGCTTACTGAGAGCAAATCCATGGGTCTGGATCTGTAGGAATGTCCCCAGCCCTCAACATGATTCCTGACCCATTAAAACATCGAAAAGAATGCTTGGCACATTTTAGGTCCATAATACACATTTGTTGTATAAGTGGTGACAGCTTTATTAGCCATAGTAACGGCAGTTAATCTAACACACACAGTTCTGAGATGTTACTCATTCAAAGTTTATTCTTTGTTCATGTCAGAATACATCGAGTTGTCCCTGACCAGTCACCTGCTTTCCCCAAAGTCATCCATTAGCCCAACTCCTCTCATACTAAGGCTCCAACCTTTTTCCAGCCCTGGTGGCCTCTGCACCAGATGTCAGATGGGATGGCGCAGGTCTCCGCTCCAAAGCCAACTCTGCCTTTCCCCAGACAGTAACAGGGTCACTCTAAGGAAGCTGGGAAAAGAAAATCAGTTTGTATTTCACTGTGATATGCCAGTCTCAGGCACGGCAGCCAATATGAAATTCACCCTAACCTACACCAGTGACTCTTTGCTGGTATCCAAGCTGTGAAGGCAAGAACTATGACTTTAACAAGGAAAAAATGTGCGGATGGCAGCTCCAAGCTAATATACAGGGGCGGTCAAACTATAATGATAAATGTTTAAGTTAAAAAGTAACTTATTACATGGAAGAACACATTGCATTATTACCTTTCAAAATCCTGCCCTTGCTTTCAACCTGCTCATCCCATTGTTCTTATTTGGAAAGCAGGTCTGTAAGTCCTCTCTCACGAGTTTATGAGGTGTGAGAAAAGAAAAAGTACAGTGGGTGCTGCCACCAAGTGCCCTCCACTAGGAGGGCAGGCTCGTGACAGCATCATCAGGTATCCTCGTCCTCATCCTTGCCCTCTGTGTTCACTAGACCCAGCCTTGGCGATTTCTGGCTCCTCCCCAAGGTCAAACCAACCGTGAAAAGTCAACTTTTTCCATTGACTCAGGACCTCGAGGCAGCTATGGCAGTGCAACTAAAGCACTCTTGAAAGGAAACTTGCAGAGCCACTTCCCCAAATGGCACAAATGGTGGGATCAGTGTGTTCAAAGTAAGGGGAAATATTTTGAGGGGCACTTGCCATGATGTGTCTTTTACTGTTATTTTTATTTTATTTTATTTTTGTACTGGGGATCGAACTTGGGACCCTGTGCTTGCCAGGCAGGTACTTATGCTGCTGACCTATCTTCCTGAGCCTGTAACAACTTTTAAATTTAAATATCCATGATATATATATATATATATATATCCTGATGAGAAACAAAACAGGTGATTGCTTCCAAACTCATCCAAGGTTGCTGGACGCCACCGCTTTGATAGGTGTAACACCAGCATTTTTTAAGGAGCTAAAATGTTCAGAAATGGCACACAGGTCGCAGTCTTCCTGACCACCAGAAATGTCCTTGTGCTGATGTCCAGTCACGTGACAACAGAAATGCCCAGCCTATTTCCGCACAGCCAGGCCTCTGGGCAATGCTGAGGTCACAGTCACTTTTGTCACTTCCGGTCTTTGAACACTGTTTGGCTGTGCAAGCGAGGACAGCGCCCCTCTAGAAAGCACCTGCACAGGGGAGCTGCGGTCGGTCGGTCGTGCTCGCAAGAGGAGAGCAGCAAGCTCCTCCCACCCCCAGCGCCCCGTTATTGCCGAGAGTACAGCCTGCTGCACTCGTGGCTTTCTGTGGTTTAGTCCCCAGAGCTGTGGCTCTGCTGATCCAGGAGACAAAGTCCCCTGGAGAGAGAAGTCAGAGACAGACCCGAGGCGCAGCTCCAGCTATTGCAGTGCACAGCCACGGTGACCTCTTGGGGCCTCCACATCTGATTAACAGGAACGCTTGTGAAAAGAACCTTATTTGTGAAATTCAGACCTTCCGAAAGAGGCAGGTAAGGTAAAGACGCATGAGCTTTCAGAAAACCAAATTCTCTCTGGCCGGCCAGATAGCTAAAGCGCCTGCTTAGGCGCAAGCGATTCCCATGCAGTGCTGGCCCACCCGCTGGGGTACGCTGAGATGCGGACCGAGACTGGGCGTGGCGGCGCGGGCCTGTAATCTCAGTGCTTAGGAAGCTGAAAATAGAAAGATCACTACAAGTCTGATCTGTGCAGTAAGACCCTGCAGACATTGTACTAAATACATTAAGAAAAAATTTGTCTTTGAAGGGCCAGTCTGATGGCTTAGCGGTCGAATGCACCTGCCTAGAAAAGTTTAGGCAACCGCAGGGACTGCGGTTCGATCCCCAGCACCACATGCTGCACCAGGCCCATCCCCAAGGCAGGTTGAGTCAGCTATAACACAGATAAATAAATGAGGTTTAGATAAAGTAAAATAAAATTTAAAAAATTATCTTTGAAATATCAACTCAGAAATGAAACACACTTGAACCCTAAAGTGATTTTCACAGGAAAATCGTAGCTGATGTTAATGATTTTATGACATAATTTTAGAGAACAGTCAGGGAGAAATTTCTCCAGGTTTTACAGAATTTGGGCCCAAGGATAAGATGGTGAAAAATAAAGATAAATGTCTTCAGTAATTATGCTTCTCTTTTCTGCTTTATTCATTATGATTGTTTTGTTACCATTGAGAATTAATTCTGGATCATGAAAATGTTTTTACCGCTTTGGATTTCATTGTAAACCTTCTTTTAAGTTAGGTAAACACAAATAAATCTGTTGATTGGGCTTTTTTTTTTTTTTTTAAGTCAGTAAAATGAAATTAAGCAAAGAAACAATACCAACATGGTTACCCATGTCAGCATATGTTTTTTTTTTTTTTTTTATTGCATAGTTAGGTACAGAGAAAAACTGAATGTTCATTTACAGATGCTACCAAAAATAAGAAATCCATTGTCACACTCCTGGTAGTAATATTTCACTCCTTTTATTAATGCTTTTTCAAATGACCATCAGCTACCACCCTTCTAAAGTGTTTAGATTATTAGAATACGCAATATAATGTTAAAATATTAACATTATGAAATATTCACTTATTCCACATCCTTAGTTATCATGCTGATATTAAAAAGTTAACAGGTTATTTTACAAAGAAGAATTTTATTCTAGAGCTGGAAGGATAGCTCAGTGGCTTAAGTGCTTGCCTGGCAAGTGCAAGGTCTTGAGTTCAATCCCTGCTACCACCAAAAAACGAGAGAAGAATTTTATTCTAAACTTCTTGCTATTTTACAGTTACACCTTGAGCTTCTGACAGCATTCACTAGATGCAAAATATTTTTAAACAGTAGAAATATTAACAGTAGATGACATAATACCTTAAAAAAATCAAAGTTCCTGCAACCCAAAACTCAGGATGTAGCCACTGAGAAGCGTTTGGAGTTTACCCATCTCAGCTTACAGGACAGGGAGATGAACACAAAAATATATACTGTGCGTACTGTTCTGCTACTCGCTTTTTCTTGTTTCACGGTACAACTGGATATTTTGCATCACCCAAGTTCCTAATGAAATCATGTACTTAGGTGAATAATGTAAGATTCCCACAAGTATATCAGTTGCTTTGTTTTGCTGATGGTGATTATTCTAAAGAGTAAGAAGGGCCAAGGAGCTCTGCAAATGCTGAGTGCGCCTAGCACAGATGAGTCCTTTCCATCAGCGTTTCCAATGTCACATCAGATTAGAATGGAATGCTGTGATTTTTTAAAGAAACCAAATATTTTGCTTCATACCTTGGAAACCTCCGTTCCTCAAGAGGTGGCACTTGCCAGTGGGCACAAGCCCAGAGGGATTAGGGCCCACTGGAGCCACAGCCTGAGTTAGTCCTCACAGCCACTCTGCACTGCTCTGAAGTCCCTATCTGCTACTCAGACTTCACTCTGGAAAGAAAGCAGAGAAAGCCTCTGGCCAGCATTCCCTTCCAAAGCCATCCTCTGTCCTTCCAAGTTTCTGCAGTACATCTGAGGTCGCTGTTCTCCCAATCTTCTGAACTTGCAACTGTGGAGACATTCTTAGCTACTGCGTGTAATTTCCCCACATCCCAGCAGCCATCGAGCTCAGCCCCAAGTGCTTGCTGAGCAGCCAGCAAGCGGGCCTCCTCTTATGCTTCACCCACACTGCATGGCTGGGGTCCAGACCTCTCCCCAGGCCACAGTGGTGGGCAGCACCTTGTAGACAGACAAGGGCACCTAAAGTTGGTGCCCATCAGAATTAAAATTCCTGTTCTGTTTCTTTTGCGTATGGGGTAAACTGAGATGGGTCACTTCGTTTATCTCATTATCTGGAATCCAGGGCATCTATACTTTCGGTTGTGCACATCAGCGTGATACGAGGTGCCCAGAATGCAGCTAGTCCGCGGGAGGTCTTCATTAAGAGCTCTCCGCTCCACCCCTGCCGATCTTGCACAAGATCAAGACTGCCCGCCTACAAGCAGCTCCATCCAGGCAAGTCACTCATCTGCTCTGAAACATCCACTGAGCTCCCAGTGCCCTCAGGAAGCATCTGCACATCCTGGAGTGGGATAGAGAGTCTCCCCGAGTGTGGTCTGGCTTGTTTCTTGGCTGAGCTGAGCAGGAGTTAGGGGCCTCCTACAGAGGGGGCTCCCACCCAGCACCAGCGCCCAAGCCACGGCTGGGCCCACTGTAGGTGCCAACCAAAAGCTACACTGAGATACACGAACAAATACACTTAAAAGAAGACAGGATTTAAATGCCTCCCTATGTCCTGAAAACTGTGAAGGAACTAAATTTCCAAGCTTCTAAAGGGGTTGATTTTTGAATATGAGGTAGCATGCTTGTAGCACAACTGGAGAAAATTCTTTCTGCTGCAGAGTGTGCTCCTTGAGTTTGTTCTGAGAGGAGAAGCTTCTTAGAAGCATTCTACATTTTGGAGTCACAATCCCTTGCATACACTGTGGGAACTCAGAGGTTAAAGTATCTGCTAGAAAAGGGAACTCTGGGGTCATAGTTATAAGGGTGGCTATGGTGGAGTTAAAGGAAGATGTGGCCAGGGAGGCGACCTCAGGGGGAGCCTTGGGCCTTGAGGGTGTGTACGTGAGTCATTTAATCATGGGTGGGGCAGGCTCTTTTCCAGGGGAAGGAAAAGCATGTCAAAGATGAAGAAGCAAGAGAGAGCTTGTGTTAGGCGCTTGGCAACGGGCGCCGCACTGTAGTTTGTAAGATAATTGGTTGAGAGATTTATCTAAGTGTGTTTAATAAGAATAAGCACAAATAACCAAGCTGGAGAATTCACATAAACAGAAATGAAAGAGGGGAAGCCAAAAGGGAGAAGACCTCCTGGGCAGGCGGGCACCCCCTTCACCCTCCTGCCCACGGCCCTTAAGTGCCACCCACATGCGGTGACTCCGGAACTTAGCTGGAGCCTCGCTCGAGTCCTCTCCCCAGCTCCGCCTTGCCTGTTTAACGACTCATATACAGCTTGTCAGCTAAACTGAACTCATCAACCCCCAATGTGTGTCCCCAGTGGGGTGCGCGCGCCTCGTCTTCCCAGCTGACACCAGGAGCCGGGGTTCGCCCAGAACCATCGCCTCCTCCCAGTGTCCAGCCGATGAGGCCTCCGTGTGACTCCACTGGCTCTGTTGCCCCAGGCCATTGGAATGTTGTCTCCTCTGCCCCTGAGACCCATTCTTGACCCTGTGTTTATAGTGATTTCTCAAGCTGTGGTGTGAAGCGGAAGGAAAAGAAGCAGGCAACCTGCTGCCAGCCCTGACCTGCGAACGGGAGGCTGTGGGATTTCTTCCTCATCGAATCTGCACGGCCAGAAGCCCTACTTCCACTCCTTTTTGCCATTAAAACTGAAGCATTATCCACAGGAAAGCAGAGCAGCTCACAAGGGAAGGGTGGGTATCTCCCTTTCGCATTTAGCTCATGCGAAAGCAGTTCTCCAGTTCTGTGAGATTAAATGTGTCACATGCTTGCCTTACGCGGAAGCCACACAAGTGGAGGCCACGCGTGTCCCTTGGGGGATGATTCTCCATGTCCTTTTCCTCGACTGGCAGTAAGTGTCCAAGACAGGAGCAGCACGCACGCTGAGCCCAGCATGGGCGGGCACCTGCCCTGCCTCCTACCGTGAAGAAATGTGTGCGCAGGGTGCCCCGCTCCAAGGCTTTAGGGAGCATTGTTACCACTGTGTCACCCACCCAACAGAACAAGTTTGCGGCTGGAGCCCTTGGTGGCGACCCAGCCTGCTGAAGCTCGCTGTCCCACGACTGCTGTACAAGAACAAGGCAGAGTCCAAGAAGACAGACGTGCCGTCCGCCAGCTCAGAGCGTGCGCAGGCTCCCGTCGCCTCTCTGTTTACCATCCCTCAACCTGTTCCCGCGGAATTTAAGCCAAATTGTCGAGCACTACCGTCCTGCTCGCACTAGTTTCCTGCCTGACCTCCTTCCCGCCCCTGCCGATGGTCTCAGAAGCCCGTAGAGTGCCAGCATCGGCCCCAAGGGCTCTTAGACGGCTGAGGCCCCGGGCTGGAATTCTCGGCCCACGCCTTTTCTTTAACTTCACTTTCCCTGGTGTCAGCCCCTCAAAGAGGCCAACTCTGCCCGACTAGCAGGAGCAGACCCTTGCACGTCCCCGTTTCCTCTTCTCAGCAGCTTTTCTCTGTCTTCCTTTTTCACCATGATCTAGAGTTTATGTTGCTCATCCGTTTCTGCGCTTTGCTCCTCCTCCACTGTGGAAGACGCGGCTCCGTGTGAATGGACAGTCTCTCCCTCTCTCTCTCTCTCTCTCTCTCTCTCTCTCTCTCTCTCTCTCTGTCTCTCTCTGTCTCTCTGTCTCCTCTGTCTCTCTGTCTCTCTGTGTGTCTCTGTCTCTGTCTCTCTGTCTCTCTCTTTCTCAAGTGATCCTCATGCCTCAGCTTCCTGCCTGCGCCACCACACCTGGCTAACCTTTCTTGTTGGTGATTGTATCCTCAGAACTAAAAGGGCCCTGGCACACAGAGATACTAGATATGGAAAGTTCAGGGTGGGGCCTGGTGGAATGGCTCAGTGGTCTAACGTGCCTGCTTGGGGAAGCTTGGGCGGCTTCAGGGACCACAGTTCTATCCCCGGCACCACATGCTGCACCAGCCCTGCCCTTGGGGCGGGCTGAGCCGGCCATAAAAATGAGTGAATAAACAAACAAAGGTTCTGAAACAAGAAAAAATAAATAAAAAAATAAAAATTAAAAAAAAAAAGAAAGTTCAGGGTGATTAAAAAACATGGAAATGAGAGGGCTGGTTGTCTAGAATTAAACTGGGTCTTTCAGAATACAAAATTACTCTAAAATGACTATTCCCAAAAGAAGAGTTTCTAACAAAAGAGACGATAATTCTGAAGAGTAATAGCTTTCGTAAATGAAATGATGCTTTATTGCTTATAGAAAACAGGACAAACTATAAATTAAGATAAATGTATATTTCTGCCAAGATAAGTAAGGCAATAAAAATGCACTTCACCCTCAGCTTTTATTCCAGGCACTGTGCTGTAAACACAAATCCAGAATGCGAGCTGCACCTTTTATTCTGAGCATCTCACTCAGTAAAAATCTAATATTTTGGGTCCAAGTGATGACACACTACCGACTAATGATTCCTTCCTGTGGCTTAAATCAGCAAGTTGAGAGCAAGCACAATCAAAGCCATGTGTATCTGCACAACTCAATAATATGAGCCACTTAGAACCTCTACTGATTTATATTTTAGCATCTCCAGCAAAGGTTGAGAGTTTTTTGTGGGACGCAGTTGGACTACTCATTTCCAAGGGCCAAGCAGTAAAGTCCACAGCATATCCTTCTCTGTGCTCACTCGCTAGCCTTAGACCTCAGCCTTCGACTGAAATCTGAGGCAGAAGGCTACAGAGTGACCAACTGCACCCTGGTCTCAAAGTCAGAAGGGTGCTGTCAGGGCTCTGGGTCAGCCTCCTCCTCGCTGTCCACATTCTGTGGCTTTCTCCATGCAGCACAGCTGCAGGGGAAGGATGTGGGCTCTCTGCTCTCTATCTTCTTCCCCTCCAAAGACTCCAAAAAGCTGAGCGCTTGATCCCCAAAGGTACCAAAGAGGCCTTCCTGGCTGAACCCTTTGGACAAATAAGTCATCACTTAGTGTGGCTTAACAGAAGGTCAGGTCACTTGGTAAACTTGGGGACCAGGCAACTAATCTACTCAGCCTTTTCTTGATCCTGAAAGAAGCCAGCCCAAGCATCTTTAGCCTGGCTGTTTCTGTCTTCATTCCCAGCAACCTTCTGGTCACCCATCAGACTCTGTTTACAGCATTCTATGTCTCTCAGATGCATCTCCAAAGCTTTCCAAGCTTCTCCTACGAATCAGTTCTAAAGTTCAGAAGCATTCTGAAGGGAATATCAGCTCTACTGGCTTTGAGACAAGCCCAAGAGAGGAGTGGGTTACACTCCTGGGTATGTCTGAGTGGATCATGATGGTGGCATTGGAAGCGACGTCTGGTCCTTGGTGCTCCTTTCTGGCACCGTCCCCCACTTTGCTTTCAGCTCCCATGAGCTACACAGCTTTGCTCCATCGTGAGCTTCCAGCATGATGCTTCTACCTGGGAGTCAAGGGACTGTGGACCGAATCCTCTAAAACTATAAGTTTAGTTAAACCTCCTCCTCCTCTTCTTCTTCCTCTTCCTCTTCTTCCTCTTCCTCCTCCTCCTCTTCCTTTTCTTCCTCCTCCGTTTCTCCTCCTTCTCCTCCCCCCTCCTTCTCCTGCTTCTGCTTCTTCTTCAAATTGTGGATGTAGAGTACTGTGGTGCAGAGACCGAAGAGATGACTATACAGAAAGTAATAGCAGAACTGGAGTCATTGTCGTGGCTATGCCTGAGCATGTGCTTTAGAAGACTTTACAACTGATTTATAGGAGAAGCCTGGAAAGTTTTCAAGATGGCAGCTGAGAGACATAGGATGCTGTAAGCAGAGTCTGATGGGTGATCAGAAGATTGCTAGGAATGTAGACAGGAAAGGCTAGAGGTTCTAAGATGTTTGGGCTGGGAACAGCAGCTCCACTGGTAATTGAACTCAAAGTCATGTGTTTTTTGTTTTGTTTTGTTGTATTTTTATGACAGGGTCTACAGGGTCTCACTACATAGATCAGCCTCATAGTGATGCACCTGTGTACAGCCTCGCATGAGCTAGGATTACAGGCATGTGCCACCATGCCCAGTCTCAACTGCTGTCTCAGAGCATCCCAGGAGACGGGTAGGCATGCAGGTCAGGGATCAAAACCCCCGACCCCTGCGTCTGCCTGAGCAGGCTCTTTAATCCACTGACCTATTTGAGCAGCCCTTGCTATGTGTGTTATTCTCCAGCACAGAAGAAACCTGTCTACAATTTTCCTACGTTTTAAGACCTAGTGAGATGCTAAGATTAAGGACAGTGGACTAATTAATCTAGTGGAGGAATCTCAAGGCAGCCCAAACTACAGGCTCTCGAGTGAGTACTGCTGACTGCTTTCAGTTAGATTTACAGTGTGAGTTGGAGACATAAAGACCAGAAGAAGTGGAAAAACTTTGACTTGGGCCAAAAAAAAAAAAAAAGAAAAAGAAAAAGAAAGCAATGTAAAAGTGGAATCAAAGGAAGCGAGGTTGCTGAAGAGATTAGTGCCATTAAAAACGAAATGGACTATGATACAGGAACAAGAAGAGGCCCAAGGACAGCTCTGGAATCAGGAAGCCTCCACCCACCATAGGATCAAAGGGGCCAAAACGTGAAAGCTTCATTTGAGAAAAGAGTCTCCAGCTCCCCTACTCAAGATATGCTACCTTGGGACTTGATTCCCAGGGATTCTTTTCAACATACTCAGCCATCTAGACACTCAAGCACTATGGCTGCCATGGTCCCAGGGGGCTTGACTACTGCTCCCACCAACATTAGGCCTTGGTGGCTCCCACACGACGCTGGTTTCACTGGCATACAGAATACAAGGGTTGTGGAGTCAGGGAAGGTTCCACGTAGATTTCAAAAGATCTGGGAGGCCAGGTGAGGAACCTCTGAGAAAAGTGTGTGAAGCTGTGGAAATGAAGCTGAAGGCACAGTGGAGACCCAGGGAGTCAGAGATGCCAGGACCAGGGGCATTCCCTTGCCAGGAAAGCAGAGGACCCAGCCCGAGAGAGAGAGACCCTGTGGGCTGCAACCAGTAAGGGCATGCGGTGGGGTCGGGAAAGCCCTGTGGAACTCACATTTCATTAATGTGTGTCCTGGTTGCTGGATATGGAACTACAGGATTTGCTTTCTGTGTGGGCTTTGGTCTTGCTATGAGCTGAGTCTTTTCTATCCCTCATTCTTTCCCTTTGGAATAGGAATGTTTACCCTATGCCACTGTACCTTGAGATTATGTGACTAGATTTTTTTTTTCCCCCCAGAGGTTCACAGAGTTTTTAATTTTTTTTTCATACAGGGTCTCACTACTGACTCATAGTCATCCTCTTGCTTCTACCTCCAAGTGCTGGGATTACAGGTGCATGCCACCATGCCCAGACTCATCACACTTGAGAGCAGGGCTGGAGCAGCAGGCGGGGCCAGGAACCAAACCCTGGCTGCTGCAATTCCCTAAATAAGTGCTTAATCCACTGAGCTACACCGCCGGCCCTAAGAATGAGTTTTAGGAAAGATTTTAACTTGGACTTTTGAAAAATGTGGACATTGCTGAGACTTGTGGAAGGGATCATTGTGTTTACAGTTGTATTGGAAACTGGACATCGTATTATGTCAGACTGAATAAATTTGTTATTATTTTATCTGGACATTAAGTATGGTTAAAAAATGTGTGTAGATATTAAGCTGGCAAGGAATAGAATGTGGCAGCCATGGCAGTGTGCCCACTTGATTGTCTGTGGGGTCTGCCCAGGGCATTGGCAGATCACATTTTGGGGGTATCTGTGTGGGTCACAAAAGTATAGAGTTGGGGTCAGCATCAGTTGCTGGCCTCTTTTCCTCTCAGCCACCATGAACTAAGTACCTTTGGTCCACTGCCAGCTTCATTGATGGTGCTTTTCCCATAGGACCTGGTTACCATGGACTGAATGCCCTGAAACCACAAGTCATAATACCCATCACTATCTCCTCCTTTAAGTTGGGGGTGTCTTGTAGTCTATACCAGTGAGTACAAGCTAACACGGACCGCTCCTCAGCACTGTACAGCTGTTTGTTCTCACGAAGGTGCTACAGAGACAAAGCATGCACAGACTCCTTTGTGGTTCTCTCTCATTTCTCATTAACTCAGTTCTTTCCCAAATACTGTTCTTTTTTTGCAAGAAAAAAGACAAATCTGATTTAATGCCTAACATAGTAGATTCAATTTTGTTTGTTCCTGGCCTTTTTGAGGTTTTCAAACCAGTTGAGCCATTGGTACATATCATGTCGCAGCGTTCTTACCTCTGCACTGCATCCGTCACCTGGTAGATTACAAGTGAATAACAGAATGCTGTTGCTGTGTGTGTTTTAGGTGGCCTTCTTCTTTTGTTATGCTTCTTACTGCAGTCAGAATGAATGAATGAATGAATGAATGAATGAATGAATGAAACTTTGAACGCTTACCTAAAGAACAGCAACTGTTGTTATTCTGGCCCTTGACTAAGACCATAGGAATGCAGTAAAAACAATCCACAACTTTGTTTGAAATTTTTATTTGCTTACAAAAGAAAATACAAACATGTTCTCAAAAACTTCTCTGGACGTACTAAGTAATCCCTGTGGACGAGGAGGGACAAGCCCCGGGACACACTGCTGGGCAAATCTGAGCTGGTGGGGAGTTGTTACTTCACATGAGTCAAAAACCCCTGAGAAGCTAAGTCCATTTTGAAAATTACCAAATCTAGAAAATTACATTCTAGAGCTTGTTTTTGGATACCCGTGAAAGCAGCCACTATGTGATCTCAGAGCTGGGCAGACCAGGTAAGCAGAGGTAGTGTCACTGGTCCCGATCCCCTCTCTCATGAGCAAGGTCATTCCTACAGGACTGGACCAGGGACCTCTTCTGTGGTTCCCTTTGATCCGCTCTCCCTCTGCTGGGGCCCATTTCCCTCCGGCGCTGCCAGGCCCATCTTGTTCATTTTAGAACTTGGGATCATCAAGCACACAAGATTCCAAGTTTGATTTACTCCCCCAGTTCTCGCTCGGACCCTCTTCTCTGAAGGAAACAGCACAGGCAGCTCATGTCAGCGGTGACGCAGAGGAAAGGGAGCTTTAAAACTGACTTGTTAATAACAGCAGTAATGCGAGCACTCTCCAAGGGGGGGTTCGGGCTGCAGACATGAGCTCCCAGCATGCAACCCCGGGACGTTTGCTTGGGTCAAGTCCTCCTGAGGTCTTGCCATTGGTCTTCACAGGTCCTTGGAGGCTGTCAGATCCCGGAGCCCCACAGTTCCAAGGCTTCCTGCTCATCTTGGACAGGGGTGAATTCAGGCTGATCTGGATGGGGGACTGAAGAGGAAAAGCGGGGTGGGGACTTGATAGGACCCAGAGACCACGAATTGCGAGCCTCCCCTCATGGGGGTCCTCCGAGACATGGCTTGGTCCATGAACAGCAGAGCGATCCTGCATGCTCAAAAAGCAGCAGGGGCCTGGCCACCACAGCCACATTGCTGCCACCCTTCCCAGGCCTCAGGGTTAGCAGAGGGAGGAAAGGACACTGTTAGAGACGTGGCTGGAAAACTAGAATCGCAGCCAAGTGCTTAAATAGTGTGTGGTTTATTTACAAAAGAAACCCTGAAAATGCAGAAGAATTACAAAAAGAAAAAATAAAATTTAGAAATCAATCTCATGTTAGAAGGCCATCCTTAGGGGACAGTAGGGAAAAGGTGGCCAGGTGAGGGAAAGAGAGTGGAGGGGCCAGGGACAGAGACACACATGTCTTGGTGAGGCCAGCATGGAGGAGCTGTGTTAGTACAGCCCCACTCGCAGGGGCTGGGGCAGACTGTGGCGTACAACCATCCGCCTGCACCCCGGCCGACCCGGCACCGTCACTTTTGCTGTCACTGACTGCATGAGTTGGCTGTGTCCCAGGGGCATCACCCTGTCACATCTGGAGCAGGAAGAGCAAAAGCTCTGAAGTGGAAAGGCAGGGAAGCGGCTGAGGCAGGAAAGAGCAGGGCCCTGCCAGGGGCGGGGCTTAGCCGTGGTGACTGACAGGACAGTTCTGTCTCCATGGCCAAATGCCCATGCCACGGGAACCACAGCGGAGGACATCCACATCAGTGCTGGTAGTCGTTGTAAGGGATCAAATCTTGACAAGGGATGGGGAGCGGGACATGAGAGAACGGGGAGGGAAAAGATGAACAGAGAAAACACGTCAGCAAGGCGTCTCCCGATTCCTCTGGCAACTAAGGCTAACTCTGTCCTGTGGCAGGCAGCACGCTAGCTCCATTGCCCTAGATGTCCGCTGCCCTGTGGCTGTCTCTAGCCCCATCTCCTGACAACTGCAGCAGAGAGGATCGCTTCGCGGAGCACGCAGAGAGCAGGTGTTTGTAGGAGGCGTCGTCCTTCAGGGTCTCAGGCAGCAGCGAGTGATGGGGCACAGGCAGGACGGCCACTTTGGTTTCCTCTAAGCTTACCCTTGGTCACTTGACATGCAAGATGTCACCCCAAAGAATCTTGGGGACCTGCTTAATGATGGGCACATTCTCAGCTTTGAGGCTTCTTCCCTCAAATTTCCCAGGGTGTCTTGGCCATAGCCCAGTAGTAACACGGAAAGGGCCCCTCAAAATGCTTGACCACATCCTATCCCCTCGATGGCCAGAGCTGAGGTCAGAGGCCAAGTCTCTGCAAGCAAAGGTTTACCAGGCTGTTATCTGAATCACCTCACACGGGTTTAAAAAAGCAACCTCTATGGTGACTGCACCTTGTAGCAGATGCCTGCGGATGATGGCAGGGCAGGAACAGCTCAAGCTCTACTTCCCCTGAGGACCCTTCTACCCTTGAGAGTGTATCCTCCATACTGGGGTAGGAAGAGTCAAACTGCTTAAAGCCCACGTGAGGGTGGCACTTACCTCCCACACCATAGGTGGAACATGATGATGGGTCACAATATCCAGGCTGGCCGGAAGGCCCTTGCGGACCTGGTATCCCCAGGTGGCCTGGGGGACCTCTTGGTCCAGGAGAGCCAGGGGGCCCTGGGCTTCCAGGTCGACTCTCCCCAGAAGGTCCTACAAAGCACGGGCAGGTGAAGAAGAGTTCTGAGACCACTGCGAAGTAAACGGATTCTTCCAAGAAGCAACCTGACACCTAAACATGAGCACAGCCGGTCCTGTCTCTGCACGGAGCTCTTTCTCCTAGACTAGATTCCCAAGCACTGGGCGCCGCTGCTGCCACACGCTGTGCTGGAGGCTAATGCTCGTGATCAGCTTGGACACTGGGAGGCAAAGGTTCTCTTGTTTTAGACCTTGTTTCTGCTCTAGGGCTTTCATGTTCCAGGGCAGGTTTTTTGGGGAATTCAACGTATGGGCAGCCACGCACCCGTAGGCACACACATGTGCACACACATGGACATACTTGTCCCAATCACCTAATCTGGTTGGAAGATTCATGCGGATTAGCATGGCTCATGGCTCCAGATAATTAAAATAAAGTTGTCTGACACTGAAAAACATTATCCTGGAGAACAAGAAATGCAAAGACTGAAATTGGACCCAATACACTAAAGTTTCTTCAGGCTGTCTTATATCAGCTGAGGTCTTAGGCTGAATGGAAATGGAGGGCCATTTCCATTTTCAAAAATTGAATATTTTTCAGTTTAAGAAGTGTGTAGGCTGGGGGTTTGGTTTTGCATGCTTGTTATTTTTTTAGTCCTGGGTTCCAACAGTGTTTAAAAAACACTGAACAATTGTAAATAAGCCTATTGAACTAGAACTGAAATGACGAGTGGGGACAAGTACCACCTTCTGTTTCAACAGTATGGTGGCTCCAGACACATTCAGTTCCCTTTGACCTATGCCTACCAACCACTCGCTCTGTGTAGCCCATAATTGAAGGTCAATTCTTCATGCCATGTCCAATAACAGAAGTCTTTAAAATCGAAATAGTCCTATTGCCCAAGAAACATCTCTTACAATTGTAATTCCAAAATCATTATTAGGTTGGAAAGACAAGTCCATAAAACATTTGACTCACTGGCTAAGAGCGGGGCTGTAAACATGCAACAGGGTGCGAACCGTAATGTGACTCAAGTCATCTGGGAACTGTTCTGGAAGCAGATAGTGTGCACAAAACTCTCACAGAGGCACTTAGGGAGGAACTCCCGGTGCCTCTCTAAGTCCCTGTTCTCTAGATTTCATTTCCTGCCTTGGGCCATGTGACAGTTCAGCCTAGTGAACTGCATGCAGTGTGAGTCGCAGGCCACCGTATTTAGTAAGGGAGACCTCAGTGCCTTGCTTCTCTCTCTCTTGAGACTACTTGGCCCCTGACAGAAATCATAGAGTCCAACACGGAAGAGCACTGCTTTGCACAGTGTGATGTTGCAGCTGTCTGTGAGGTAGCCTCACTGCACCGTTCCTCCAGGCCTGTGTGTTTTTCTCCCACACAGCCTCAGCCAGCCGAGCTCCAGCCACCAGGAGGTACACAGAACATCTCACGTTTTCAGGGCTCAGGCCCCAGTGAGGGTCATTACTTAGGTTGACTCCCTGTGGAGCTCTGGAGAAAAGCACTCTCTCCCATTAGGTAAAAGATGCCCGAGGGCCATTTTTCTCCCCTGTGACAGCCTGTGAGGATAAGGATTCCTAGCCTGCAGTATTTCATTAGACAGAAAGATTTACCTGCTGGCCCAGGGGGGCCTCTTGGACCTTGAGTTCCAACGCCTGGATTTCCTTTCTCTCCCTTGACACCAGTTAGACCTGTTTCCAAGAAACAAGGAAGAAAAAAAGAAGAGAAAGGAAAAGAGGACAGAGGAAGGGAGGGCGTAAAGGAGAAGAGAAAGAAAGACAGGAGGAAGGGGAGGGGGAAGGAGAAGAGAAAAGTTTCCTTTAAAAGTCGTCTTGGTATGTGGCTCTGGCTTCGTAGCTAGCTTTCCAAAGCTCCTCTGCTGAGGACGATGAGGAAGGCTGGTTTATCATTCTGGGGACCACGGACTCTGCAGCCACATTCTGATACTGGTAGCTCAGACATAGCCCTTGCAGGAGACTGGTTCCTACTGGTGCATGCAGCCTGCGATACCAGGAAGCAAGCACTTCTCTTTCCCCTTCCTGCAGGGGCCCAGAGTGGATCTGGCCCTGAGCGCACCAGGCCCCAAGACATGCACAGCGGGTGTCCCGTGACTCGTGCCACGGGAATCACATGTGGACCTGTCTAACATTTTCCCTTTGGTCCACCCTGTAATGGATCGGAGCATGGCATGGATTACAATTAGGCAGCACACTTCTGAAGAGCATGAATTTCCATTAAAAACTTGGAAGCGCCGAGAAGGCCTGTGTTTGATTTGGCCGAGTCAGCCCCATAAAAATCTCAACCTATTTGAGTTTATTTTCCACTGAGGGGGCCATTTCTTCCAAACAATGTATGGTGCCATTAACAAACTATGCATTTCCCAGGCAAGAGCAAAGGGACATAGCCCTGAGCACCGCATCTTCTAGACAGGTCCCCAGAAGGGAGAGCCCAGCTCCCCAAGTCAGGAGTGTGCACGACTGTGCCGCAGTCCTTGGCTGCCTTCTCAAAGGTCTCTGCCCTCTGCTTTTCAGGAGCAGCCTCACATGGAAAGAACAGGATGCGCAGCAGCGTCCTCGCAGCCTCTCACCTACTGAGACGTTAGTTTTAAGGTCACAGCTTAGCAGAGAATGTAAATAAATGAAAGTGGCCGTGTGATGGGTGATTTAAGGTTCTGTGCCATAAATGTCTCTCAAGTACAAAAGCACCACGTGCCCGACTTTAGCTCATAAGCCCCTCAGAGTAACGACCATCAAGCACTGCACCACCCAGCACGGTGTCAGGCCAACAGCTTCCTGTGTAAGCATCCTGGGGTCATGGCTGTCCCTTCAGCAGGGGACAGCTGTGGCTCAGCTGCTAGGAGCTTCCTGTTGGTCAATGCTTGTGCCCTACTGTGCAACTGGGAATTTAGCAAAAATGACCCTTCCTGTGTTAGAACTGGCATTACTGACTTTGAAAGAATGACAGTGGGTTATAATAGACAGATGGTCGGCAGCAAGCTGCGCCTGATTAACTGTGGCGACTCGGGGGCCTCTCAGGGCCCCCTGTGCCGTGGGGCCATCTTGATTGTATAGCAGCAGAAAACTCAGGCTGAGGGACACCAGGAAAGTGCTCTTGGAACAGCTCCGCCGTGTCCTGAGCTGGCCTCGGCTTCTTCACAGGAAAGCACAGAAGGCTGCAAGCAGATAACCTGGTTGCCTTAATTTTCTAGTTCTACACAGAAAAATGAGTGAAATTTGATATAATCCATAACATTAGCCCAGGTAAGTAATGGAGAACTTCCAAGAGTATTCTACCCCTTATAAGAAGAAAGGAAGTCCAAAGATAGAATTAGAAATAAAGAGGGGATTTAGGATTTTATTGTCCTTCAAGTTGTTATTATTCCAAAGTACACGTAGGTTGATGTGTTAGTATTTGCCAACGTGCACACATATGGGTACACATAGATCTCACAATGGAGGAATATCTATGCCCATAAAAGTAACTTTGCCTAATTTTTTTTGGGGGGGGTGGAGTGGGGGATGGAAGGCGCATGTGCGCAATGTGCGGCGGGCAGGGAGCACACAGGGTGGCGCTGTACCTCTTGCTTGGTGTTGCGCGGACACTGCTTTCTTACAGTCAAGTTGCTCTCGGAAAGACACCAAGAATGCCGTTTAGAGATAAATAAAGCTGGCTCCAGGGAAGTCTGAGCTTCTGCATTTTGTCATGAGCATACTTAACATATATGGAGAGCCGGCTTACCAAACATGAGTTAGCTTAGGGGAAAAAATACCTTTTCTGTGTATTCTGTGACGGTGCCAAAACTACTAAGGTCACTGAATATGCCACTGTCCCTCGCCACCCCTCCCCTTCCCCCCTCTCCATCTCCCTTCCTCTCTTCTCCATGTCCCTCCTTGTCGCCATTATATTTCTAATACTGATTTTAAAGAGCAGGTTCCGATCCACAGCAACACCAAGCAAGAGGTACAGCGCCGCCCTGTGCAACCCCCCACCCCACCGCCCGCTGCACATCGCGCGCATGTGCCCTCCGTCCCCCATGCCCCCACTGGAGAGGCCTGTTTGTTCTGTGCGTTCGTTCTTGAGAGTTTTGCCAGAAGCCACGGCTCGCTGACTGGTTCTCCCTTGCTACTAATCTACTTCTGATCCTCCAGTATTTTCTTGTTCGCGCCCATAACAGCAGGTATCTGTTGTCTTTGTACCCCTAGTGTCTGTTGTTGGTGGGAGTTGTTGGTGGGAGTGTAACCTAGTAAAGCCATTATGGAGATCAGTGTGGAGAGTCCGCAAAAAAGTAAAACGTGGGGTTCTGTGTGACCCAGCTATTTCCTTCCTAGGTATCTTCCTGAAAGCATCCGAGACACCGTGTTACAGTAACCCATGCACATCCGTGTATATGGCAGCACAGCACATAAGAGCCAATCGGGGAAGCAGCCTCTATATCCACCAGTTGTGTACAGATAAAGAAAATGTAGCACTTCTATACCATGGGGTACTACTCTGCCATAAAGAAGGGTAAGCTCAAGTCATTTGTAGGAAAATGGATGACCTTGAAATCAGTGTCAAATGAAATAAATTAGGCACACAGCTTGAATATGGCATGCGTTTTTCCTATATAAGAACCCAAAGTATAGATAAAGAGCAAATGAAAAGATGCATAATGGAAAACAGACACAGACGCTTCTCCAGTGAACAGGAGGTCAGGAATGGAAGAAGGGACCAAGGAGGGAACTGTCTAAGAACTGAGATGTGTTCTGTACCCGGACTGACTCCCACGAGGGATATAATTTTTATGCACCACAAACATGGACTAATAAAAATGAAAATTAGAAAAATATCTGCTAAACACATGGGTGAAATGCAGAGTTGGATCACAGCCTCTGACAGAGCACAGCTGTGACTCCAGGGCATCAGCTACACCTATGGATCCCTTCCTGGGAAGAACTGCGAGGGCAGGTTCTGCGAGAGCCCTGCGGGACAGCTGTAATGCAGGGAAGCTGAGCCACCTGTCCTGGGCTGCAACCACCCAGCCCTGAGCCCACTGCTGGCAGCTGTACCTCAGCACTGGCCCGCTGCCCACATGCACCCATGGGCTGGCCTTGCTTCCCGAGCCGCCTGCAGCTCGTGCTCTGGTCCTGCAGGTGGGGCACCTGTGCCTCTCCACAGCTCCTTTCCACAATGGCCCGCTGGCCCTCTGCTTTGAGCTGGAGCAGGGTTTCCTTTGCAAGAGGCTCATCTTGCTCACCCTGGCACAGAACTTCTGCCCTCCATTTCCTGCTTTCTTTGGCCTGTTGGTCTCCTGGTAGGAAGACTTGAGTCCTGCCTTGGGCCCCAGGCCTCACAGCTCTGTTCCACCTGGCAAAAACAGCCACTCTGCCCTGACCCCAAGCCTTCCCAGCAGCCCCTGGGATCCCTGCCCAGGCGACAGGCCAGGCTGATGGAGTTCTGCCATCACAACTGTACCAGAAACACAAGCCTTGGGCGCAGGAGTCCAGCTATGTTGCATTTGTCTGCTGCCTGGGAACAGCTAGCGAAGAGCTACCTAACTGCACAGAGAGAGTTCCTCATTCAGGGTGCACCCGCGGGCCCACCAGGTGGAAAGTATGTAGTACCTAGCCACAGAAGGCGGTGTCGGGTTCTCAGCTGAGCACTGCCAAAGTCTGCTACCTCACACTTGGCCTGTACAGCGAGGGCGGCCTGTGGGACCCACGCAGGGCTTGGGAGGCCAGAGCAGACAACACGATTCAGTGTAAATAAATCTTGCTGAAGGACCCTCCTGCATGTGCCTTTCCTGTGTCAGCAACTGGCCATCCTAGGCCCGGGAATTTCACGCCCCAAAGCCATCAGAAGAGCGACAGAGGAATCAGGAGCCGAATAAGCAGCAGCCAGTATGTTAACAATGGCAGGAAAGCACTGTCCCCTGGGGAGTGGCTCAGGAACTGCTGTGCCTGCAGAGGGAGACTCTGCATTGCAGCCACAAGCACCACACCTGGGGGGGCCCACCCACAGAGGGGCCAGGGGCCTCGGCAGGGACCAGCGGGGGTGTGGGTGGGCAGGCAGCTGCCCATGGCCTGCATACCTCGCCTGCTTCCTGTTTCCTCTAAGTAAGTCAGCGGAAAGGATCTCTAGTTGTCTAGCTTCCTGTCCCCCAAACCTGCACCTGCCCCTGCCGGGCACATACAACGCACCATCTCCCATCAGGAAAGCGGAAGGGGGCTGAAGAGGAATACCCTGTGCCTCCCAGCGGGACCCTACCAGCCTCCCGCTGGCTGGGCCACATGCCGGGCGTCCGGATGCTTTGTCCTCAGGGTGATGTGAGGGGACCAGGAGCAGGCAGACAGCAGAGGGGGGCAGGGCCTGCGGGGTCCCCGGCACCGCAGGGCAGTCCTTCCCACCTGGGAAAGATCCCTGGCGGGGGCTCCCATTGTCTTTATTTTCTTGTTCTCTTTCTTTATTCTTTCGCTTTCCCACAGAGGAGATGCCAGACAGTACAGAAGCTCGTGTGTCTGACTTATTTCACATAATGTGATCGCCTCAAGGTGCTTCCATTGTCCCACAGATGACTCCTTCATGATAGAGTAGTCCACGTTATAGTTCTTGTCTATGTGCAAGGCTTGGAAATTCCAAAATTAGAAAACTAAGTTTCTTTCTTTCTTTCTTTCTTTCTTTCTTTCTTTCTTTCTTGGGACAAATCGTTACTAAGTGTCCAGGCTCCAACTTGTGACACTCCTGCCTCAGCTTCCTGAGTAGCGAGGATTACAGGTGTGCACCACTGTGCCTAATTAGGCTTCTTTTTTCTTTTTCTTTCTCTCTTTCTTTTTTTTTCTTTTTTTTTTTAAGAAAGTCTTAGGCAGGAATGGGGCTGCATGACTGTAATTTCACATTGCAAGAGGCTGAGGCAGAAGGACTTCAAGTTGGAGTCCAGCCTGGGTAACTTAGCAATTTATTGACTAAGTGAGACCTTACCTCAATATAAAAAAGATTTTTGACCTGCCCTTAAGACGGCCTGAACTAGCCAAAAAAAAAAAAAAAAAAGACTTGGGATGTAGCTCAATGCAGTGGTCCTTGGTTCAATTCCCAGTACCGAGAAAGAAAAAAAGGAAGGCAGGAAGGAAGGAAAAGAGTAGACCCCCCGTTTCTGTCTCCCCTCGTGTCCTATCTTCCAGTATAACAAATCTCTTAAAGTCTCACCCCAATTTTGGGCTAAAATTGCACCGTGGTGATGGCTTCGCACTGTCACGCTGGCAGTGATTCCTACTCGCACGATGGCGCAGGATGGACGCACTGTAGCCACCCCAGCTGTGGTTTCTATCCTAGCGGTAGGGGAATGGGGAATGGAATTTGAGAAGCCAGCCAAGAGGCAATCAGGCCTAAAGTGCTGTCTTTAGGAAGACAGGATTAACAGCGTGAAATCATTACGGGTCAATGCAAAAACATACCAAATGGTATACGTCACAGACTGATGCAGCGCAGATTAACCATGTAGTAATTTATCTAATATTTATGCGGACCTACCCTAGAGACTTTCTTGAGGTCCTGAAGCTTTTTTTTTTTTTTAAAAAAAACTATAGAAATCATATTAGCTTCCATGTCAAAAAGGTTTTTATAAACACCAGTTATAGCCACCAGGTTATATTCCCCTAATTGCAGAGAATGAGGACATGGGTTAGCCTAATTTAAACTTATCAATAAACTTTGTTTATCCTTCTCAGTGTTTGTTTAGAGAACGCTTTCATCCCGAGTATCTCGGAAGCGGGAACATGAAAGACATTAAATTTCACAAAAACATTTTCCCTGTATGTGCTCCTCCTTTTAGGTGGCTTAAACCTGAAAACAGGCAGACACACAGTGGGCTGTCCCTTCCCGAATACCCTCATGCCAGTTTCCTAGGAGTCACATGGCAGAGGTGTCCCTGCAGTGGATCAAAACATCATCCTGCCAACCCTGCAAAGCAGATGGCCCGGGTGTGACTTAGAGGAGGTGGTGCTAAGATACTCACAGGCCATTGGTACAGCTCCCCAAAACAAACATCCCAGACCTCCTGTCTTCCTGTCTTTGCGTGTGGCCTTTGCGTACTGACTCACTTCTGACAAACAGAGCACAGTGAAAGGCAAACCCCGTACTGTTCACGCTAGGTACCAAAAGGAGTTGTGCGATTTTCCCAACCCCTTGCCTCCTGACAAGGAGGGGTCCGGTCCCTGCTCCGCTTCCCAAGTCACAATTTCTCTACTCCCAGTGCCCCAGGGACAGAGGGGGCCTTCTTCCAGGCCACCAGACACTGGTGTGTTGCTGAGGAACGGGGCCTTCGCTAGGTCTGCTGATTTCATGTCCTGTCACATGGAAAACCTTCAGAAGGAAAAGTCCCAGCTGGATGACAACTGAAGTGTGGAGCCACGAGTGAGGGCCTGGAGGGGTCAGGCAGCTCCACCTGCCTGCTGCCCTACCTTGCTGTCACCAAGGTCTGGGGACACTGAGGGAGAGGGGCGTCAGGCACCACAGGTGGAGTGTCTGTGACCCGAGGTGACCAGTGAAGGCTCAGTGCAGAGTCGGGCAAGCTGAGCCTTTGGTGAAGAGGAACTCACTCGTGAGACACAGGAAGCAAGGTCAAGGGCATGGTGCCCGCTGGCCCAAGTTGAGGAGGGTGGCATCTGGCCTTGGCATCTGCATGTTATCTCCTAATTTTATAGCAGGTTCAGGCCTCACCCAGCTCACAAAAGTGCCCGCTCGCAAAGCAGACAGGTAAGCGGTGGCCTTGCCCCAGACACTGTGTCTTGGGGCCCCCCATCACCCCTCGCCTCCTCTTTTTTCTCCATCATCTCCTTCATGGCGGCTCTGTCACCACCTCTTCCTGCTTCCCTTTTGTGTGCTTTTGGAGGGAGATCTCTCTGTGTATGTTGCTGTGTCTGTCTGTCTGTTCTTCCGTCCCTCTGTTCATCTGTCTGTCTGTCTCTCATTCTTTCTCAATCCTTAAGCTGTTGAAACTTCATGAAAACCAACCCAAAGGGTCTCATTGTGCTGCACAGCCCTTTAGTGGCAATGACAAAACATTAAACTGTTAAACACATGCTGTCTCATATGGGAGGGCAGTCAGCCATTCGCAGTGCTAAACGCCCACATTTACAGCCATGTGGCTCCTGTAGGGACCTTGGGCGCCCTGTGTTGATGGCTCCTGGCTGTTATCAGGACTGCCCCTGACTGGTACCCACATAAGCACGGCACTGTATGTGATGTCACATCTCCCCAGAGGGAGGGATCATTTTCTAACTCTTCAAACTGGAAGTGGCCCGTTTCCAACGGAGCGGAGTGGGAAGAGCCCCTAGCCTCCTCCGCCAGCCGAGCAGCTGTGGCTCTTGATAAACACTTTGCACCTAGCTCCGTTTCTCAGGGATCTGGGATCTGGGGAGTAATTAAGAAGCACCGAGGAGGGGCCCGGCGAGATGGCTCAGTGGTCTAAAGCGCCTGCTTGGGGAAGCTTGGGCGGCTTCAGGGACCGCGGTTCGATCCCCGGCACCACATGCTGCGCCAGCCCTGCCTTCGGGGCAGGCTGAGCCAGCCATAAAAATGAGTAAATAAACAAACAAAGGTTCTGAAACAAGAATAAAAAAAATAATAAATAAACTTTAAAAAAAATACTATAAAAAAAAAAAAAAAGAAGCACTGAGGAGTCTGTGGGTGGTCACTCAGGGTGTTATTCCCATTGTCAGCACTGGGGAAACAGGACCCCTGTTCCCTGTCCCCCATCCCTTTCTCACCCATGAGAGGAGGGGACAACTTACCTCGCTCTCCCGGGCTTCCTGGCAAGCCGGCATTTCCGGGGAAGCCTGGGGTACCAGGGGGTCCTTGCTCTCCAGGGGTTCCGGGTGAGCCTGGCCTCCCGGGCTCCCCAGGGGGTCCCTGGATGGTCCGGATGGATGAGGAGTGGCTGGGGATCTGATTGAGGATGGCCGTGTACCTGGCCATGTGACCTGCGTCGAGAAGCACAGGGGTGGCACTGGTTGAGCGGCCACAGGCCTGGGAGAATGGGGGTGTCATTTCGTAGGGCCCTGGGTCACCCTGTCACATGTCTAGCAGGCGAAGAGCACGCCCCCCTGCAATGTGCTGCTCTTCGACTTCAGATCTGTACACTTCCCTTTGCGTGAGATTACCCCTGGAGCCCGCTCAAGGCCCTTCTCATGGACTTGGAATTCCATGGCTTGCGTCCCATCCTAATCAACATCGCTGAGCAGCATTCGTAAATTGTGTCCTCACCCCGACATTTGTCTGACCCCTCTCCCCTCCCAGCTGCCCTCTCTCTAGCTGCATTCCCTTCCCAAGTTCTTCGGTTTCCAGCTCCACAAGCTGGCTCCTCCCTCTGCTCTGCCTCCTGCCTTCTCTCCCTTCTGAGACCCAGGACAGTGCTCAGGGCCCAGCTGCAGAAATTCCCACCAGCCCTGTGAAGCAGTCAGATCTGGAGCTCTTTCCAGAGCCCTTAGCCCAGTTACACCAGGGAGGATGGAGCCGCATGCCCTTGGGAGCAGGCATGTGGGATTCCCCAGCTAGGTATCTAGGAATCGTATCTACCTAAATCCTAGGCCACTAGCACGTGTCCTTATGCATACATTTCAATCTAAGTAAAAGAGGGCAACCATGCTTTGAGGACCATCTCAAAACTATGCGCAAAGCCTTTTTCCTCGCTCCTTGGTCTGCAGCGGTGGCTAGGGTTGCTTTTTGATGACAGGGGCCGTCTCAAGCAGCCCACAGCTGGGCAGGTGAGATGTTTCCGCAGGGCTTCTCAGCTTCCTTCCCTCTGGCCCATTTGCCAGTGGTTGCTCCTGCCCCTGGGCCTCCCAGTTTCTCAAGGAACTCAGTGTGATTCTTCTGATGGAGCAGGAGCTGGGCCCCAGATGCCCGGGCTTGCGATAGCTGTGCACTAGGCCAAGAGCCAGGGCGGCCTGAGGAGCAGGGCAAGGAGCAAGGGGGCCGAGGCCCCGCTTGCAGGAAGATGCGGGTTGGGCAGCAGCGTGGCTCATGGGCTGGGACCGCCCTGCAATCTCCTTCTCTTACATCTGCGCTGACATGCTCTGTCTCCCTAGCTTAGACAGCTCGGTGCAGCCCTGTGGTCTGAACCCCCAGCTCTGAGTTCTAGAAGACATTCATGGGAACCTGAGCTCCCCAAAGGGGGAAAATCAATTTCCAACTCAGGTCTTGGGGTAAATTATCACAGATCCAAGCAAGGTTTTCATCGTACAGTGCAATAAAGCAGCAAAATATTGTGAAACCCCTGAAGTGCTGGGGTGACGGGCCATGTGAAGATTTTACCTTCTGTTTCTGAACAGCAACAATCTACCACCCGTGCACACCGCACACTGAACCCAGGAGCCTAGGAATTAATCGAGGGTGTGAATGGACTTTGGGCGCATTCCCACTGAAGCTGACTTTTAGTTTCCTCTTACAATGTTTTATTTGTGAGGTCCCTATTTAGTTTGGCAGTGAACATTTCATTTCATTAGGCTTCATTTCATTGGTAGAGTTCGCTCCCATATATACTTAATTTGAGCCTTAAAATATATAATTAAAGGGAAAATACAAGGAGCAGGGCAGGGGTGTCCTGCGCTTGCCCCATGACCCTGAGTCCACACCTCCCCAGAGAGACATGGGGCTGCAGCAGCAGAAATCCTGCATCTGGTCCATCGCACCTGCCTGGATACATGCAGGGTTCCTGCGGCCTAAGCTGCTGGCTCCACTGGATACAGTGGCCCTCAGCTGATGAGAATGTCTGCCTGGACAGGCGTGGCCAGCCGAGAGGCTGGAGCTGGAGGATGGGAGGTGAGGATTTGGTCTGTATCTCACCTCTGCTCCATCCAGAACTGGGAATGAATTACTGGGCAAGAGAAGGCCCAGCCTAGCAGCCCTCGGGTTAGATTCCTGAGACTGACTGGACAGTCGGTGGGCAGAGCAAACGGGCCAGGAGACAGTTACAGAAAACGGGCAGGGTCAGTCCCTGAAACTCAGTGCAGGCTGGACGTTCAAATTTAAAGTGAAGAAGTGGATGGCATGATATCAAATGTGTTCTGGTATGATTTCTGGTGCAAAACCCAAGCATCACACCTACTGTGACATCATACTGGCCTACACACTAGAACGCCGCAGCATGGAGCAACCTGCTGGAGGGAGACTGCAGGCACAGACTGGTGGCCTTCAAGAGTTGAGCACTTGAGCAAAGCACCTTCCTCTTGCAGAGAAAGCAAGGAAGCGCTGTGATCACAGAGAGGCTAGTTACATCCACCACGGTAGCTGCTTGCTCTTGACGAAGGACCTGGCTTCAACTGCCTCACACCGCCAGTGTATAACTGCAGAGCTCCTTAGGTGGAGCAGGCTTAGCTTACCTAAAGCTGCACAAGAGGCAGCTAAGAGGCATGACCCTGGTTGCTATGGTGATGGGGAAGGCCCACTCCCAGGGAACAGGACCTCGGTACCCTCTGCACACTTACTCTGGATGAGCTGCTCGCACACTTGCCGCGCCACCGCCCTCACCATGGCCTGAGACTGCAGGTCACCCTGGCAAGAAAAAGCAATGCTCAGCACAGCCTCACAGAGGCACCGCCAGCCCTTCTCGGCACGGCCATCCAGGCCCAGTGCCCCAGCAGGCTCCGTGCTCCCTGGAGCATGGCACTGAAAGCAGTATGGTGCGCAGAGGAGCGGGCAGTGGGCGCTCAGGTGCACCAGCTCTGGAATCCTATGTGGCAAAAAAGCGCAAGGAAACACTGCTGGCCTCAGACTCTAGAAATAGTCAGTTTTGAGATAAATCCATATAGTTAACATCTCCCTGACAATTCTTAGAGCTTATACAGTGCCTGGCAAGCAGCGGCTCGCCAGATACAGATCACAGTTGATAGCAAGGATGCCAGGCCCGTTTCATAGCTAATCGATGTTAACACAGCTCCCTGCTTTACACAGCAGAGAGCAGGGGAGGCTGAAGCCAGTGCGGCGCCTACTCAGGCCAACCACCGCTGGGTCAGGGGCTGCGCAGTTCCTGAAAGGAGAACACAGTCCCCGAAATACATTCATCCAAGTTTGGGGCAGGTTCTCTGCTGCATGCCTGCCTTGTCTTTGGGGGTGCCAATGTTAGACCATCTGGAAAAACAGGAATCCCGTGCTACTGCCTGGCCTTTGCATAAAGCTGGGTTTTTGTTTTCTGAAAGCCTCGCACATCCTTCAGAGAGATTTCTTGTCAAATCCATTTTGTGGGAGAGGTGGGTTTGATTCTCCCCTTTTTCTCCCGAGAGACCTGGACTAAACGGGCACCCTTTGCACCCCCACCACGCTGCCCTCTCCTCGGGGTTTCCTGTGGGATAGGGAGGAGCCACATGCAGTGGGAAGCGCCACCTCCCAGCTCTGCGTGGCCCTGTGGCCAGTGGCAGCTGGACACTTACTCGCTCGCCTCGCTCCCCCTTTGCTCCAGGGACACCCTGTAGAGACAAAACGCGTCGTCTGGTTATTACCACGGCTGTGCTCAGCTCAGCGTCATGATCACATGGCTCTCCGCCTGGGATGGGGCGCTTTTCCCGAGTTTGGTAAAAACAGTTACAGCACAACAGGAAGTCATCACGCAGCAACCTGGCCAGCCTCAGCAGCTCTGTTCAGGCTTCCCCCTTCAGCCTGTCCCCACAGAAGCGTGGAACTGTGCAGTGATGCTGCGTGGTGATGCACAGCTTGACTGAACGTTGTTCAGTCCTTCTGCCTCTCCACACCAGGGCCTCTCTATGGGCCGAACACTCCCCGCTCCATAGCTGACTGCAGGACTCTGCTGGATAGCTACCTTGTTCCAGTTTTAATGAGACTATTAAAGGAAACAGAAGAACTCCTCTTATTGAAATCCTCTTACCACAGCCGCCTCCTTCTTTCCGCTGGGTGTGATGGGTTATGGTTCTCCAAGATACAGGGATTCCTAAGTGCGTGAATTCTCAGCAGGACTGTTATTTAATTATCCTGGACCCACAAGAAACTATTACGATTGTGACAACATTACTGAGTGAAACAATGGTGTTTGGGGATTTCTGTAATAAAATTACACATATAGTGCAAAACAGGTGTTTTCATGTGCTTCATGCCACGTTTTTGTTTCAACTCAAGGCAGTGTCATCCCACCACTAAGAGCAGTGTGAACGAGCTCACTGGTGCAGCGTGCTGCGCTGCCTACTATCCCGCTGTTACCTTGGTCTCAGCTGGTTCTGAACCCAGCTGGGCCTCATTTCCATGCTGTAACACTCTGCGGTGGATCCATGATGTCCAGAGATACTGAATGCCTTGGTATGCACATGCTTGTGTGTGTGCACATGTGTGTGTGCATGTGTAGAATGTGGAGGAGGAGATGCTTCTGTCACTGCTGATTTGAAGCCACAAATGCACAGCAATGGAAGTGGGAGTGGGAAAAAGAGAGGAGCACAGCGTGGGTACCCTTGCAGGCCTCAGCCCAGTGCGCTGAGAGAAGCCTGCCTCCTCTCCTCTCTGCCCCATGTGTTCCCCAGTACAAGCATGCGCACACACACACACCAGCACACACACATGCATGCAAGCATGTACACACAGGCACACACACACGCACACAGGCACACACACATGCATGCCAGCATGCACACAGGCACACACATGCATGTATACAGGCACACACGCCTGGACACACTCACATGCATGCAAGCATGTACACACAGGCACACACACACATGCACAGAGGCACACACATGCATGTATACATGTACATACATGCATGCAAGCATACACACAGGCACACATGCTTGCACAGAGGCACACACGTGCATATACAAGCATGCCCACAGGCACACACACACATGCACAGAGGCACACACATGCATGTATACATGTACATGCATGCATGCAAACATACACACAGGAACACATACTTGCATAGAGGCACACACGTGCACATACAAGCATGCACACAGGCACACACATACATGCACACAGGCACACACAGGCATGTATACATGTACATGCATGCATGCAAACATACACACAGGCACACATACTTGCACAGAGGCACACACGGGCACACACATGCATGTATACATGTACATACATGCATGCAAACATACACACAGGCACACATACTTGCACAGAGGCACACACGTGCATATGCAAGCATGCACACAGGAACACACATACATGCACACGGGCACACACATGCATGTATACAGGTACACACATGCATGCAAGTATACACACAGAGGCACACACACTTGCACAGAGGCACACACGTGCACATACAAGCATGCACACAGGCACACACACATGCATGTACACAGGCACAGGCCTTTCTGTGTCACACCAGGGCACTGGCAACAGCCTTCTGCCTTCCCAAGCTAATGCTCTTCCTTTTGTCTCCACATCACTACTTTAAACTTGCACAACTTGCCAAGTTGTGTTTCATTTCAACTATCCTAATTCAAATTTTTTAAAAATCCAGAAGAAAAATATTTAAAACATACTGCACTAGTTTCTAGAGTATTGGGAAAAAAATGTTGATTCTGTTTTAAAATAACTTCCTCTCCACTACAAAAGCTTTTTTTGCAAAGTAAGATTTGCGCAGCACTGAAAGCGAACTTGTCGCCCACGCTCTTCCCTTCTGCCTCACGGCTTCGCAGAGGATATGGCCCGAAGGAGGCGACAGCTTCTCACTCCAGCCTGAGATCAGAGCTCCGTATGTCACCACCTATATGAGGACCAAAGGAACCTTCTCCAGGCAGGAGCCGGAAGACAAAACAAAAACCAGACACAAAAATAAACGTTCTCCACTTTCTTTGAGACATGAAGGCAGCACGACTTCTAGCAGCTATGGTGCTGTATTGGTTTTACCATCTTCAGCCCACGGTTCTGGGCACTTTAAGGTGGTAACTCAGTTAATCCCTGTAACTGCCTCGTGAGCTAACTCACTGAACCCTTGCGGCACTTCTGTGAGATTAACTGTGGGCCCTTCCAGCAAACCTATGCCACCGTGCATCCATTTTATAGATTCCAAAAAGCGTGTGTGGAGAGTTTAAGTCACCTGTCACACAGTGAGAACCTAGAAAGCTGGGGCTTGAGCCCGGATTGCCGGGTCCTGGGTCTGGGGCCTTCAGACTTACACTGCTCAACACATCCGCTAGATCCTATCACCCAGTCTACTGAAGACCAATCCTTCTTCATTAAAACAGGCACCCCACACTGCTGGCTTAATTCTAGGAACTCAGAACGGGGCACTAACTTTAGTCATTTGTTTGTTTGTTTGTTTCTGTACCAAGACACCTTCGCACATCTCCACCCGTACCGTTTATTATATTGGCCTATTTGGGAATGTTGTGAATTTAGAGAAAGAAATTACAGCGCAAGTCCGATGGGCAGAGCCAATGAGCAGCATCCGCTCTTGGCGCTTTCTGGAATGTGTTGATGGATGTGTTGAAGCCTGAAATAGCCCCAACTCAGCCTCATGGTGCCAGCTGCTAGGGACCAAGGGGCACAGCCAGGCACTCACAGTGGAAGTTCTTCTTAGTGAAATATCGGTGCGGCAAAAACTTATTTTTATTCCAACTTCCCCAACATCTTTCCTTTGATTTTTGCAAAGTAAAACAAAATAAAAATTCCTGAGCAAACGAAGGCCCATAATTCTACCAAAGTACACTTTGAAGGAAAACACACAGACCCTGCAGAGGCAGACAAGAAAAAGGGGAGCACTTTCCTGTAATTTCAAGAACATTTGAAATGTAAAAAAAAGAAAATACAGTAGGTACATTCATAGATTCACAGAAGCTTACTGCTGGAAGGAAGAGCTGGGCCTCGTCGTGGGAGTCCCACACGGCAAGGAAGCCTGGGAAGATGAATCAGAACCCTGGGCTGGCTGCAGAGGGGTTCACCGCACTGCCCCTTAATCCACAAGAAGAGTCCTTTCATGCCTCCTCGAGCCCACCTAGCCAGAGTGCCAGCACAAGCCTCTTCTCTCTTTCTTCATCTTCCATAGTAAGTGCTCTACATATCAGATATGGAGCTGAGCCCTAGGAGCACAAGCTAAGCAGGATGAGACAGACCCCACCAGCCGCAAGGATGGAACACGTGAGCATGGCTGTGATGGTTTAGATCTAAAACATCTCCCAACATTCTCCTGTATGTGGAAGGCCACTGGGTTGTGGGGTGCTCTACTCCCAAGTGGGTTCACCCACAGATATGTTCAGGGCTGAATGAGCTGTGAGGGTGGGGGCCTTGTGCTCCTGTTCCTGCTCCCCCTCCTGCCCCTGTGTCTGGATGCCTCCGGTTGGTCACCTTCCCCCGCCCCACGTCTTCCCACCATGCTATTTTCGTCATGGAGTGGGCCAGCCACAGACTGAGGCCGTAAGCTAAACACACCCGTCCATCTTTAAGTCATGGTACTGGCTCTTGGGACCCAGCAACGGGAAAGTGATTACTACAGTGGCTTCACGTGGTCTTAAAGATGCAGCCTAGCATTAGTCAGGCAGTGACAGGGGAAGACAGCAACCCCAAAAGGCTGCAGGCATCCCCAAAGACAAACCAGTGACAGGAAAAGGCAGGATGCAACACCAAGAGAAAGACCATGACAGACTGAGTTAGAGGAGAAGTGAAGGCTGCTAACACTAGGGACCTGACGGTGGATCAGACAAAGGCCACTGGGAAGCAAGGGGCCAACGGAGGCTTCTTGTGATGTCTCTCTGGGAGAAGGCGAGGGCTTGCAGTCAGGCTGAGCCACACATGATAAGGAGAGAAGCACAGGAAAGACAGGCGGCACCCTGTGTTTCTGTTTTATTACGTTCCTCCCCCAGGGTCTTGGTTGCTTTCTCATTACTGGAGCAAAGTGCCAACACCCACAGGTTAAAGGAGGAAAGTTTTATATCAGTTCACAGTTTGTAGAAGTTTCAGTCCACAGTTGGCTGGCTCAAGGCAGGGCAGCAGGCAAAAGGGCATTGCAGAGCAGAAATGGTTCATGGGAGGGCAGGCAGGAGGCAGCGGGTGGCAATGGCAGCTGCGGCAGCAGCAAGGGGTCCGCTTTGTTCCCTTTTACTCCGAACAGGCTACAGCCTTTTGAGCAGTGCCACCCACACCCAGGTGCTGTTTCCGTCTTCAGTCAGCACACTCAGTCACAACTAGGACTATGCTAATTCCAACCAGCAGACTCAGGCAGTGCCACATGCTCTTAATCCCAGTTTCATACACCCCAGATCCAGCCAAATCTAAGAAGCCCTATGCATGAATACATCAGGCTTTGGGAACATCTAGGTACAAGCCATAGCACCGAGATAGGCCAACTTCCTCTGACTTTGTGAGTAATAATTCTACTTATGTCAGGACCCCATTGAAATGTGGCAGCCTTCAGGAACTACTGCATATTCTTTCCCTCTGTCTCTCTCTCTGTCTCTGTGTGTGTGTCTCTGTCTCTGTCTCCCCCCCCTCTCTCTCCCTCTCTCTCCCTCCAACTTTCTCCACTTTCCTATGAGGCATTTCACACTTCGCGCAATCTTGTCACATTTCACCTACTCACTGCATATCTTAAGAGTTAGGAACCTGATTTCCGAAAGGCTGGATGATCACCTCAGTGACAAAGCTCGCACAGCTAGACAGCACCATGTCAGAGTCACATCTGCAGCCCTGGCATCCTGAATCCTGCCAGGAACCTTTGAAGATAATGCAGGCAGGGCACGCTGAAGGGGCCAAGCTGAACCCACAGCCTTGCCACAAGCAGCTCCTTCCTCCCTGGCTCCCATGGTGCCTCTGCTGTGCAGGTGGGGCCTAAGCTCAGGGTAACTCGGGGGCCCTGGAGCAGCAGTGCACATTCTGCTCCATGGAGCTGGTGACTGGAGGCAGAAAGCAAGCGCTGCCACACTGGCTGAAGGAGGCCCACTGCCAGAGCCAGCGGCACAGGCCACACCTCTCAGGCGCCTTCCAGTGCCTTCCTAGACAGACGTCTGTGGGAAATCGATTAAGGCCCCAGCCCTGTGCAGCACAGCCCACTCTTGCAGTCTTGCCTTCCTGGCAGCCAGCAGGCCTGTGGGAGCTGGCAGCCCAGACACAGAGGAAAGCCCCGGCTGGCAACTAAGGAACAACTCGCATCTGACTGGAAAAGCCCGAGCCTGCCATGGTGTCCCCACGCAGCACAGAGACACCAAATGGCTTCCGTCTGATACAAAAAAGTGGGAAAAACACACGAGTTTCTTCTCATGTCCACCACTTAGTCTAATCTGAGTCACAAAGGCCAGGCGGGCAGACAAGATGGCGCCACACTTGCTTGTGTGTTCTCTGAACTCGCCCCAGTGGAACTCTCTCAAGTCCCAGAGCCTGCTCTCCTCTCCTTAGCCCCTTACAATTCCATTCCTTGTGGACAAGAATCAGTCCCTTGTCTACTCCTCTCAAGTTTAGGACAAGAAGAACTACTTTTAAGAGATGCCAGTAAAAACCAGAAGATCTTCCCACATGCCAATATGTGTACTGACATCTAACCAAGGCAAGCTAGCGTCTTGGTATGTCCTTGCTATAGGGGATGTGCAAAGCCTCCGATACCCCGATGGCTCCAGGACTTTCTTGGGCAAAGCCTGCATTGCTTCTGATACTTCTTGGACCATGGCCCCTTGGTCCCTAAGCCCTGCCAACATATTCTCCAACTGTACTTCCCAGGGACACATTTAGGAAGTGGACTAAAGCTTGGGAGCGGAGGATATGCTTGTAGGTCCTCTGGTGCAGGAGAGCCTAGTAGCCAAAGAGCAGACATGCTGATGTGGAAAGGCTCACAGAGACGGGAGAGCGCGTGCGCATGCGTGTGTGTGTGTTTGCTAGCTCTCAGACATGAGCATCAATGCATGCTTCTATGTATAGGATCATACTTGGTCATGTCTTTTGGGACCAGAAAATAAAAATGAAGATGAAGCAACCCAACCTTCTTCTGAGGCCTGATACTGATTTGGTTTGAACAACGGAGTTGGAGTCAGCGGGGCTTTGTCCAGTGATGACCAGGGACAGCACTTATTTACATGTAAATGAGGTGCATGCGCTGGAATCCAGGCATGTGTCTGCGTGTGCTGTGTGTGCTGGCATGGGAGCCTGAGTCCAGAAAAGGCCTCTGAAGATAGAACCGATCTCCTGAAATGGGTATGGAGAACAAGAAGCTGGACTGACTGCATAGAGCAAGGAGGACAGGGGTCTTTCTGAATACAAATCAATTTGTTACATTTTATCACCTTTGTAGGCAGAGGGGAAAAAGCTTCCCCCAAATGTACATACCTAACCCCCCAAACCTGTGACTGTTACCACTTTATATGGCAAAATGGACTTTGTAAATGTCCTTTAGTCCAGGACTATAGGATTCTCTGGGATTCCTTAATTTTTTTGAGGATGATCTGGGTAGGCTTAGTGGAATCACAGGGATCCTTTTTGTTTGTTTTTGAGACAGGGTCTCACTGTACAGTTCAGACCGGCTTCGAATGTGTGACAGCTCTCTTGCCTTAGCCTCCCGAGCACTGGGATTATAGGCATGCACCACCCTGCACAGTCCTTTCCTGCTGTGGTCAGGGGACGATGTGACCAGGGCAGAAGGGTCAGGGACAGGGGCACTGCTGTCTTGAAAATGCCAGTGGCCACGAGCCAGGGACTGGGGGCCACATCTAGAAGCTAGTAGAGTCACGGAACTCGTGCAGCTTTGGAGGCCGAGTCAGGTATTTGCTTCCTGCTACAGGTGAGCACATGGGCCAAGGTTGCTAAGCGGTCTCCTCGCCATCTTCCTCCTGCGCGTGCCCACTGACCCCACGTAGGCACTGACCTAATGGGAGGTAGTTAATACGTTCCAGGCACGGAGGGTTCTTTTAGTGCCACTCGTCTCTTAGAGGGGAATATGCGTTTTCATGAAAAACAATCTTTCTGGTAGCATTCAGAAAAAAAATCTATTTTCCACTCATGAAACCTTGAATTGTTCAAACCTTGATGTTTCCCTTCGGGAATTAGGCTCCACTAATACCTAACCTGCGGTAGCCAATACTTGTAAAAATGACTGAGTTTCCATAAATACCAAATGCAGGCAGTGGAAATGTATGTGAGCGAAGGCTGGACTGATGGCACCATGAGGACTTTGGGGGCTCCATATGCACAACCCCATCTGAAACCCTCATCTTGAAGTTTCTCTGGTTTTCTTTATGGGATCCCATGGGGTCCAACACTAAATTAACTCTCTGAGCAGCAGAGATGTGAGTAATTTAGACACACATAGCACAATGGCAGAGCACCAACCCACCCAGCTACTGTGTGTGATACTCACGGGTGGCCCCAGGGCACCTTGTGGTCCCACGCTGCCTGTGACCCCGGGGACTCCGGGTGCTCCAGGGATGCCCTGAGAGAGGGGGGAGGGCAGGAAATGGAACAGCAGTGAGAATCATACATTCCCGCCCAGGGCAACCTACAAGCGAGAGTCACAAATACAGTGGCAGCGCCCCTCCTCATCACCAAAACTTGAGGCTTCTGTGCTTGCTTTTGTCCCCAACTATCAAAGGTGAGGGTTTTTTTTGTTTTGTTTTGTTTGGTTTTTGGTTTTTTTTTTCAGTCTCATATTCTTACTCAGATATGACTATTTTACATGCAAATCTTACTGGTCCCAATATTTAGCCACTGCAGGTGGCCAAATGGCTCACAGAATAATCAAGCCACTGTCACATCTTATTTTTAAAGGACGTCTGAGGTCAAGTTCAGAGCCAAAGGACACGCTGCTACTCCACAGGGAAGGTGGCTGCTGAGTGGAAGATCTAGCAGAAAAAAATTCCTCAAAAGTAAGGAAGAGCTTAAAGCAGGGCACAGCCCAGTGGCTTTCAAAAATACTTACAATTGGCCCTGGGGGTCCTGGAGGGCCAGAGGAACCATCCTTTCCTGGAAATCCCTGGGGACAAAAAACACTGTGTGTCAACTGAGGGTTTGCTTTGCACAGCTTTCAGGACAGGCTCGGCGAATTCCCTGTCAGCATGGGAGGCAATCGGCAGCTCGCTCCACACTAACAAGGATCCTCTGCTTCGGACTCTTCTTGGGGATTGCTCTTGGCAAGGCTCGTGTGTCTCTTGGCTCCATTCAGTCATCCAGGGCAAGCATTTCAGGTGTAAGAAATGCCACGTACAAACTTAAACAGGAGTTTGTTTCCAGAAAGTGTTTCTATAGAACCAAGCACAACACACGAGAAAGAGGACCGACTCTTGTTCCTGCATGAGCAGACCAAAAGATGAGCCAGCATCCCTCTTGGCCTAGGCATCTGAGCAAGGAGTGCCTGCAGGAGGGATGGGCGCTGGCCTGGCCCTAGAATTGCAGCCCCTGAGATCCTGTAAACCTCCAGGAGCGGCCTGCACGGAGCACAGGTTGAGGGGCAGCTTCCAGCGACAGCCCTGGCTAGCCAAAGGACTAGCTGAGCGCCTGCCCGCATGGGCTCACTCGTGGGGACATGTTTGCCTCCTGTTCCATATTAGAAGGCTTAAAAGCAGCAAACAACAGTGCGGACAAAAATAAGAACAGCTTCCTAAGTCACTGATTGAGTGTGGATGTGGGTGTGACTTTTGTTAGTATCTGAGTATTAAAAATCTGTAACAGCAGGACCAATTTCCTCCTATGTGGTCATAGCTTTTCCTTGTGGCTGCTGGGTGTTCAATGGAGCTGGCACGACCGCACGCCTTGACCCCAGTTTCTACAGCAGGCTCATAAAATTTTGTTTGAAGTAGCCCCTCCTGCTCTGGGGACAAACAGGCTTTCCCCCATAGGAGTACCAGCCTGGGCCCGCATGCTCCTGTTCCCAGCTCTCCCTGCTTTCTTGCTGCCCCTCCAGTCCCCATCTGCCATCACTGTCCCTTCCCTCGTCCGTGAAACTCGGCCTTCTAGAGATCCTGTCGGCATTCTCATTCTGTCTCCCTGCACAAGGCGTAAAAGAAAGACGGGAAGGTTGGGGCGGCGAAGGGTGTGTGTGGGAAGGGGCTCACGAGGAGGAGGAGGAGGAGGAGCAGGAGGAGGAGGAGGAGCACTTGATGGAGGCACGTGGGGAGGAGGTGCGCAGGGAGGAGGCACACAAGTGGCCGCAGATGGAGACGGCGTGTGGGGTTGGTGAGGCCCCGCCACGGTACTCTCAGCTTCTGGATGTCAGCCTCCAGGACAACAGAGCCAGCCGAGGGGCCCCAGGCCACCCACAGCCCAGTTTTCTGCTCTAGCCTGGACCCACGGCTTGGCCACTTCTCCTCAGTTAGCTTGGAGTCGTAAGCTCAGGTTCTGGGCAGCGGAAACCCTGCTGCAGCGGAATCCCTGTTGCTGGATGGAGCCGGCCATGATGGGAAGGGGCTTGCATTTCTCTACCTCTGCTTGTCTTTCTTTCTCTCTTACCATGTGATACCTTTTGAATTGTTAAGACACAAAAGAAAAGAACACCCTCCTCAGAAGCAGGCCCTCGGTGCTGGGCTGTGGGCTTCCAGGACTGTGGCCGAATACACTTCCATTCTTCATAAAGCATCCTGTCTCACACCTTCCACTTTAGAAACACAGAAAGGACAAGCACAGGCTCAAGGCTTTTTGCTCCGTCTTCATGAGCTGTGGCAGACCCCAGGGTCACCCGCCTAGGCAATCAGGTGACTTTGGCTCTCGTTATGCCATTTACGGTGGCTTTGAGCCTGGGATCCTCCTGCCTCAGCTTCCTAAGAGGACAGACCACAGGGCCACAACACCACCCCAGCTCCAGGCGACCCTTACATGGGGAAGCCTGGGGGTTCTGCTCACCCTTCGCCCCAGGATGAGCAAAAGCTGCTCACATAGCAGCCACAGTCTGGGTGAAAAGAACATTTTTTTCCTTTCTTTGCTTCTCTCTCTCTCTCTCTCTCTCTCTCTCTCTCTCTCTCTCTCTCTCTCTCTCTCTTTCTCTCTCTCTTTCTCTTTTGTAGGACCAGAGTTTGAATTCACAACCTTGCACTTGCCAGGCAGGTACTTGTGCCATGGAGCTATCTCCATGGCCCTGTATCTTTTTTTTTCTTTCAGAACTGGGGATCAAACTCAGGACCTTCCACTTGCCAGGCAGGTACTTGTGCCCCTGAGCTATCTCCCTGGCCCAGAACATTTCTGCAAAGTGCCCACCTCTTATAATGAAAAGTAATTGGCAAGTTCTAGCCTTGGGATTCAAGGACAATGAAATCAACAAAAGTCAATGAATTTTTTTTCAGCCATTGACAGGTAAACTTCTGTTCCTCTTTCCAAAAATGTCTGTATCTATAAAATTTCCATTTCGTAAAGGCAGCCAATCTGAGAAGGTGGTTTTCTTTTTTTGAATATGAGTGTTTATGAATTGAGCAACCTCATAAAAAGCAGAAATCCTTAATTAACAACAAATAATCAAAATTAAGGAGGAGAAACTTCCTGGGACTCTCTTAAGCCTGCAACATGAATTACTGAAATGCATAAACTCAGCCACCCACAGAGATGTTTTACAACTTAAATAGCTCCACGCATTTTTCCTTTTTTATATTGTCACCTCAAAATATTAATATACACCTACAGCCCATATTAAAAATGATTTTTGTTGTAAAACCTTGAAAGTATTTTCATAGTTTGTTTTTGGAAACATTTGGCTCTCAGCAAATGACTGAGTCGCGGTTAGCTCTGGCTTACCTGCAGAGCATTTAACTCTTACAGACATCAAATGTGCCTATGGCTCAAGTTGGCAAACATCTATTCATCTGTGTTTTCAGTTTTCATTTCCATGCTATAAAGCAAATGTGCTCTTCTCCCCACCAGGACTGAAATATCGTTTTGCTGTTTCGTCTTTCTTGGAGGCAGCGTCTCTTGCTACGCAGCCCAGGCTGGCCTCATACTCATGGTGATCCTCCTGCCTCGGCCTCCCGAGTGCTGGGATTACAGGCGTGCACTGCCACACTTGGCTTTTCTGCAACTGCTTTCAAAGTTTATAGTCTCAGGTTTGTCCTATGGCATCAGAAGGATGCCAGCCCCCTGCCCACAGCTCATGTGGGCACCAGAGCAGTCAGAAGCCAGCACTCTCAGAACTCGCACACAGAAGCAGTGATCGGGCCACACGACACCTCCGGGTGGCCACGCAGGGCACGAGTGCCTACCCAAGGCTCTGGAACACGGCCAGCCACTGAGCCCTTGGCATGTGGCCTGGGGCACTGGAGCCAGACTCAGGCAGCAAGGCCTACAGCAGCCCCTGCAGGAAGCCCAGGCGCAGGCCCAGCCCTGCAGCAAACTGGACTCCCTGTGCAGGCCAGGATGGCCGTGGCCCTCAGAAGCAGGGCTGCCCTTGTAGCCACAGGTTGAGGCCAACGCTAGTGTAAGAGGCCAGGCAGCAAGAACAACACAGGCTCGCAGACACTGGTGCTGGCCAGACAGCCCCAGAGCAGTCCTGACGCGGGGCACTCGGGGTCCACCTGGGGAAGTTTTAGCAACACACACACACACACACACACACACACACACACACACACGATACGGATGTGCAGGTTCAGTGTACCTGTGCACTGACATCAACACGTACACTGTACAGTAATATGTACTTATACACTATTTAAATGGGTGCATACATGTAATTATTCACCTTAGCGACCTGCGCTGATGACTTCATACAATTAAAACAAAAACCGCTCAGGATATTCTAAAGAGAAATTACTTTGACATGTAACAGTCCTTATACAACATACTATCCAGTTTTTCTAAACTCAAACTGGTTGTTAGACTCTTCAAGCTTTTTTAAATTATGCACTCCTAAGTTCCACCTAAGACCACTGGTATCTGGGTCTCTGTAAGTGGAGTCTAGGAATCTGTTTATTAAACAAATGAAAACATAGAACAACCTGATGATGTAAGTGGTACAGCTGCAGCTTTACAAATGTAGAACTATGTATCTGTCCCCTCCCCCAGCATTAAAGCCTGAATTGAAAGCAGATAAAACTATTTCTGCTAGGCCTGTGCCCCAGTGGAAGGCACTTAAAAGTCAGCAAGGGGACTGGGGAGAGAGCTCGGCCGTCTAAGCGCCTACCTGGCAAGGACAAGGACCCTGGTTCAATCCCCAGTACCACATGCTATGCCGGCTCTGGAACCCTGGCATGCCGTGATGTCCAAAACAGGGCACGGTGATGCATGTGTGTGGTCCCAGCACTGGGGTGGCCGAGACAAGATCAGTATGAGTCTGGGCTACACAGCAAGTGAGACCCTGTACCACATGCTCTCATGGCTGCCAAGGATCTTCATCAACTTAGTGTCGTGGCAAGAGTGGGCGCGCTGCAGTGCTGGAGCAAGGGCATGGACTAGAACCCCGGCCCGGCCTTCCTCGCTGCGGGGTGGTGAGGTGACGTGCAGCTCCGGACTCTGTTCACCTCTGCCTGGGTCTGCAAAATGGGATCGTGGGGCCGGCATGTGCTGGCCTCCTGGGGATGGAGGGGCCTGACCCCGCAAAGCAGTAATGACGAGGACGCTGTTGCTACTGTTATTACAATAATCCACCAAGTCTTGGCTGCAGGACGCCTTCATCACAAGGCACACTTAGCACTTGCTTTCCTGGGATTTAATGAAAATCCACCTAGGCCTACAAAGAAGAAAATCAAGCCGTTCTCTACAGTGGCTTGCAGCTTGCAATGGTATCTCGCTTCCCTTTCTGGAGGAGGAAGGTGCCGGCGGGGATAATTACCACACAGCAGGGGCTCCTGGAGGGCTTGCTTGGGGACTCTCTGGTCCCTGCCTAGGTCAGCCCCCCTCCCCCAAGCCAAATAGTTGACTGCAGCTCAAGTTCCCCAGGGGTACTGAGAGTCCAGCTCACTTCTGCAGACTGGGATGTCCATAACAATGCGGCCTTTGTGCGCCCCCAAGCCACATAATTAGCAAGCCTGTTTCAAGTATCTTTTCAGGATGGAATCCAAAAAAATTTTTGAAAAGCCAAACTTGGTTTTTCTTTAGACTTTTTTTGTTGACAGTCTTCTGGGGCATCTTGGTGTAGCGAGGGTGGGAGTTACAGAACCGTCCTTGCTCCTGCGGTTAATGCTAATATTAGCAGCTAAAACTGCACTTCCTAAATAGAAATGCTTTACATGCATTAATCTACATAACAGCCTCATGGGTCAAGTGATTTTTTGCTGCTTTTCACAGCCAAGGGAAGCGATTCTTGGGAACCGGCCCAGGTACTGGCCCAGGGTGGGACAGCCAGAGTGGAAACCCAGGTGTAGCCAGCTGTGAAGTCCCCAGAGGTCCCCATGGCCACGCTGCTCCTCAGCAGCCTCACAGACAGGCTCACACCAGATTAGGATACAGAGCACCTTCTGCAGGGTTTCACTCTTACAAAGGAGGAAGGATGGCTGTGCTCACAGCATGGAGGTGCAGGGATCCTCGCTGGGCTCAAGAAAAGCACCCCAAATTAAGGAGCTTAAAACTTAGAATATAGAGACTCGCTCCCTCTGTAGGGTAGAGGAATTGCTACATTCCAGGTGCTGCAAAAATATCTCTTCTTCATTTGTATTGATTCTCTTTCTGAGTTCTTAGAACCACAGAAGAACTGGAAATTACCATAATCATAAAGCTTCTATTTGTAGTGCTAGCCAGAAAACTGGGAGTCTCATGGAGAATGGATCTCCGGGCTAGGAAAAAGTTGGGTTTTCTTTTTCAGTTTTTTTCTTCCAGTTCTTTCTCTGGCTCTGTATCTGTTTGCATCTACCTAGTGTATCTCTCTCTCTCTCTCTCTCTCTCTCTCTCTCTCCTCTCTCCCATCTTCTGTTCTCTTTCACTCTTCACGCACCCATTAATCCTTCCATCCATCTGTCCACCCATCTGTCCATCACTATGTGTGCCTTACGTGCTCTTTCTGGCTTCCCTACCATCCCCTGGCTGTGCTGCTTAGGGCTAAGAAATGCACTGTACATCAGAGGTTCCTAGAGAATGCAGGATGGGCCCTGAGCTAAAACACCAAGGACAGAACGAAGGAAGCAAGATCTATAGTGGAAACGAAGGGCGAGTGCAGAAAGTTCTCGGCTGGAAAGACTGGGCGGAGGCTGGCTGCTTCGCTGCTTCGCTGCTGAACGTGAACTTGCACCTTGGCTCACAAAGTCAGGGCCTGTGCCGTGGTCCGGGGCCTCCCAGCTGGGGTGGAAACTTGTACAGTGAAGAATTCCAGCTTGTGCTGGAGACTGGCTGTGGCTGCAGGCCTGGCGCTGGAAAAGAGCTGCCTCTGACTGTCCAACCTTCGCCCTGGGAGAAGCCAGAGCGAGCCAGAAACACAAGAGGAGCAGATGTTTCATCTTATTATTTACAGACTTCTGCCTCTCTGGTAAATTCAGGGGTGACACTGGCAGCAGCTCCAGCAGGGAGCTGAAGATGAAGGTGACAGTGCTCACAGGTGTGAGCGTTTGGTGTCCGTAACAGAAGGCATAGGGGTGTGCAGGGTGGAGCGGCCACCAGCCCGGAGTGCAGCTCACTCACCAGCACTCAGGCACCGCGGAGCTGGGCGCCCGGGCTGGGCATCAATCCGGGCTTCACTGCAGATCCATCCTTCTTCGCCTCAGTCACTCTCTAAGGCTTGGGGACTTTGAGAGCACAGCACCATTAAGCGACCAGGTGCTGAGACCAAAGGAGCAATGCAGCCTCGCTTCCCTGGGTCCCTGGACAGAGCAGCCTAGCTGGGGAATGTTCTGGACGGTACAGGATGCCTCCGCTGGACCATGCTGACTCAGGTGCCCTGCAGTCTCCCAGGGGGAGGCACGCTTCTGGGGTGCATGGGTGTCATGGGCCTGGGCTCTGGGGTCCGCGTCTGGCCCGACCCCCTCCTCACAGGTGCTGTGCCCCCTGCTGCAGCATGAGCATGGCAGCTTTGTGCTCCAGCCTTTCTGCCACGGCCGTCCTGCCTCGAGTCCAGCAGCCGCCAACTGAATCGCCCAAATAGCGAGCCGAAGTAAATTCTCCTTTAAGCTGGGGGTGTTGGACAGTGGGTCCCCTCCTGCTGCCTCCAGCAGCAAGTCCCATCTATTCCTCTGCTTTGGGTCTGTCCTAGGACACAGTAGTCAGGCGGTTCTCGGCTATCACACTGTTCATGCTTAGCACTCCTTAAGCAGCCTCTCCTCTCCTGCCGCTGGACCAGAGAGAGCCGGCCCTCCATGGAGTTAGTCTTGCAGGCTGCTTCTAAATCTGTCAGCCCGGACTCAAATCAGTCCTGGGCCTCCCACCTTACAACCCTGCTAAGTAACTCTCTAACTGTTTTGTGACGCTGCTCTCACCCTGGTCCCACAGAGCACTCCTGTTCTGCAACTGACCCCTACGTCCACCCCCTCAAGGTAGGCAGTTGAGAAACCGCTTCCTGTAGCAGCAGTGCTGGTTGCTTTCCTAGGCTCTCCTCTGCAGACAGTCAGAAGCAACTCTGCAGCTGGGTGTACACGCTCAGGTACCAGGGCTGACTGAACACAACAGGTGTGGTCCTTCCTCAAGTCGGGCGGCGACTGCGCACTTCTGGGGCGCCATCTTCCACTGCTTTATTTCATGTGAGTGGTGTCCCATGGAATTATGCACCAGCATGGTGTTGCCCTTGGTTATCTTTTCTAAAATATTACTGTAGATTTTACACAATTTCTGAAAAAAACAAGGCTCTGTAATAAAGGAGTATCTTTTGAAAATCAGATGAAAAAGCAAATCCTTTTCTATTCAAGAAGCATTCCCTGTAGGAATCAGACACACCCGCAAGGCTTTACAATCAGATAGACACTTCGTGCTATCATAAGGAACTTTATAAAGTCTTGTGAGATATCCAAGTATAGCACCCTATCACTTCACTGAAGACCTTGGGTCCTACACAGGCGTGCAGCGTATTTGGAAGAAGAGCAAAATATTTATAAAAAGTTCACATCGGCACATTGATTTTAAAGGAAAGCATTTCAGAGTCAAATGACTCAAGTGCTAATCCAGCCTGTTTCATTTGGGAGTTCTTTGCCAAGACTGGGCTTTCTGCACAGATAAATCAAATAAACTCACTCCACCAACTCTCGACTCGCCTTTTCCTGAGCTTTAGGAATGATGAAGGAATCTAGGTGTGTAACCACACAGGATCTTAGCCTGAGCCCTCTGCCAAAGCACATAAATACTTGCAGACACCCTGGCTTCGAGGACCAGAGCCCTCGTGCAGCTGGCTTTCACGGAAGGCCTCTAGATACGTGGACCGCAGCACGTTTCACAGACTAATTCCCATGCAGAGCAACTATGCTGAGACTTTAGGCAAATGGAAGTTGGGTGTTTGAACAAAAGGAGGTGGGATTTAGTGTCCCACCCCATCCTTCCTCAGAGTAAGCAGTGCCTGTGCTCCTGTGTGGCTCTGTCACTCTGAGCGGAAGGGGGGCAGTGCCTGCTTCACAGTGTTTTCCAGCCAGCTGTTGGTACATCTGGTGAAGAACGTGCACTAAAATTGTAAGTCACATGGCTGTTGGTTTCCTTTAGGTTTGTGCCTTGAGGATTTGAAAGCACTGGGGAGAACTGTGAAACCAGCACGGGCAATCCAGCACAGCTATGCTCCAGCGCAGCTATGCTCCAGCACAGCTATGCTCCAGCGCAGCTATGCTCCAGCACAATTATGCTCCAGCTCAGCTATGCTCCAGCACAGCTATGCTCCAACACAATTATGCTCCAGCTCAGCTATGCTCCAGCGCAGCTATGCTCCAGCACAGCTATGCTCCAGCTCAGCTATGCTCCAGCACAGCTATGCTCCAACACAACTATGCTCCACTTTAGGAGCATGCAGAAAGGTGAGCTGCTGATTTGGAGAAGCTTGATAAAGTAATGAATATATTTTTTCAGTGCTGTTTTAGTGGGCATCAAACACATTCGTGAATGGAACAGAGGTAGCAGGAGTAGGGCAGAGATTGGCAGGGCAAGGTAAAGAATGGATTTGGGCTCCGCTTCTGTACATAAGCCCTGCCTGCCACAGAGCAGCTGGAGAGAAGCATTCGTGGTTCAGAAGCAGCCCCAGGCGAGCTCTTACCCTTTGGCCTGGTGAACCATCGCGTCCTGGTGAGCCCACGCCTCCTGGGACACCCTAGGCAGAACAGGACAGAAAAGACATTGACAAATCTATTGGTGTAAGGGGGGGGACCCTCTGTGATGGAACTCAGACCCACAGGTTGTGCTCGGGGAAGGAGCATCTCCCACCAGGTGTCAGTGTGCTCTCGGAGGGGCACGAGGTGGATGACACAAGTAGCACCGAAGGCAGGGCTGACATCAGAGGCTCAGCCCCGCCCCGCACTCTTGGTGAAGCTCGAGTACCCAGCAGCTATGACCAAAAGATGTAACAACGGTACCTGTGGCCCGGGAAAGCCGGTGTCGCCCTTCTCTCCTTTCTCGCCTGGCATTCCCTGAATATCAAACGCACAGAGTCAGGCTTGCAGGGGTACATGCTTGGCCTTCTCTGCTAGAGTTCTCTCGATTCTAAAATGCTGTCACATGAACATCGGAAAGGCAGGCTCCACTCGCCAAATACACTACACCATCTAGGCAAATGCTGCCAGGGAAACAGGCACTCATCCGGCGGGACAGTTACAACACGACACACACATTCACATGTGGCCGAGCTGACACTGTACGTACGGGAGGGGACTGTTGAATACACCATTAGTATTGGTTGCTTAAATTTAAAATCTCTCATCTGTATAGATTTGCTTTGTTTTGTATTTGGCTCAGAATCCCACAAAAATAGAGTATAAGCATAAATATGCAAGCACAGGGCCTAGTGGATAGGAAGACCGCAACAAATACTTGTTATTAATAGTAGCAACTACACAAATTCAAGTGGTAATGATTTTTAAAACAAAAAACTTTTGTAAAGGAAACCCAAAGAAAGATCATTAAAAAGTAAGCTTTCAAGGATCTGGCTGCTCCAGATGTTAATTACGGCTTGGTTTTATACTATAACCCTAGTTCTCTATTAGTGAAGATGAATATATGGAATTAAATTTATTTTTAGTGGCACACAATAGCTTTCCACAGAAAGGCTGCATGTAACATACACAGAGTAAAAGGCCAGACACTCAATAGACTGTACTTTGAGGCTAATTAGCATAAAGATCATAAATCAATGGCTTTCATTAATCTTCAGCCACCACTACTACAGATCATTGGTGCATTATTAACTTCTTTGCTAACACATCCGTTAGGAATTTGGTCAAATAAGAAAACAGCTATACAGTGTGAGGCCCTGTTTTTCTTCTGCAGGAAGAACGCGTGGGGGAACATGCCCACCTGCGGCACCTGTGCCTGCTTGTCATAAAGGCCCCCCCTTGGAGCATAAAGTGGGCCATGGGCAGAGTTATTGAGTGCAGCCTCCCTCAGGACTTGCTTTCGAAGGGATGGAGGCTTCTTATTAGGGCACAGCGGACTCTGGGAAGAGTCTGAACAATATGACCCATATCAATATTTGGGTGTCACTCACTGGCATTCCTTGAATGGACAGACCACTGGGTCCTTGAGGTCCGGGGGGCCCCTGAGGTCCTGCAGGGCCTGATTCCCCACGAGGGCCCTCTGGTCCCTGGAAGACAAAAGAGAGATTACAGGGGATCAGGCTGTGAAAGGGCAAAGTTGCTGACCATGAGGGACCTTGGGCTGTGTTCAGAAAGCGCACATTCACAGCCTCTGAAGGCAAAATGACACTGCAGCCTCAGGGCTGTACCTAGTACCAAGGATTCCAGGGCAGTCACTGCGCAAATGTCTCTGTTCTAACGCCTCAGGGTCCTGCTCAGTTTCCCAGGACTACCCCAGCTATTGCTTTCACTTTCCTTCAGCCCCCCCCCCCGCCCCAAATCTGTTTGAAACCCAATAAACATGACAGCAATCCAGAGAAGTCTTTATTTTAGCTCTGAAGAATTCTAACTTTCCTGGTCCCCAAAACCATATTATTTGTCTCTTTTATTTAAGCCTTCACCTTGCCCTTGTTTTAGGATACTGAGGGCCTGTCCAAGTGCCCAATAAGAAAAGTCATCAAGCAATCGATGCTCTGACCCCTATGGGATATGTCTGCTTACAGTGATCAGAATTTATCCCCTTACAGAATGTTCCCTAAGGCACGGCACATCACATTTGGCCCTAAGGCTTCAAATGATTCACCTCCCAGGCCAATCCTCACCAGCAGGTCAGGACAGCAAACACAGGGGATTAGTGCAACTCTCTTTTCTTCCATAGATTCAATGCTATACCAATTAGGTGAGTAACTAGACTTCCCGCGCCCCAGAAGAAATTCTAAGGAGGAAGCCCTGAAGACACCCTCCTGGTCTGTGAGGACTGGATCGTGGAGCGCAGGGAGATGAACGACTCTGCCTGCCCTTGCTCTGTCCATACAGAGGGCCAGTGCCCTCTGCCCTGGGACGCCCACCTTCATCCTATCCCACTGCCTCTTCAAGGCCTACAAATGGCATGGAATCGGTACTTGATTTCCGTTATTTTCAAGATCAGAGGACCCTTTCACTTTAGCAAACTGGCTACATTGAGACCTTGCATGGTTGAACTCAACCACGCCACCTCTGCAATCTTAGAGCCAGAAAAAATCTATTCATTGCTAATCTCGTCTCCCCTCCTCATTCTGTGATTCCAGTGACTGACATCATCTCATTAAACTAGAATTCTGACACTTGGATGTCATCTTTATTTGTTAAGGTGACACATTAAACAACATATTAGTGGGGTTCTATGTGCCGCTTTGATGCATGTAAAACTCTGCAATTTTCAAATCAAGATAAACACATCTAGCTCCTCAACCGTTCGTTATTTCTTTGTGCTAGAAACATGCAGAATCATCCCTTCTAGCTTCTCGGAAATACACAGTCATTATCGTTATATGGTCACTCTCCTTCATTTCATAATAGAACCCCAGAACTTACTGGCCCGGTGTAACAGGACCGACCTTAGTGTGTGCTGGCCAGTCTTTTCCCTGTGCTCCCCGGCCCTTCCCGGCGTCTGAACGTCTATGAACTTAACTTTGGTCTTAGATGCCACATGTGGATGAAATCACATGGTACTTTTCTGTCTGACTCGCTACACTTAACAGAACAGCCTTCAGTTCCATCTCTGTGTCACCACCGAAAGCTTGTGACGTCTGTCGTAGGGCTGCCTGGTACTCCTCGGAGTGCACATGCCATGTTTCTCTGCCCAGTCACCACTGGATGGACACCTAGGGGCTCCCATCTCAGGGCTTTGTGACTAGCTCTGCAGTGAACGTGGGACAGAGGTCTCTTTGGCTCCACTGCCTGTGCAGGGATAATGTGGGTAGCACCTGAAAGGTGAGTCTGGTATATCCATTACTCGGAGCAAAGAGCATGGAAGAAAAATAACAATGGGGAAAAAATACATAAAAGTACGGAGTTTTGGGCTGGGGAGATAGCTCAGCAGCACAAGTGCCTGACTGGCAAGAGCAAGGTCTCAAGTTCATCCCCGGTACTGCAACACCAACAACAACAAAGACAAACTTTTTGTTAGGGTCAACCACTGGCACAAATGTAGAGTTCAGGGGTCAGCGGGATCTGAGCAGGGTGGACTTTGGAGGGCTGAAGGCATGCCCACAGGGGAGGGGGGGCTGTTAGGGTGCAAGGGAAGGCGCAGAAACAACAAATGGAAAGTGGTAGAAAGGACAGGGAGAGAAGCTGGGAAGGAACCCAGACGGAGAGACCTAAAGCTTGGGAGACTGAAGACGAAGCAGGCGGTGCTGTCCCAAGGAAGACAACACTTCAAGCACGGAGGGCTGGGTCCATTCCTGCTCAGGCAAGGACGAGAGAGGATCGACGTGGGGCCCAGAAAGCTGGCACCGAGCGGGTAACTTGTGACTCTACTGTGAGCACTTTTGGGGGTTCTACGGGATCGAGAATCCTACATGGGTGGAGAATCACGGGGAGGTGAGGAGCCCTGCGCATAGCTGGCACATGTCCCAGATGGCACATGGGTCCAATCCAAGGCCATTGTAAGCAGCCCCCTTGCTCTGTGCCAAGAGGACCTAACCCAGGCTGTACTGCGTAGCAGTCTGTAATACAGCTCAGGAATGCAAGCAACACAATCCTTTTAACATGAAAAAGAGGGCAAAGAAGGCTGTTTGCAGGCTAGACATGCCTTAATATTTATGACTGTTGAATAACCTGTTAGTTTTGTATTATTGAGGAACAGAAAATAGATTAGGGCAGAAAGTAGGTGGCCCATTTTATTCCATAAGATCAGAGACCAAGAAATGACTAGAAGACAAAAATGAGCAGCAGAAATCGGCAATGCCGTTGCCTTGGGCTTCTCAGCCCGTTACTTGAACAACGCAGTGAAAAGGATTTGGTGCAAGGGCTGTGCTGCTGGGGCACAGCGCACCTGCACCCGCACCTGCACCCGCACCTGCAGCAGCGGGCAGGAGACCAAGCTCCGTGCAGCCAGACTCTTCCCACGCACCACCTTCGAGCCACCACGTGGAGGAGCGGCCAAGCGGAGACGGGCTGGGCTGTGGGGTCAGCAAACTCCTACACACGAGTTCACCTCCAGGGTCGGGGCTGTCACCCAGGAGGGGGGGGTGGCAGGAAGGACCGGCGCTCTGGAGCTCCCTGATGTGAGGATGGCAGGGAGCCCCAGGTACCTTACGTGAGCAGAGGCGCCCAAAAGCACAGCCTGGCACTCAGGGTGGAGTCGGGAGTTCTACCAAGGCCGACCCAAACACAGCCCAGGAAGGCGACCTCTTAGGACTCGAGCTGTGAACTGGCTGGGACTGGGCTTGCTGTCCTCTGCCTTGCTCCACTGACCGCTTTCTCTCCCTACATTTCCTCCTACCTTGTGCCACCTGTTTCTAATTGTGTAACAACAAGTTTCATAATGCTCTCTGCTTGATAAACTAGCGCTATGCAAATTTAATAAGGAGCCACACTGACACAGTAACTACACCCCATGGACCAGGAGCCGAGTGTGTGGAGTGACAGCCGCACGGGAATGGGACAGGGAATTACAGTTTAAAGGGCCTCGAATGCCACGCTGTGGGAGTGGAGTATTCTCAGACAGACGCATGAGTGCAGGCTTTCAAAGGAAATGACATGGTCCTGCTTGGGCTGCAGGACAGTGAGTCTCGGACAGATGCGAGGGATCAGAAAGTCAGGACACTGATGAGCCAAAGCCAGAAGAGGGCGAGGCAAGGACTCATCAGCGGCTGGGCTTCCGCCAGCCCTCAGAATGCCTCTGTGCACGGTGGAAAAGCATGTGTCTCAGCACGGCTTGGCATGGCCTTGTCCCCAATCTGGTCCCTGGTGTGTATGTAACCTGGACCATGGTCATCGGTAGCTCTGGACAGTGAGAATGGAAGAGTAACTCCCAGAAGGCACTGGTGCTGTGCTGTGAGTCTACGCAGCTGCCCTACAGACACTTTTTGTTAGAGATGGGGAGGAGAGGAGCGGAGCACAGGCAGAGGCGCCTGTGCACCCAGCCGATCCCACAGCCTAGAAATTGTGCTTCCATTCAGCTGTTAATATTCTTTTTGATCCAAAAGCACAAATCTTTCAAAATAAGGAAAAAGAATTAGATGCAAGTTTCCTAAAAATTCAGGAGCTTTATAATACAAGGCTAAATGGAGTAATGATGGTGGGGGGGGCATCAACAGGGCCAGGACAGAGACAGAGACAGAGACAGAGACAGAGACAGAGGCAGGCGCAGGGGGAGAGCACGTTACCTTTGGACCCTGTTCACCTTGCTGGCCTTTGGGTCCACGGAGTCCAGGACCACCCTGGGAAACAGATGTTACGCATTAGCTCCAACACAAGCCTCGAAACAGCATGCCTCATTCATTTTTCTTCCTGACGCGGGATTACGTCATATCACTTTACATAAAGCCCACACATTGTGTATTCGTGTATGTTCATAATGATCCTTACCTGGAAACCTGCCTCCTCGCTCCAGCACTCCCTGGAGATGATTTCATAGTCTGAGAAAGCTTCCTATGCCAAATCCTCTTAAATTTTAAAAAAATGATAGGATTTATTCATTTGGTGTTTATATTAGACTACTGTTACTCATGAATAATATATATTACTGGCCTGAAATGATGTGTTCTATACCAGAACTTTAAAGGTAAATTCTTCAATGTAAATGAGCTTTAAATGTTTTAAAGCTCATGAAAATAACAATCTAATTTTCTTTATTTATGCAGACAATTAGAGCAGTGTTTCTGAAATTTCAGCTGTTTGCATTTCTCCTCCAGATGCCTGCCTGTTAATGTTCCACCTATGTTATTGCTTAACAGCAATTTGATACTTATATAGCTACCTATGTCATTGCTTAATAGCAGTTGTTATATATGTAGCTCTACATACAAAATAGTAAACAAATACATTTATTCTTCATGTGTATGCTCAGTACAGGTCTAACCATGTGTCTGTATCTTAACTGACTGTTATAATTAAGCAAAACTATTTTTGGAAGCAAACATGGCACCTTACAGTAAGTGGAAAAAATTATTGCTTGCTAACAAATTGGATCACCCTAAAGCTACGTGAATGGAATGGTGTCTTTAGTGCTCACAAGCTCTGCTCCTATGCAGGTCCGGGAGCCAAGAGCTTACTCTTCAGGAGCAGCAGAGGCAGCAAGCACCAGGAGGCCACCTCACCCCGACAGACTCCGCACAACCTGACCGTGAGGACTCTCAGATTCGTGCACACGGAGTCCCATTCTTCCGGTGTTGTGCCCGCTCACTTCCTGTGGTGTTCCCACTGCCAACCATGACTGCGTCACCAGCCAAGCGCCGTGTCACCTGTGCAGGTGCTGGCCCAGTGGCCATCCTCTCTGCTTTTGCACCCACTTGAATCCCCTCCTTCCATCATGACTCCTCTTCCAGATTTGCTGAGTTCACCCCTTAACATTTCTCCTCAAATGCACATTGATTGGTGCACAGTACATCTATAAACTGAAGGTTCTGCTCTCTAAGTTGGAATCATGATCTGATTAAAATTTTGGAATATTGTTTTGAAATATTTAATTTAATTTTAATTAATTAATATTTAATTAATTTTCTGAATAGTGTTTAATTATATTTTTGTTTTATGATTCATACTATATCTCTGACTTACAATCTACATATAAGACATGGTATGATATCTACTCCTAGTATTAGAAACTTTAAAAAGATATATATATATATATATATATATATATATACACACACATATATACATACATAAGGATACATATATATTTGTATATATATATATATATATGCGTAGGATAGATATATAGCTACTTTATCTTAGTTCATTGAGATTAAAAATTTGTAGTAATATTGTTTAGACAAGATACCAGGTCTGCACCTTTTCCTCTAAATAACTACTATAAAGATAACAATATGCATGGTATTAATTGTAACCAACTGTTATGGTTTATGTCTAGTTGTCCCCCCAAAGCCTCATGTAGTCATTGGGCGGGAACTTCTAGAGTTTGAGACTTGATCCATGATCCCTGGGATTATGGGCTTTAGTACTGATGGGATTATTGGTCTGAGTAAGGCTGAGACTATGGGTGTGGTCTAGGGCGGATATACTAAGGCGGAGAGCCTGATAGGAATATAGAGACAGAGAGCCAGACTAGAGCTGTTGCTCTCTGCTGCCCTGTTTGGTTGGCTACTTCTGCCACCAGTTTGTTGCTGTTCCGCCGCCATGAACTGGATGCTCTCTGCTCTGTTCCACTCAGCCTTGGGCCAGCCAAATATGGACTGAAACCTCCATGAACTGTGAGCTAAATAAACCTTTCCTTCCTTCATTTTGAGTGTTGGGTATTTGTCCCAGCAGCGAGCAAAAAGTAACTAATACACCAACCTACTAACTTGTTTTGAAACTCTTTCATTGCTAATTTATCTTTTTTTTCCTCATTAAAATGAATCAAATCAAATTAAAAAAAAAAAAACAAAGTGAAGGTTCCGTGGTAATTTCCCACGCAGCCTACGAAGCTGCACCCACGTACATATGCGTATCTGTAGAAAAGCGCCTACCGTGCCACTCTGGCATTATTTGCTGCGTGATTACAAGAGACAATGTCTTGCCTAGATCTGAACTTCTAAACTTAATATCGCAAAGGGTTGTTTGGTCTTTTGAGTGTTGGTTCATGGAAATGTGACTCATTAGTGGCTACATAACTGGCCAAGCCTCGGACATGTGACCGTTTATTTAAACATTCTTCTGTTATTTGAAGTTTTGCTGGTTTTCTCCCCCACACAATATTTTGCTGACTAAACAATGTTTTAGTTAACATCCTCATGTATTCCTTCAGCAAAATGTGAGTGCTTCTCAGATACCAAGAAGCAGAATTAGAAGCAAAACCGGATGGACATGCAGATAAATTGCTAAATGACACTCCAAAGTAGTCGCACCCGCTTGTACATCTGCCAACAGTTTAAGAGGCTTCCTGTTTCCCTAGTTGTCAGTCAACATTGGATATTAGCAAACTTTTCATGTTTATTAGTCTAACTGGTTAAAAAAAAAAAAAAACCAAGACTTTATTATCATTTTAATTTCACATTTGTGAAAACTACACGGTTGCATATCATCTTATACTTGTTTTCCATTTTTATTCTACCCTCCTTGTGGCCTTACCAAGGTTTTCTTGGGTTGCATGTTTTCTCTTGTTGCATGTATCTGAATGCTACACCGCTAAGGACTGCATATGATATGCATGTGTGTGAGCACACATGTCAATGCACATGTGAGATTTACAGATGTTATAGGTTATAAATGTGACAACATCGCACTCCGCGTAGGTGCTCCTGGGTGACTAACTAACAGCTTTCCCTTCCCCTCTTCTACCTCTTATGCTCACTGCTCCAAAGCCCAGTACAGATATCTGCTTTCACAGCTTTTCCTTGTAATCAGGAATGGTCACGGTCACCAATTCAGGCCATCTGAGGAGACCAACATAGAGGCCATGAGAGACCCAGGACCTGAAGGATGCTGATGAGAAGTGGCCTTTGCCCAGGGCCTGCTTGCCCCTCTGTCTGTCAGACAAGCAAGCTGGCTCTCCTTCTACTTGACAGCGCTATTACGCCAGTCACGTCTTCTGGTTCTTGCAGCCAAATTACACCAAGGGCCAATGCACCTGGCGCAGGTGTTCTGCTCTGGGAGTCTTAAGCAGCTGGCGGAACTGAAGGCTTTCCAAAACGAAGCACCTCACAGATGTGCATGCCAGAAGCACCACTTCCTAAGACCAGGGGCCACCACATATTCCCAATTTATTTTCTACCTTCACCCTAGTGCTGCTCTCAGAGCACATGGCAAGAATTCAACAAATGCAAATGTACCTTGTTGACAGGAAAGAAGGGGAGAAGCAGAAACAAGGCCAGACGCATTCGTCTATTTAATCTTAGACAAAGGAGCCAGAAACACATACTGGAGGAAAGAGATCCTCCTTACTAGATGGTGCTGGGAAACTGGATATCAACACGTGGAAGCCTGAGTTAGACCCATTGCTCACCATGTGCTAACCTAAATGAGGTGGACCCAAGTTGGAAATGTTAAAACAGAAACACTTCATCTGTTGGAAAAGATAACAGGGGCGACTCTAGAAGGCAGAGGCATAGGCAAGCACTTTCTGAACAGAACCCCAGTGGCACGAGAAATAATGTCAAGAGCCACAAGGGGGATTATATGAAATTAAAAAGCTTCTGCCCAGCAAAGGAAACACTCCACAGAGTGAAGAGATAAACTGCGCCAAGGGAAAAGAAAATTTTGTTGGCTGCTGCCGAGACAGAGAATTAACACTGAAAACATATGAAGACATAAAAAAAAATGGGAACTCCCCAAAATAAAGGACCCAATGAAAACAAGGGCAAATGAGATGAACAGACACTTCTCAGAAGTAAAAATGACCAACAAATGCATGAAAAAATATTCAGCATCTCTAGCCATTAGAGAAATGCAAATTAAAACTATTCTGAGAGTCCATCTTACCCAGAAAAAATGGCAATCACCAAAAAGCCCCATGAAAAATGCTGGTGTGGTCGTGGGGAAAAAGGAACTTTTCTATATTATTGGAGGGAATGCAAACTCATACATCCACAGTGTATATGTATTATTGTATGTTATATACATGATACATATACACATACACATACGTAGGGAGAGAACATGCAAAATAGGAGGGAGATAAATAGGAAGCAGGGAGTTCAAATACTTCCCCAAGTTACCTATCCTATTGTTTCAAAAATATTTACATATATATATATATATATATATATATATATATATATACACACACACACATATATATATATGTATTTGTTTCCTTTTATGATTTATTTATCTTAGTTCATTGAAAAGAAAATTCTGTGTTATTAACTGTTTCTCCCTTGGAGGAAGACTCTTTTTGGTCCATGTCTTGTACTCGGAGTAACTACTTTGAAGATAATGACACACAGTGTACTGAGTATTGTTACTCTCTTATTATTTTGCTATGAAATCTTGTTTTAGTTTTTATAACATAAAAATTATTTAAAATATAAATAGTTGCCGGGCGTGGTGGCGCATGCCTGTAATTCCAGCACTCGGGAGGCTGGGGCAGGAGGATCGCTGTGAGTTCGAGACCAGCCTGGGCTACAAAAGTGAGCTCAAGGCCAGCCTGAACTGCATAGCAAGACCCCATCTCAAAAAGACAAAAAAAATAAAAATAATAAAAATAAAATAAAATAAATAAAATAAAATAAAATATAAATAGTTAATATCAAACAAATTCATCTTGGGCTCATCTAGGCAAGGAGTGACTCTTCCACTGCGACTTCCTATAGATCTATTGTGGTTTTATTAGCGTGCTACACTGCTGTGTAAACCTTGGATCGAGAGTTATGTTCAGTTACCAGGCAGAATTTGTTACATCTTTTGGGGGGATAAGGTATTTTAAACGGTTCACTGTTCCTGGACTAAAACTCTGACAATACTAACAGAACCACTTTTATTTTATACCCATTTTTCTTTTAAGTCACAGCTCAAATTTCTTTCATTTTTCTTTTCTTTTTTTTTTTCTTTCATTTTTCTAATGCTCTGGTTTGATTCATGGGTTATAAATAAAAACATTATGCTTTGTTCCAGTATTATGGAAGACGGACACACTTGAGAACCCTCCAGCTACAAATGCTTATTAATAAAATAAACACTGCTATAATTAAAAACGGAAGCCTTGCATACCAAGAATACAGAGGAGGCAGGGTATGGCAGACACACACGCAAGCCTGGAGCAAGACACTGCAGAGCCGGCACTTCACAAGCAGACACTGCAGTGTGAACTCCAGCCCAGGACCACCTGGCAGGGCCTAAGTGTGAAACGACTCTGAAACACATGATTGTGAACAGCTGTCCTCTGCATGAGCTGGAAGAGGTCAGTGGCCACGACAGCTGGACCCTCCAGGGCTCTCGCTGTGGTGGTCAGGGGAGTGCACCCAGTGTCTCTCCTGAGAGAGGGTCACCCACAGTGAGTCTTACATGGGCTGGTGGGAGAGCTCACTCTATCTCTGAGGACCAAAACAGAATGGAGAGTCAAAGCCTGAAAGTGGACTCTGTGAGCTGCCCATGAGGAGCTCAGCGGACAGACAGGGATGCCTCCTGCAGAAATCCAGTTGGAACACGGGGCAGGACAAGGCCTCAGCGCCCCAAGCAGTCAAGCTATCTCAGTCTTGAGGGAAACATCCTGCTTGGTTGATTTCAGCTATTAATCACCAGGGAACCTTGTGTCTCCTGATACTAAGTTAGCAAAGGTGAAAAGAAATGCCTCTCCTGTCCTTCTTTGGGCCTTTTGCCAAGGAGGCAAACACACGCCCACCTGAACTTACTCTTGTCTCTTGTCTGCCTTCTTCTCATTCCTGCTGTCCACTATCCCCAGGTACACTGAGAAAACCAATGAGTCCCTACCACCCGAGGAAAATGTAAGAGCTGTGGGCTGATACATACACTCAGAACACATGTGGAAGCACGTTGCCATGAGTAACATCAGCAGCAAACAAATGGAAGAACTGGAGCCACACATACCACACATACGGAAACTACCAGATAAAGAACAAAACCACTATTTAATATATTTTTTAAAAATTCTGTATTGTTCCTTTTTTCTCATTTTGTATTTTCTTTAAAATTTTTTTATAAAAATAGTCTGAAAGTATTAAAGAAGGATTATACAAGTCAAGCCAAGAAGACCTGGAAAGGAATACAGTTTCTAGATATGCAGAGAATAATAATTGAAGTTAGAAACACATCTGAGGGCCCTGCCTTAGGCCTTTGGGCAGTGTTACCACAGCTAGCTCATCTCCACCCAGGCTTGCTCTCCAGGGATCTAGAGGAAAGGCAGGCAGGCAGGCAGGCAGCCGGAGCCCATTCAGCGCCCACTGGGGCCACACCCACAGCGCGGGCTGCATCCTTGTGAACTCACAGGCTGGTCCCGGGATGAGCTCATACCTACACCCACAGCTTTCTCACATGTCAAGGGCCTCACTGGGGCGGCCAGTGAGAAGTCAAAGCGCAGAGGAAGCGCAGAGGAAGCGGAGGTAATCAGTGTGGGGGACTTAGCAATCAGTGGAAGAATCATCAAAACTACGTGCTAACAGCATTCTCCATGAGCAGTACCAGCAATACATTCTTATTTGTAGTGGCTGATACATTGTGTCAACTTGGTGGGATGCCTGATGGTTGAGACATTTTATTAATGTGGCTGCATCCTGTGGGCATTTCACATTGTGAGTCATGAGGGCTCTGTCCCAGAATAACTCAGTTTGGACTTTATCGCCTGGCTTCCTGCACAGACTCATCAGCCTCTAGATTGGACCCTTCAGCTTTCCATAGCAGATTGTTCTGCCTTCTGTTGCAGACACGATGGCTGACCCTTAGAGACTGTTAGGAAGCAGTAGAAAACAGTTAAGACCAGTAGAGACCGTTAGGGATGGAGCACTGCAGAGCCTTGGGACTGAATCCTCCAGTGGGCAGTGTGCAGACGCTCTCAGCACACTTTGCCATCTGACTCTGGGACTGGCACAACTTGTGTTATATCTGTTCCTCTAGTAAAACCCTGACTAGAACATTATTAAAGGAAGATCCAAAGCATGCGATTAAATTCAGAAATAATACTAGAAGAAAGTGTGAGCAAGGAAATATTAAATACATAGGCCAGTCTCAGGTAGCATTAATTGGTAACAATAAATAACAATCATTGAACTATTTGGTGATGTCAAAAATGTCACTAAAATACTTGGTAGTAACTTGTGAATCATTGGGAGAAACCATTTAAATGTAGCAATGCTCTTATCTTAATTCTGATTTGTGTATTATTAGTACAGTTTTAATGTTTTTATGTTGTATTTTTCTGGTATGTGTTTTCTTCATCCTCTTCATTACAGTGTCGCATGTCTATATATCAGACATTTCTCCATGAATCAGGTGTGCCTCGATTTTGCTCTTAATATGGCCTTGCAGTCTTTTAAAGTTTAGCCCATGCTACTGTTTGTGCTAACTGGCCATTCCTTCTCTCTTGCAGAGTGGGAGGAGTGCACAGCCTGGACACGCCGGAGTGGGCCGTGAAGCCCGCCCCTGCGAGCCACTTACACCTCTGGGTCTCTGGCCTCGGGTTTCCTACGTGGCCCAGCACTAACAGCCAGCTAGCACGCTCGTCAGCATGCCGCACACGTGGCTGATTACTACTGCTCTTTCTTTCGTTCTTTCTCTTTGAGACAGGGTCCTCCTATGCGGCTCAGACTGGCTTCTAGTTCGTGTTTAGCCAGGGCTGGCGCTGAACTCACAGGGATCCTCCCGTTCCTCTTGCCTCAGCTTCCCATGCCCAGCTACAAATGTTATTAAAGGACATTAGAGATAAGGAAAAGAGGACTTACCGGGGGGCCAGCAGGACCCAGGGCCACTTCGTTGGATGCAGAACAGGCACAGGAATGGGGGAGCTCCGGGCAGGACTGCTCATCCCTCTGAGGAGGAAAACACATTGAGAGCCACTGCTAACCGGAGAGCCTCCACAGATGGCTTATGACCCACAGAAAACAAGGTGTGGTGTGTGTAAGGGTTGCAAGTGACTGGAAAGGCAGTGGGCTTCTGCTCCAGGCTTGGAGTGGCTGATACATTGTGTCAACTTAGCCAGATGCTTGCTGGTTGAGACATTTTATCAATGTGGCTGCACTGCCTGGCTGTTTCACACTGTAGCCATGAGGGCCCTGTCCCAGAATAACTCAGTTTGGACTTTATCGCCTGGCTTCCTGCACAGACTCCTCAGCCTCTAGTTTGGATCCTTCAGCTTTCCATAGCAGATTCTTCTGCCTTCTTTTTCAGGCACAACAGCTGACTGTTAGAGACTGTTAGGAACCAGTGGAGACCGGTTAAGACCAGTAGAGACCGTTAGGGATGGAGCACTGCAGAGCCTTGGGACTGAATCCTCCAGTGGGCATTGTGCAGATGCTCTCAGTCTGGGACTGGCACAACTTGTGTTATTTCTGTTCCAGGTATCATATCTGTTCCTCTAGTAAAGCCCTGAGTAGAACAAGGCTTCTCAGGCTTCCCTGTCATCATTACAGCTTCAGGGTCTCCCTGTGGCATGCTAGTGACCCCCGCCATGGGGGGCACTGCTAGGACTGACCTGGGCAACTAAGTGAGGACAGAAAGCCGGAAGTGCACGCGAAGACTCCAGTTACAGTCTCATTCACTTACAGGCTCAGTATTCTATGAACTAGCGGTCATGAAAACCTGATGCTCCCATCATTTCTCTACTTCAAAGAATAAAGGAAAATGTAAATGGAATGCTCCATCAAAACAACCACATATGTACCAAAACCAACAAAGAAGTGAAACAAAATAGAAACTGCTCTGGCCTATCAATTCTTTGTGACAATTCCATTGACTGCTTACATTTTGTGGCTGAAAAAATGAAAAACAGTGTTGGTCTATAGCTCTTGCGCTGCATTCATTTTTTCCTTGGGGAGTTCTGTGGCCCTGTGATATCGCAAGACAGACTAATCTGAATCCAAGAGTCTCTGGAATACCGAAATGCATGTGTCGTACTCCTAGGGAATGTATGCATTGCTGATATTAAGGTCTATACATAGATGGCCCCCATGTCCTCATGTGCCATTAGGTAGGGTTCTAGGAGACAATCCCATCATGGGCCTGTGATGGTCGTCTGTGGATGGGTCAACTCCCCCCAATCCTCCCTGCCATGGACTGTTTCTCCTCTATCATACTATCCTGTTTGGACCAATAGACTATGCACAGAGACCACTACAAACTATGAGCCAAAATAGCTCTCCACTAAGACATCCTGGAATATGAATATATATAAGTGGACCAAGACATAGAGAGAGATTAGTCTTAGTCTTTGCTTTGGTGAGAACTAGAGATATTGGAGATGCTGTTTCTTTTTGATACAGCATAAAGTTCTGAATATTTCACCCTCCAATTTCCATCCTACCTGCGATTAAGCGTAATATCCAGGTCCCTGACTGAAGCCCTCACTAGAGCTGAGTAATAGCTTACTCAGATGGAGAAAGCATGAGTTAACACTCTTCTCGAACAGAGGCTCCCTGAGTGCACTGTCTTCAGTGGCTGATGAATTGTGCTGTGCCACCTTACACAGCCAAACCCCATAGACGTCATGAAGGCTGCTCCACACTGGCCTCCAGTTGTACTCAGGTGTGAGACCCGAGCACAGCCAGCCACAGCAGGGACCCTATCACAGGCCAACTTCCTGGAAAAGCCTGAGGTAGGAACCATTTTTCTCTTCTATGAATATAAATAAGGAGAAAAGTTTTGGTTTTCTAATATCATTATAATCCGTGGCTGTACCATTCTGAAAGTACCCAATCTTGTCCAGGTTGTACAGGTTATGACTACAGTCCCCAAATTATGTGCCAGGGTGCCCTGGATACTGCATTCAACTCAGAGGGATGCGGTGACTGCCTTAAAAAACTTAGGGGAAACAAGGTAGTAAGAGGCCCCATTGGGCTGGATGCAAATGGTCAGCTCAAGGGCATTTTGAAACACTTGTCCATGGCATTCTGTATTTGTGAATCTGGTTTTTTGGTAGTTGCTACAATGAAAGGCAAGTCCGTGGGTGAACGCATTGTGGAAAAAGGAGTGAAAGACATTTAATCTCATTCCAAGACATGAAAAATACTAGACCATTGCTCAGTCGGCACGCATTATTACTAAACAATTATTTAACGATAAAAGCCAGGCATGGTGGCAGACACCTGTGACCCCAGCACCCAGGAGGCCAAGGCAGGAGGAGTGCTGTGAGTTTGAGACCAGCGTGGCCTACACAGTGAGCTTGAGGCCAGTCTGCACTACCTAGTAAGACCTTGTCTCAAATAAACAAAAAGTAGAATAAAATAAAAATTTTATTCCTTTAATTAATATGCATCATCTTTAAAAGGATACAGAGTTGTTAGGAACTAAACATTAAAATGCCTGCAAATAGGACCTGAGATGTTTTCTAAGTGGGATTTCCAGTGTTTTTCCTGCCTCAGGCTGCCACGCTGAAGCTGTCTACCCAAGGCCATGGGGTGGGGGAGGGGGTGTGGATCATCTGCGCATGCTCAACGGGGTGAGGGCATGGAGTGGTCTCACTGGTCTCTTTTCTGTGTCCTTCTTAACCTTTCCTACTGTTAATTATCATCCCAAGGAGTAATTTCTTACATATATATATATATATATATATATATATATATATATATATATGCTGAGAAGTGGCCTGCCACCTTTGGAGAAAATTAAGTTTTAAAATCTCATCAGAGATAAAAGGATTCTTACCAGGCCCGGAAGCTCACAACATTGGTCTCTACTGGCCCACGATGTAGAGCAAAGGATGTCAAACATCTGTAATTGGAACTAGAGAATAAAAGGAAAATTAGCATTTAGTCAGATATACTTGTGTTCATAGTTAAAAGGATGCTGTATGACCCAGTACTATACACTTCCATGATACCAAGACATTTAATATGCAACATTATTAGTATATCAAAACCAATCCAGGACCAGCCAGGCATGGTGGGGCACACCTGTAATCCCAGCACTCGGGAGGCTGAGGCAGGAGGATTGGCGCGAGTTCGAGACCAGCCTGGGCTACAAAAGTGAGCTCAAGGCCAGCCTGAACTGCATAGCAAGACCCTGCCTCACAAAGACAAAAACAATAACAACAACAAAATCAATGCAGGGGCTGGGAGATAGCTTGGTCTAAGTGCCTGCCTGCCTGGCAAGCACAAGGCTGCGGGTTGAATCCCCGGTACCACGTGCAGTGCCGACCCCAAAACAGGGCCTGGTGGTGCATGCCTGTAATCCCAGCACTGGGGAGGCTGACACAGATCACTACAGTCCAAGCTGTGTAGCAAGACCCTGTACCAAATAAATAAATAAATGACGAGATCTTCAAAATTTTAAAAAATCCAGCAGTATCCAACTAGTTTTGTTCCTTACACACAGTGACCTAAGCTTTTGTCTGCGGCTTCTCCAGTTACCATCCAACCTTCCTTGCTAGTCACAGCTCGATGTGGAGAGCCTCCTGGGAGGCACGCCAGAGCCACTCCCCACGCCTCTGTTCTCCAACGCTTCAGGTGTCTCCTAATCGCTCACCACACAGCACTGTTAGCTATGCTGTCTCCGCCTCAGACTCCAAGGGAAGTCCTCGTGTGGCTACCGTGTGGCCCATGACAACCCCTCAGAAGCGGTGCACACACAAATGGAGCGGGGCTGGGTTTACAGGAAGATAAAGGTGAGTCACGTGGAAATGCATGCGCGCTCAAACATCTCGTTAGTGGAATCAGTCAGATACGAAAGCTTGAGCGTCGCGCATCATTTCTCTCATGTGAGAAACCCAAAGTCTAAAGAGTAAAAAAAAAATAAGAAAGAGCTTTTAAAATATTACTTTAGTTGTATATGTACAACCTTTTAATAATTGACTTTCTTAAGGTGTAGGTATATATCTAAAATAGAGGCAAAAGAAATAGAATCAAAATAGGGGCTGAGGAGATAGCTCAGTAGAATAAGTACTTGCCTGGCAAACTCAAGGACCTGAGTTCAATCCCCAGTCCCTGCCATACACACAAAAAATAATAAGAAAATAAAAGTGACAGTATTGAGGACAGAAATGTTGGGCCAACGAGTTAGCTCAGTGGTCTAAAGCACCTGCTGAGGCAACCGCAGGGACCATGGTTCGATCCCCAGAACCACATGCTGCACCAACCCCACTGCCAGGGCAGGCTGAGCCGGCCATAAATAAATACATAAATAAATAAAAGTTAAATACTTTTTAAAAAATAAAATAAAAATTAAAATAGAAAGAAATGTGCCAGTTATATATTTCTACACTGTTGTTACCTATTTAAAATTTTAGTTGAGAAAATTCTTAGCAAGTAACAATAACAATCAATTCTTGCTAAAAATCTACTATGTGGCAGTTACTAGTCTATTCTGTAGACTAGGACCTGGGAGTTTTCAAAAGCTTAAATAACTTAGCCACATGTCAAAGCTCTATTCTGGTTGGGATTTGAATAGCCCAAGGAATGCGTGGCTTAAACCATGAGTGGTTTATTTTTTTATTTTATTTTATTTATTTATTTATTTATTTATTTATTTTTTGCGGGACCGGGGTTCAAACTCACGACCTTGCACTTGCCACGCAGGCACTTGTGCCTCGGAGCGATCTCCCCAGACCCCATGAGTGGTTTATTTTGCAACAAGTGAAACTTTGGCCTAATGTTGAACATACAGATAGCTTGGTCTAACTTTACAATGCCATTTCATCAGGGGAGATTTACTCAATGGGTCCCATTATGATAGCATTAGATAATGTCAGCTAAGTCTGTGAAACACTCATCCATTAAGAAGTTCTCCATTTCTGAATAAAGCCCTCAGTGTAAAGACATTTTTCGTGAATGGATTTACTTCAACCACAGGCTTTCACTACCCCACTATGTACCAGGCTTTCTTGAAGTTTTTCAAATAAACTTTGGCCACACAGCCACCTATAACAGCATAACGCCCCCATGCAAGCCCCTGGCCAGGGTTGCACCCTCCAGGGTCCGTGGGACTCTCTGAAAGGGTTAGAATGCCCACGTAGTGCTGGGTGAAGCCAAGCCTAGCGCGGAAGGAGCGCGGCTGCCCCAGGAATGCCACGACGTGGGCTGCTGGTCCTTCGCAAGCTGGATGAAATCAGCATCTTTTTCTTGGAGTACAAGAAATTTATTCATCACTGTTTCGTGCTCATAACATCTTAGATTCACTGAGGCATATTTCTGGGGATTGATTTAAAATTTCTAAAAGATCAGTCTGGCTTTACTCTAAAAACCCAGACAGCTACAGATATATTTGTACAAATTCTACAGGAAAGAATACAGAACTGATAGACATAACACTCGTCACCTGAGCACCCTAAAATACAGGATAATTCAAATAGCTCACACTTTAGACAAATACCCAAGCACTTCTTACTTTTGTAAGTTACTTAAGTAACTGAAAATTGTAAAAGATAAATCTGCACCTAAACTCACACGCGCACGCACACACACACACACACACACACACACACACACACACACACCCTCCTCCTTGTAATCTTTCAAGGGAATCTGGATTCAATTACAAATGCCCATTTTTCACTGCTGGACTTTTCTGGCTGGGTGTAACACAAAAGCCAAGTCATTTGGGGTCAAATGTTAGCATGAAAATAAGATTAAAATATTTTCAGCCCTTAAGTTACTTAATATATGACAGTCACAACATGGCCCTGTCTCAGGTTTCACTCAGCGCAGATTTGATCCTTTGATTTCTTTCTAAGGTAACTCAGTTATAATTTAAAGTCAAGACATACTCGAATTTTCACAAATACAGAACTTCCCAGGGTACACAAATGACTGCAGAAGAAGCCCTGGTGACTCTATCGACCTTCTACCTTTAACTTCATGTCTAACTTTGGGGGGCTTTTTATAGGGGTTTTTGCTATGCAGTTTGGACTTGCGCTGATCCTCCTATCTCAGCTTCCCCACTGCTAGGATTACAGGCATGCATCATCATGCCTGGTTTTTGGGGCTGGCATAATTCGTTCTGGGGTTCTGGGGCTGGCATAGCATGTAGTACCAGGCTCAAACCTGGGTCCCTGTGCTTGCCAGGCAGGCGCTTAGACCACAGAGCTATCTCCCTGGCCACTGCATATCTAACTTTTGTTGGCTCAATCACAAAACCAAAAACTACACCGCAGTCACTTCCCAGCTAGTGAACCAAGTGCCTGCACATGTCCTCATCAATTTATTGGACACTCCCTGCCCAGGTGGGGATCGAAATGCTGCAGGACAGACACACCGATAACCACATCCTCCCAGGTCGTTAATCAAGTGCTGGACAATCTGAACGTGGCAAGAAGCTGGCAGGGTGTTTGGCCCCTTGGGACCAGGCACCCTTTTGTCTTAAATTCTGCAGCATCAGAGTCTGATCCACTGAAGCAGGTGCAAAAGCACAGGCAGGAGCCTGTGGAAGCCACCTACAGTTTCTTTCTTTTTTTTTTTTTTTTTTGTCTTTTTGAGACAGGGTCTCAGTATGCAGTTCAGGCTGGCCTTGAGCTCACTTTTGTAGCCCAGGCTGGTCTCGAACTCACACTGATCCTCCTGCCTCAGCCTCCCGAGTGCTGGAATTACAGGCGTGCGCCACCACGCCTGGCTACCTACAGTTTCTTATCACACTCTTCTCCCTAGATTCTTCAGCCCCAGTCTTCCGCATCTACAGAATAGAGACAAAATCAGATCTCTTCCTAGGTTATTAGAAGATTAAACTGATGCCTCACAGAAGCCCACGTTTCCTAGCCTATGTTTGGCACTGGATATATCATAGCAACCATGACCATTTTAAAGGTTTCAGGGAATAGTTCATGTGGAAACCCACTGTGGCTTTTTAAAAATCATTGCGCACTCATTTCTTTGGATCACCACCGAATCTACAGCTGACTGCTACCTGAAATGTTTTGGTGTCAGACCGTCTTTGTTTTGAGGTGTCTGCTTGTGCCTCTATTGATGGCATCTGTGATATTGTAAGGCTGCCCGCCAGCATCCACACTCTATGGACTTTAGGATCTCTTTCATGGTTCTGGAAAGTTCTCTGTCTAAAGACTGGTGCCGTACCTGTCGGGCAGTATTGACAGTCTCATTAAAAGTGACATTTCCACAGTGTTTAATGTTTTTCTGTTTCTATCTCTTGGTGGCTCCTGAAGGGCTCTGATGACCAGAGCAGGGGCAGAAGGTATCTCCTCCTCCTGGGTCTGTCTCTTTGGAATGGTCTGTGTCCCCACAATTCTCAGACCCGTCCAGTCACTGGTGGCCTTGGTGTCATCACCACTTGCTGTGGACACAGACCCAGGGGGCTGATCTTGTGGGTCAGAGCAGATATGGCATGGACTTCGCCACCACAGGAAGAGCACAACCTGGATCTCTCTGGGGTGGAACGTGGCTGGTGTCAGCTGAACTCAGATTCAGGAGGAGCACAGCAGGGCATACCGTGGCCTCCTCCCTAAGTGAATAAAGTGAAGGACAGCTCCGCCTCATGGCTTCTGCTTCTCTTTCATTTGAATAGCAGGGAGTTACATCATTTCTAACTGGATAATTACTCAAATAATAGGTTTGAAGCTATAGAAGAAAGGCTCTCACAAACCATGACCCTATGGAGGTTTCTATCTCCTGGTGGCTCCTGAAGGGCTCTGACGACCACAGCAGGGGCAGAAGGTATCTCCTCCCCCTGGGTCTTTCTCTTTCAAATGGTCCGTGTCCCCACAATTCTCAGACCCGTCCAGTCACAAGTGGCTTGGAGGTTTCTGGAGTCTTCTCACTCGGTATCGGCAAGAGTGGCAGAGCCCTCTCAGGAGGTGAGGGATCAGAAGGGGAAGCCCCATGGCCAGGTTTGCTTCCTCACGTGCTTCGATGGCGACGCTGAGCCTGCATATCCAGTTCCGTCCTTCTGACCAATACAGCTTGTAAAGCCTCGTGCTACTGGGCACCATTGCACTGACTCAGAATGTCAGTAATTTACACACAGTAGTCAGAATGTCAGTAATTTACATACAGTAGTCACCGTATCCCTAAATCCATTAATCTACCCTCCACTCGACTATGTCTTAAAGAGAATATATTTTCTTTCAAGATGGAATCATAGAGACTCCCACCAGCTGGCACTGAATGAATCCTGGCTGGTTTGGGCATGCGGTCCTGACCTGCAAGCTACTGCCCTGCCACACGACAGCTACTTTCCTTCTTCCAGTTGTTGAAGTTCCAATGCACACTGAGACTGACACATTTCTAAATGGAAGACCAGGTCTTCTTCCACCTTGTACTGAAATAATTAAGCAGTATCCTCCACCCCCTCAAAAGCACGTCTGAATTTCCACTGACATTCTCAAGACCTAACCTAATGCCATTCACTTCAACATAATTACATTTTTTAGTAAGTGGGCAACCAAAAATCTAGTTAGCAGTTCTTTGTGAACTTCTGAATTCTAACAAAAGTTTTGAGTTTTTTTCCTGTTGGCCTTACAAAGAATCCTTTAACTGTGGATGTCTATAAATTCCTCTTTGTCTACTATTGGCCAGAAGTCATTACAGAGGGTGATCTGTTTAATTACATTTCTTGAGTGCTCAAAAGTGAAGATTTATGGTCTGTTAACCTGAAACTTCTTGCTTTCAGAAACCAATTCTTTGATATTTCCTGGTCAGACATTTGGAGTATAGCTATTACATATAGTATACTTAGAAGTATGCTATTATTATAAAATTATACTTGTAAAACACAAACTATAATTATAAGGGAGTATGGTATATGTTACCAGAGTGTGAGCCATGTCACACAGAGGGTGTAATAAACAAAACGAAATATTTTTTAAGTATGTGATATAATTCAAGCAGACAACTTTCTAGTTCATTGCTACCATGCGTTTCTTGAGACTTTGCCCTGTTTATAGGGATTTATTCAATATTACTATGCCATGGAAGAAGAAGGTGGCTCTAAAGGAAGTCTATGTCCTAATGTCTACTCTTGGGACTTTATACTCTGACTAGAGAGGTTAAAGGTGTGTGTCTGAAACAGTTGATTTCAGTTTTGTACACTGAATAATATTCAGAGTCTGAAAGAGGTACAGGGCAAGATGAAAGATGTATTACTGAGTTCTTTTAGTGATAAAAGCTGTTTATCATCAGATGTCTATGTGTCTGGACCTTTATTTATTTGCTTTACTTATTTGCATTATAATTAAGAAAATGATAATAACAGAATGAAGTGATTTGGAGCTCAAATCTCACACACCTATGTTTTCTTCTTAGATGCCATCCTTCCAAGATCTCCTTGACCTGAACATCATTTATCTGTACAAAATGTCCTTAGTTTGGTATATACACTTATAAAGTCCTACAACCATTTTCCATTAAACAAACAAACAAAAAAGTGCTGATACTTGGCACATGTACCACACAATAAAAGGAGACCATTTCTCAACACGGTGTCAACGTTCCCAAAGTCCCTCACAGTGACTTCACCATCCCTAACATCCTTTATCATACCTGAACTCAAGCAAGCCTCCCACTGTTTTTATGTTCTCCTTCCAAACACCTAAACTCTGGGGCCGTGGAGACAGCTCAGGGGCATAAGTGCCTGCCTGGCAAGTGCAAGGTCTTGAGTTCGATCCCCAGTTCACAAAACAAAACAACAACAAAAAAAAAAACCTAAGCTCCGAAGCACCGTGGAAACAAAGGAACTTCCGGATATGACTCCATGCAGTGTTGAGCTAACCAGCACCCTTCTGCCTGCCAAGGTCCTAGAGCAGTGGAAGGTGTTGGAGTTCAGGGAGAAGAGGCGCAGTGTGCACAGTTAGGAAAGTCATAAAGCACATAGCTGCGTTCACACAAGAAAACACCACCAACAGCACACTGATCCAGAGCGACTCACCCTGCCACCCCAGGGTTGCTTCCTGGGCAGTCAAATGGACTGAGCACGATAGAACTGCGCTTCCCGAAGGGATCCCAGGAAAGCAGGAGCACCTGCCACCTCCTGCCCCCTTGCCCTTCAGGCGGTCTGCTCAAATCTTGTCCCAGCGTAAGCCTTCATGTGTACAAGGCCGTCTTCCACCTAAAAGGACCTTGGTATTTCTAAAGTCCCACACCACTGACTAATTCTGCAGAAGCATGAAGGGGGGGACAATAATGCTTTGCAAGTACCTTAATTGTTCTTATATGTAAAAGACACATGTATATTAGAATAGTTGGAACTACTTGTAAGAAAAAGGCCCTCCTAATTATAGAATGACGAGGTAGAGAATGCTGCTAATGAGCTGTGAGTGTACTGTGTTAAAACAAGAGCCTGCACACAGGATTCATTTCTGTGGGCACTGAGTGAGAAGAATGTGGTTTCTCAGCCAGCTGGAGGTCTTCCAGACTGCAATTCCATTTTACATGATAAAGACTATATTACCTCGGAATGATCTGTGGTATAAAGAATTATTAATGATGAAAGAGTAAACTTTACGTTAGCAAGAGCAAGCACCTACTTAAAAAACGCCTGAATCTAAACCAAATTAGAGAGTTATGTCAATTTTTCATGCGTAACACTCAAAAAAGCTTATATGATTTGTATTGTCTTATATAAATAAGGTTCAACTACAGTTTTTTAAAAATCTTTTATCTATTTATTTGGTACATGCTTATGTATCGGGGACTCATAGTGATTCTCCTGTCTCAGCCTGTCCAGTGCTGGGATTACAGGCATGTGCTACTATGCCCAGATTTGGTGGCCGGAGAGGCATGCCCAGGGCTCCAGGGCTGGCATAAGATGTGGTACCAGGGACTGAGCCCAGATGCTTGTGCTTGCCAAGCAGGTGCTATCCCCCCCAAGCCGTAGCCTAAAAACCATGTGATGAATTTTGCCTATTTTAATAACTCTGCAATGCATTTAGAAAATAAAGTACCTTAATTTCCAGCACATCTTCTTGTAATGTAGCAGCAGGATACTGCCAAGAACTCTGAATGCACACATTTTAGTTCATGTAAAGACTCTTTCGTCTGTTTATCCACCCTCCCATATCCCCCTTCACTGGGTGCCCTCTGGGAAATACTCCAAGGGGTCTCCCCTGCCCCTGCTTACTTGTGCGTCTACTTACGGGTGCAGAGTTTCCATTCGGTCCCTTCGACCTAACCAGTCTCCCTAGGACTTCTACTCCGTCCGATGTGATGTTGGCTGACATATTTATCGCCTTCTCACCCACTTGCTTGCAGTCAACAACCACTTGGACCAATGTCTTGCTGACGACCACATGTAGCTGGGGGAAGTGAAAGTGTGTTACACGCAGTGACCGGTGGGAGGAAGTATCCGTCAGGTCATTATCCAGGGGAGGAGAAGGCTCCATGTCGCCACGCACAGTGCTGGAGAAGACTACGGGACGTCTGCTTCTACCACCTCTGTGATTAACCCCTACTCAATTTTCAATGAAAATTTAATCAGTTTTTGTCACAAATTTTTGCCATTTTTCAGTCCAATCAATTCTTTTACCATCTCAGTTGCTTTCTCCTCACATTTTTCTTTCCAATGATTTGGATGGATTCATTTTTTTTCTTAATTCTAGCCTTACTCCAAAGCAAGAAATCAGAGTTTCTACATCGTAGCTTTGCTGAATGTGTAGTAAACTAAGCAAAAATTTTTTTTAATTTTTTTTTAATTATTTTTATTCTTGTTTCAGAACCTTTGTTTATTCACTCATTTTTATGGCTGTCTCAGCCCACCCCAAGGTCAGGGCTGGCGCAGCATGTGGGGCCGGGGATCGAAGCGCAGTCCCTGAAGCCGCCCAAGCTTCCCCAAGCAGGGGCTTTAGACCACTGAGCCATCCCGCTGGGCCCCTAAGCAAAATATTATGAAAATTTAAAAATGCATGTGACTGAGCAGCAAAAGTCATCTGGGGTACTGCGTGGGTTGTCAAGCCACACTCTAATTGTTCATCCACCAAGATGGGAAAAAAAGCAGCAGGATCTGAGCAGGGTGGAGGGAAGGCTCTGGTACCAGTACCTCAGCCCTAACGAGCCCAAGCCCTTTGGCTAAACTTAGGGTGGGCGCTACTCTCACGATTCGGAGGACACTGTGTTCAGAGGCCCCGCACTGTTTTTGAGGATCTGGGAAGCTGTTATCATTTTAGGTGATAAAGAAAGGTAAGTGTGTTCACCTAAAGGAGGTCACGCATTCTGACTGGGTTCTACCGGACCACCGCGGGTATGGTAGTTAGAAAAACACTAGAGGGGCAGGGGAGATAGCTCACCGGCATAAGCGCCTTCATGGCAGCGCAAGGTCCCGAGTTCATTGCCCAGTAATGCATGCTGTGCATTTCAAAGTATGAAAAATAGAGCCAAGGGAACATCAAGGAGAAATTAAGGAAGTGAAGTGTCTACTTATCATGTAAGTCTATCACTGAACCAAAGTTGATCTCTAATGTAGAACTGGTGTTGATTCTCCATTAGTAAATTTATTACTAAGCAGTTACATGGTAACGTGATAAGCCATTTATTTTCTTTTTCTTTCTCTTTTTTCCTGTTGGTTGGTTGGCTGTTTGGTCTTATGGGCACTTAACATGGAAGAAGGTTCTCCTTTATGTGACTTTTAAAAGTTTGAAGGTTTATAAGTTCACAACAAATGCAGCAAATCTTACACCTACATCTCTGGGTTCTGCTAAGGGAAAGTAAGATTGGCATTCACCCCGGATGCATGAAGGCTTCTATGGAATGCGAATCACAAGCTCAGACCTGAGCCACAGGCTCAGAGGACAAGACCTCCTTCGACAGGCACAAGCTGCAAGTGCTCTTCCTCTCCCCTGCAATTTTGCCTGACTGTTTTGCAATAAACCCTACATCACCAGGAAACATCATGAGGAACTTGATGAGCGAGCAATATTTGGTCCAAAGAGCTGCTAACAGGGTCATTCGGAACCACAAAGCACTACATCTTCCCCTGTTTGTCACGTGCTCTTGCGACGCCTTTACCTGGGCTTGTACAACCCCGTAAAGAACGCTTCAAAGAGCAGCACTGTTGCCTCTGTAACCATGCGGTGTGCAGCCGCGGCGCTGAACGCCACGGAGGTAGCAGAGCCGCATGATTAGGCTGGTCTGACCACAGCCCCAGCTGAGAGACAGAGGCTGAGATGAACACCGCAGGCAATTCTGTTCCCTCTAACAGGATAGTGCCTGGGCAGGAGACGCGGCCCTGCTTGGCATTAGAGTGAATTCTCTGCTTCTCCTGCAGTGTGGGCACTGCCCAGCTAAAGAACCCGGAGGCCCTGGCTCACCTACAAAGCACGAAGGCAAGAAGAAAAGAGGGAAGGAAACATAGGCGCTGCACCAGCCACCAGAACTGTGTCTGGAATTCAAATGTGAAGGAACAAAGTTCTAGCACAAGTGCCAAGTTATTAAAATAACAGCAACTAAAGTGCAATTGTAAACAATTTTTCCAGGGTAACTTTTCTTCCACCTTGGGACAGCATCTCTCAGTATAATTCAGACTGGTCTTAAACTCCCTGTATAGCCCAGGCTGGCCTCAGACTCACAGTGATCCTCCTGCCTCAGCCTCCCAAGTGCTGGGATTATAAGTGTGTGGCACCATGCCTGGCTTTAGGGTGACTTTTTTAGGACAGGTTGCCTTGTACCTATGTAAAAATAGCTGTGCAGTCAGTAAATGAAGTCACAGGCACTGGTGGTTGGTGAGACCTGCGACCCTCCCACTTCAGACACAGTGCAGACTCTGAGTCACGTGTGTCCGTGTCTCCTAGAGCACCTGGGCCATGGTCCCCACTCAGAAGAGCCCAGCCAGAGCCTCAGGGTGTCGCTCACAGGCCTGAAGGTCACAGTCCCCACCCCATCAGAAATGTGAGCTCCAAGCTCTGAAGAGTTTCAAAAATATTCCTCTGCGATTGTGCCCAGCAGGAAAGAAAAGGCGGGGTGGATGTGTGCGCCCAAGCCTTGCTGACCTTGTGGAAGCTCCCGTAGAAGATCTTCCGAACTTCAGGTCCTTCAAAGGTGGCAGTCTGAAATTCCCCGGCGTGGTCGTAATTGAAATATGTTAGAGTTTTCCCACCATCTATTCAAACCAGCCAACAAACAAACAAACACAAACTTAGAGATAATTAAGATAGGTGAATAATCTTTGCTAAAATTGAACTAAAGACTGAAAATAATGCATCTGTTGTTTTGAAACTGTGCTTAAAATGAAAATGATGGGTAATTAAATAATTAATGGTCCTCAAGCTGCTACAGGCTTTTGGTCAGCCAAATTAAGAGGTTCCATCTTGTGGGGAAGGGGGGCAGGGAAGACACACTCTTCTCCTGTGACAGGGACATCTGTGAGAGGGTGTTCCCTGCAGAGATAAATTCCCAGAACAAATAACTTATACTGCCTGGATAAATGATTCATTATGAACAAACAAAAGCCTTATCCTGACCCCTCTGTATTTTTAAAAATAGTAGGGCTGGTGAGATATCTCGGCATCTAAGTGCCTGCCTGGCAAGCATAAGGACCCAGGCTGAATCCTGGTACTACACGCTGTGCAGTCCCAGAACCCTAGGTGCACTGTACTGGCCACCCAAACCGGGCTGTGATGCCAGCACTAGGGAGGCTGACACAGGAGGATCACTATCAGTCCAAGCTGCATAAAGAGACCCTGTACCAAATAAATAAATAAACAAATAGTCGGGCCAGCGAGATAGCTCAGTGGTCTAAAGGGCCCGCTTCGGCAAGCGTAGACAACCACGGGGACTGTGGTTGGATCTCTGGCACCATATGCTGCACCAACCCCACCCCTAGGCCAGGCTGAGCTGGCCATAGCATAAAGTTTAAAAATAAATGAATTAATTAAAAATAGTAATATTTTCCTCAGTGATGCCTATGTCACCCTTTAATTCTTCACTCTGCCTTCAGAACAGACTCTACTCTTAATGATCTGAAGCGATTGTGTGAAGTCCAGGACAGATTTAGTGAGTTCAGTGACCCTCTGGGCTAAGCCTCCCCTGGTTTCAGTAGCAGTGCAAGCCAGTGTTATCACAGTCTATGTTGCTGTTGATTCTTTTCCATGGACTGAGAATTCCTTTTACAAATGCTAGTCGTGAACAGGCTTAACGTGCTCTCCTGAACCACACGTTTGAGCTGGCGCCTGGCAGCACCTTCTAAGTTTTGGCCCCTGACATCGTTCCAATCCTGAGATTTAGAAACCTCGGTGGTGCTAGCCTGAACCTTGATGATCCTCTCATGTGACTGTGACCACGGCAACCAAGGCAGGACATGGAGGAGTGACCTGTGCTGCTCCCTTCAGCTTCCTTCCAGGAGGTCTCTGGCTGGTTTCCCTCCTCTCTCCAGGTTCATCTTGAGACTTCACCCAGCACCATCACTCACATTTCATGCACACACGACTTTCAGGTTTACATCTCTAGCCATGAACTCCTTCCAACTGCGACACTGCCAATCTGACTTCCCTGAGATGATCAGTTAGGCCTGGCGCTATTCAGCACATCGCTTACTGCTCAGTGCTCATAGGCTATACGAGTAAGTTACTCTGCGACCTACATGGGACGGGCAAGACGGCACATCACACACATTATTCACCCATGCACACTCAAAAGATATACCCAGGGATATACTTACTGTCTAAAATGATCCCAACCAATGGGTCAGAATTTTTATTTAAGATTTCCCAAAGAGCAAAGGGCTCCTGTGGTGTGTCAGGAAGAATCCGGAAGAGAAAACTGATTGTATAGTCCAAAGGCAGTCCTTCCGGATGTAAATACCTGAGGGTGGAACCACGATAACATCTTATTGTATCTTTCCTTTAACAGTTTTTTTCTCTGATTCTAAGATTGCCATTATTCCCAGATTCTTGTTTTGATATGGCACAGAAATTTCCTTCTAGCTTTTAAACAATGCATGCTTGCCAATTTATGTCATTTTGTCTCACTGTTTCCTCAGAATCATTTACTAAGCATTTTTCATGTGAACTGTTTTTAGCCTATGGGCCAAACCCACGGCCGCACACACGCTAGGCAAACGTTCTATCACTAGACCTATTTTTCTTAAGTATTTTTCAAAGCATGGTATTCAACAGTATCATAATCTTGTGGGCTAGTTCATAACATGTGTAATAAGCAGTTGCTCCTCAGTGACAATTTTAGTAGTCTCAAAGGTTCTGTTGTAACAAAATTTCTCCACACTCCATTTGTAAAGTTTTGGATGCTGTTCTCCGCCATGTGTTGCTGTAGTCACGCCTCTCTCTCTGCTGAGACTTCAGCTCATATCCGGCTCCACCTCCAAGAATGAAGGTTCTGTTATCCCATTCCTGGGAGTGTCATGTGCAGGCATGTTATGGTTTCTATCTAGGTGCCCCTCCCAAAGCCTCATGCAGTCACTGGGGTGGCTTCTAGAGTTTGTGATTAACTCATGATCCAAGGGTGGGATTGTGGGCGTGAGAGCTACGACCACCCTGCAGGTGACACAAGGAAAGGCGAGAGGCTGCCTCTGCCCGCACTGCTGCTGCTGCTGCTGCTGCTGGCCCGCCTTTCTGCCTCTGCCCTTTGCTGTTTCCGGTAGCCATGAACGGCTGTCTCCTGCCTCATATAGCACTCTGCCTTAGTACCAGGCAAGTATGGCCTGAAAGCTCCACGAACTGTGAGCTAAATAAACCTTTCCTTCTTTAATTTTGGGGTCAGGTATTTTGTCCCAGCAATGAGAGGTAAGTGATTGAGACAAGGTAGCTGTCAGACACCACTTTCCCTCTGGAGATGCCTCAGCTTGAGAAAACACCTCAACCAGGACCACGTCTCCTTTCAAAGGCTTTTCTTCTCATGTCTTGTCTTCAGGGGAGTACAGGGATCAGAATCTTTGGTCCCAGGAGAAGACCGCTCTGAAGGACTTTTCTGTATGCAGCACTTTCCTGAGGGATCACTTGAGGTTTTGCTGAAAATTTTCATCACACAGTTACTCCTCTGCCCTGTGCTGCTTTTTATTCTGTCTCCCATGAGAGTACACCATCATCACTTTGGTGACCACCTGGTGTTCTCCTAGGAACCTGCTTCCGGGGGTGGCTTCTAAACTTTCTAGAACCTTCCAGAACTTTCCCAAATCTTATCTCTCTTTTAGTACTTCTTTGTTTTTAATCTTCATGTCAGCAACATAATGCAAATAAAAGTAGTCATTAACATATAGTAAGAACACCATAATAGTTATTAATTGAATGAAGTTGTGAATATACAGAAATTTAGCATAAATTTGAGAATGGAAGGCTGCCTTTCATAGGTAGAAACAAGTATTTCATTCATTCATTCATGTATACAATATTTTATTCATCTGTTATTCAGTAAATATTTGAGTGTCTCTTAGACACCAGCTAGAGTAAAGGGCATTTAAGACCCATCAGTTGATAAAACTGACAAAGACACCTATTCTTGTAATCCTTAAGTTCTAGTAGGCTGAATTGTACAGTGTCTTAGAAGGTCATAAAATTCTGCTGAAAAACAATAAATCATTTTAACAGAGACTGGGACTTTTGGTGGCAGATTATACAGCAGTCTTAATGAAAGCAATCAGCAGTGCCTTGTGGAGAAACCGAAATTTGAGCAAAGCTGCAGCAAAAAGGTTACGTTTGAGCAAAAACTCCAGTGAGGCATGGGATAGGAAACAACCAGGTGTGAAGGTCCTGGGCGACCACTGGGGAAGTTGTGGAGGGGTCCAGACCTTAGGATTTTCTAGTAGGCTCACCCTGCAACAGGACAGAGGCTCTGTTGCCCCTGAAGCCAGTCAGGTGGGATTCTCTCTCACTGAGTTAGAAAAGAGAGGTCATTGATGCTGGTATTAAATGTGAGGCCTGGGGTGTGGCATTTAACACCTGAAGATTCGAGACAGCTTCTAGGAAGAGTGGTATAGCAGGCAATCAGATATGACCAGACTTTGGCACATAGGACCGGACTGGAAATCCTAGGTTAGGTGTATTGACTTAGAGATGGTGCACAACACCATGACACTGAAGAGATCAGAGGCTACACTATGACATTACAGAGATCGCAGAGGGTGGAGGGGCAGCATGGAAATAAGCTGCAGGAACCGAGGTGGGAGCTTTCTTGTGCGCTCGGAGGCCTGGCAGGAGAAAGTGGGTGCCACACGCAGGCGACAGTCCACTGAGACAGGCCTGGTAGCTCATGACTGGTTGTAGCATGCTGAGTGGAGTCTTGGAGAAACCCCTCCCTAGTGGGTCTCATCAGAGAGAGACTTCTTGGATTTATGTGTTATAAACTCTATCCCAAGACAGTGTGAAAAATATCCTGTCAAAAAAAGAATGTGGTCTTAGGTTTATGCTAAAACCATACATAACAGGTAACTCAAAGTTGCTGGCACATGCCTGTAATCCCAGGAAGGAGGCTAAGGCAGGAGGATAGTTGTGAGTTCAAGACCAACCTGGGCTACAAAGTGAGCTCAAGGCCAGCCTAAACTGCATAGAGAGACCCTGTCTCTAAAACAAAAAAGGCAAAAAAAAAAAAAAAGTTGTGTCATATATTTTTGAAAATAGAACTGTTTTCTAGAACAACAAGTATTTTAAGTTAATAGAAAAAGTCTACTAAAAAAATAGAGAAGAAAAGTTCTACTAACCTCACATGTGGTTTCCTCTAAGAGCACAAACAAAGGATGTGGATAGCAAGGTGGGATCTAACAAAGACTACTTCATAAAAAGAAGCAGGCAATTGCTGTAAATTGGACACATGCATTTAAGACTCTACTGCGACCTCCCTTATTTGCCATGTCCACGTGTATGGTATGTCAAAACCGAAACAATGCAAAAAGCTTCTAAGCAAACTCTGTTTCCAGAAAAAGCAAGTGTGGATTTGGACTGCATTGTGCCAGATGAGGCTGGGCCCGGCGCCTCTCCAGCCAGGCACTTGAGATGCACAGTGCTGCAGCCGCTGCCATTGGCACAGCTGCCACAGCCCCAGCATGCCTGGCATCTCACAGACTGCACCCAGGGGCACAGAACCTGGCCGACCCAGGCCTGGCACTGTGCCCTGGCCCCAATGACAAGGCTCTGACTTCTCAAATAAGATACCTGAGCAATGCCACTGCCATGAGCCAGGCCAGGTATGCATGGAAATGTCCCTGCTGATCAGCCTGAATGGTCTGAATCACACATCTGTGGTGTCACTTACAAAACTGAAATAATTAGCCAGGCATGCTGGCATACACCTGTTATCCCTGCACTTTAGAGGCTGAGACAGGAGGGTTGCCCCAAGTTCAAGGCCAGCCTGGACTACACACAGTGAGCTCAAGGCTATCCTGAACCACATAACATGGCCTTGTCTAAAGAAACTAAATAAATTTTTAAAACCCCTAACAAACAAAAAATAGCAGAAATACACAAAATAATACAGTCATCTATTTCACAGAATTTTCTGGAGTATGCGATGGCCCGCATAATCCTATGCTGTATATTGTAGCACAATGTAAGTAGCAACTACTTTCGTTGATTTTCTCAGAGGAATACAGGCTAAAATTCTATCAGCATTATGAGTGTGTCTGATTTTTAAAACAAAGAAATGTAAGCATTGTCTGCTGAAACATCATGGCAAGTATTATCAAGAACAGAGTTCACACTTCAAATTGACGTCGTTGGAATACTGAGCTCCAATAAGCACAGGAACCTACTTGGTCGGCTGCGACACCAGGGCGTCTTTGTGCAGCTGATAGCACGGATACATGCCAAAGGTACCAGGCTCCATAGAAACCCCTTCCACTGAGGAGAAATCCTTCTCGGCCAGACCAAACATTTCCATCATCTTAAATCCTGAAAGAGAGAAATGGATGGTGAGACAGACAGAGACAGACAGACAGACAGACAGAGACAAAGAGACAGTGTAAGACAGACAGGTAGAGACAGAGACAGGCAGAGAGAGAGACAGACGCTGAGAGACACAGACAGACAAACAGACCGAGGCCTGGACTCCAAATGGGAGTATTTAATACATTTGCATTAGAAAAACCTGCAACGAAGCATACCTGCAATATCAATGCCATCCTTGTGCACCATTGGACAGGCTGGGAAGCAAAACAAACAAGGTAAGATCTTGATCCGAGTATTTTCCAGACGTCCCTTTTCCCTGTGGTGAGCACAGGAAACTAACACCATTCTGTAGGGATGGAGTGATTTGGAACCCTGGGGCTGGGGTTCTTCTCATCTTGTGTGGACTGACACACTTTACTGACCCTACTTAAAACCAAAAGCTCCCTGCTTGCCTCTCCGGAGCTCAGGAAAATAATGAATGCTACTTGAGCGTGTGGGTTGGGAAATGTCTCATTCGTAACGAGTTTCCTGGACGAGTGTGTGCAAAACAGTTTTGAAAAGTATTTTATTTTCCTGCATTTATTTAATCCCAGTACCTTTTAAAAATGGACCCAACTGTCTGCGGAAAGTCTTTATCTACCCAGAATCCTCCACAGAGAGATAGGTACAATGAGCCCATCTATTCCAGACCATGAAATCGCACGTCTGCATAACAAAACAGCTCAGGAAGATAACACTTTGTTCAAAATGAGGCTCATGACTCAACCAATATTTGACATTTCAGACTTTAAACAGTGTGAGAAAGTACTCATCCCAAAGAACTAACTTGCTGACGCCGCTTCACAGACAAAAGTAATCAATTCATCTTCGATTTTCCTAAAGGCGTCAAAGTCATCCACAAAGAACACATGGCGGGCACTGGGCTTGCTGCCAATGCTGACCAGCTCCGAGTAATCTGCGTCGGCCACGCCAACGGCAAAGATGTTGTAGCCTGTGGTGGGAGGGAACCGGACTGCTGAGCCTTTTAAAATGCACAAACACAGATCACACACATACAAGCTTTTGAACGTGCAAATGTTTAAAATATGTTTCCTCGGGGCAGCCAAGTAGGGGTGGCTAATTTATTCTTTACAGTTCATCAGAGCTGGGCACTTTTGTATTTCATTTCCGGATCACGGTTCTATCATCGCCTAAAGAAATTTTCCATTTTAAAGACACTCAGAGAGGTCAACACTCCAGAGAGTGCAGCAGACAAAATAGTTCCCATCTGAGTAGCATCTTTATGGTTTCGTGTTTTTAATAGTGAATTAGCATATATGGGAGAAGGTGCAGTCCATGGAAGCAATTATTTCAATTTGTTTTTCTTTTTTACATTTTAGAAGTAGAAACTAAGGTAGGAAGCTGGGTGTGGTGGCACACACCTATAAATCCCAGCATTTGGGAGGCTGAGGCAGGAGGATTGGTGCAAGTTCAAGACCAGCCTGGGCTACAAAAGTGAGCTCAAGGCCAGCCTGAACTGCATAGCGAGGCTCTTTCTCAAAAAGACAAAAAAAAAAAAAAGAAACTAAGGTAGGCATAGAAAGCTGGTCATCATTCAAAGCTCAGGAAATGAAGATTAAACTACTATCTTCCAGGTATGTTTAATTTTTTAAAAAATGCATTTAGTACAAGGTGTACAGGGTCTCACTACACAGATTGCACTCATAGTGATCCTTCTGTCTTCAGCCTCCTAAGTGCTGGATTACAGGCCCGGGCACCACCATGCCCAGTTGATGGCTCAGCGTGCCCTGGGGACGATATTGAACTGATCCCCGCGTCTGCTAAGTGGTCACATTAATCCACTGAACTATCTGGCCAGCCCATTCCAGGTATGTTTATATAACTCAGTCTTCATAACAGTCCTAGGAGAATCTCTGTCTTACGGTTTGTAGATGACAGAGAAGTTTTTGAAATGAGATTCCTTCCCTGACTCTTTACAATGGTACTTTCCATTGTATTAATTTTTATTTACTTGGTACAGGGACTCACTACACAGTTCAGACTTGTAGTGATCCTCCTGCCTCAGCCTCCCCAGTGCTGGGATTACAGGTAGGTGTGCACCACCATGCCGTTTCGGGGTGGGGTGGCATGCGATACCAGGGATCAAGCTGGGGACTTTGCACTTTCAAGGCAGGCACTTAGGCCCCTGAGCTATCTCCCCAGGCCCTGTATTACATTCTCAAAAGCTTACTGAGACCTGTACATATAGCAGCAGATCCTTTCTGTGCCCCATCTTTCCCAGCTCCAGAAAGTCCATCTTCCCGTTTCCTGTCATCTGTTTTACTTTGCTCCTGAATTTTTCATTGTATTAAACTTAATTACAGTTCCTCACACAGGGCATCTTGCACATAACGAAGTACTAAAGAAAATTATAAATTCCCTCTAATAAAACTGTATAATTGCAATTTTCTAAGCCAGAGCACATTTTTAAAAATCACATGTCCAGTGTAAAAAGAAAGCTTCAGACACACGAGCAGAGCTACCAGAGCCTATCGTAAGTCTAGATTTAGTAAGGCACATGGCAACCGCCACCATGGCGGAGCTGCCCTGTTACCGTCTGCCTGCATCTCCCTGCAGATCCGGCTCACTTCATCCTGCGACCTCCCGTCTGTTATCACCACGATGACCTTGGGGACGCCTCTTCTTGTCCCTGCCTCTGTTGCAAACAAGCTGTCTCGGACGTATGTCATTGCTTTTCCTGCAGCAAACACAGGTAATCAATTGCACGCTTTTGCATTTCTGTTCTGCTGGAGGGAACAGAGTGGGAGCAAAGTTCTTAAATAAAAGAAAAATATTTAGAAATGGCTGTCCTCCCAAGAAGCCATTATTCCATCGTTTCTAATAGTTCAGCGCCGGGCATTTCTCAGCCTTACCTGTTTTCGTATTTCCCCCTTTGTAGGAAACACGCTTAATTGCATCCAGCAGAGTCTCCTTTGTTTTGTAGGCATTTAGTTTAAATTCTGTCCTGGGGTCATCAGTGAACTGGACCATCGCCACCTGGAGGGAAAAGGCGTGTGCACTGTTACACACCTGAGGGCCAGAGAACACGCACAGCAGTGTGGTTGTCACCTACAATTTCAACTTCTTAACCCATTCCACATGCTTCCTCGACTAAATGTCATACATGTTACATAATGAACTTGATGACATGGTAAATGGTATCTTCACTCTAAGAATGTTTTAGGAACTGGTTGAATTTTTGGTTTTGTTTTAATCTCTCTACAGCATGTACTTTCAGCACCACACTGGACAAGTGAACACAGTTTCTGATGTCTGTTACAGGGACACATGTCGGAGAGCCAGTTCTGGATTTCTTACAAGAATCTCCTTATGGAGCAACTTATCAAGTAATTCTTAACTATTCTACCCATTTTGCAGATGAGAAAATGGAGGCACTGGAAATAAGTTACTTGTACAATATCCCAAGGGCTTGTCAGTGGCAGAAATACTAATTCAAGCCAGGTATTTTCTATTTCAAAACCTGCGGACTTATCCAGCACAGTACAAACCTTCCCGGCATCATTTTCAGCTTCTTGCCATCATTCATGGAGAACTTTTTGGAGCCCTTTTAAATTAAACTTTTGTTTATTTTTCAGAGCCATGGACCATATATTTGTTGAATGAATAAATTCATTTGATGGTGTGCCTGACCTATAGTAACGTGTGACTTCTGCCTTGCAAATTGCTTATGTCCCGTGGGCAAGGGAAACATTCTGCCATCGAAGGAGACATTCTGTCCTTGTGTATGAAAGAAACATCCCTAGCTGCACTATCCTGCCTGCTCTAGTTTGTTGAGCTCCAGTTTCCGGGGAGTCACACTCCTTCTAGGTCGGCGTCACCCATTTCCCCAAGAGCCGTTGGAATTGCTTGAGACCACTTCCGGTCGGCACGCTGTCAGAGGTGCCTGGCGCCTTACCTGAGTTCCATCCGCCCCGATCTTGTTCAGGGCCCCAACTGTGCTGTACAGGAAGTTGATGATCTTGTTGAAGTTGTCATCGCCGATGCTCCAAGACCCGTCCACCATGAACACGAGATCAGCCTTGGCCGCTTTACACACTGGCAACCAAGAACGTGTGCGAGTCAGGAAGGACCGAAAGGGACCATCGCGGTGAGTCAGGGAGAAGCTCCCACTCGCCTGCTGGGACCCACGCTCGTCCCCAGGGCACGAGGCTGGCTAAGGGTTGTCACTGGAGCGCCTGCTGGCCGCGCTTCCTCACCATCACCTTGCATTTATGCCCGTGGGATGTCAACGCAGAAGCATCTGCACCAGGCGGAGGGAAGCCCGGAGCCTTTGCTCTGACTCCCCGCCTACGGAGTCAGTAAGTGAACTTTGGTAAGTGAAGCGATCAGAATCAGAAAGCGGGCCCTGGCCTCGGCAGGAGGGATTCTACAGCTCCGCGTGCACTAGGTTCAAGGATCTGGGCGGATTTCAATTCCAATGCTATTCAAAAAAATTTATTATGCCCTCCACCAGGCAAGGGTATGTGCCAACAAAAGACAATAATGCTAGCTCAGGGAAACCATTATTGGTGTGTGTTATGGTTTGTGTCTAGCTGTACCCCCAAAGCCTCATGCAGTCATGGGGCGGACTTGTAGATTTTGTGATTAACTCATGATCCACTGGAAGTATCGGTGTGAGTGCTGCTGCGATTATGGGTGTGAGCACTACACCCAGCCTGGGGTGGATGGCCTGAATGCAATTTAAGAGAGACACTTGCTCTCTGTGGCCACTGTTGCCACCAACCCTTGCTTTGTTTTCTTGATCTTTGCCACTGCCGTGAAGGGATGCGCTCTGCCATGTGCCGCTCTGCTGTGGAGCCAACCAAGTATGGCCTGAAGCCATCACTGACTGTGAGCTAGACAAACCTTTCCTTCCATCATTTTGGCTGTCCGATGTTTGTCCCAGCAACAAGAGAAGAGTAACTGAAACAGTGTGGCTGAGGGACCATGACATAAGGGACAAGCCGCACGGCCCAGAGTAAACCTCCGCAGCACCAGGAACAGCCTCTCCTACCGAGAGCTGAGGTCTCGAGCCCTGCGTCTGCACCCTGTGCTGCTCTGTAATAGCTGTCGCCCCACCCTCCCGCTGGTGGAGATCTTCTGGGTTGGTTCTGTTTTATGATGAAACCAAACTAAGTAACTGGGTTTTCACTAATCGGGATCTTTTGATTATAGGCCAGTTGCACAGAAATATCCTGCGAAATCATGTGTCCTTCTTTCAATAAAGCAAGCTCAGTTTCCATTTTACTCAGTGCAATGCCATTCCATTAGCTTGGAGGTACTTATAATGTAAAATAAACCATTTCTGAGTGAGAAAAGTAACCCCAGGGCCAGGAGTGTGTGATGAGGTTGTGCTCCTGAGTTCTGTGATTTATAGTTTTACAGATGTGTAGCTTAAATCTAATGCTGCAGAGAATCCCAAGGTCTGCCTTTGTATTTATTTTTTTTAAGTCCTTTGTTCTCAAGGAAAGATGAAAAGAAAACCAAGTTTCACCTTCAAACTGAGAGCAAAATTAATTTTAAAATTTGTTAATGAAACTTTACTCCATGAGTCAGAGAAAAAGTATCAACACACAGGAGGAAGTTTCCTCTGGGATATGACTCTGTGTTTTTAGTTTTCTCCTTTAAGCTTCCTCTTGCCTTTGAATGCGTGTTTCACAAGCATTCTTCACTAACTTCAGAGGCAGGCAAATTCTCTGCCTTTGTGAGTCTCTGGACTGCCTCAGTGTAGCTGCTCTCATTCCTGGACTAGCATAGCACCGTCTCTACTTTCTACCTCCTACCCTTGCCTACTAATTATCTGCAAGAAAAAGAAGCAGAGGTTTGCCCTAATGACTGTATGACTGCATGACTGCAGTCATGACTGCATCCACAGACCTAACCAAAGAGCTCAGAGAATTAATTAATCATTACATTAATAAATGTTCATTAGTGAAATTAAATAAATTAATGATCAGTACTTTGTTTAAAGCTTTTTCTCTCTCTCTTTTGCAGTATGAGAATCAAACCCCAAGCACCCTATCACTGAGTTGCATCTCCAGGACCATGTTATGCCCCTTTAAAAAAAAAAAAAAAAAACAGTTTGAATAAAAGTCTGTTTAGGTTGCTGAAGCTGGCTTCAAGTTTATGATCCTCCTGCCTCAGCTTCCCAAGTAGGTGACACAGGTGTCAGAGTACCTGGTGGGAAGCTTTAAAGAAATGACCTTGAGAACCAGCGAGATAGCTCAGTGGACTAAGCACCAGCTTTGGCAAGCGGAGGGACGAGGGTTCAAAACCCAGTTTGGCATGCCACACCACTGGCCCCACCTTCAGGGCACACAGAGCCAGAGAACAAGTCTGGGCGTAGTGGTGCACGCTTGCAATCCCAGCACTGGGAAGGCTGAAAACAGGAGGATGGCTATGAGTCTGAGCTGTATGGTGAGACCCTGTACCAAATACATAAATGAAAAAAGAAAAAAAAAGACCTTAAGAGTGACAGTGCTGGGAAACTAGTCAGAGGAGGACACACCCTGGGACAGGAGTTCTAGGGCTTTGATGCCCAAACTTGGTTCTCGTCACAATACTGGTCCCAAACCAAAGTGCATGAAAACCAAATCAATTTCCCCTATAAGGTGGACATTGAACCTAACCACTGAATTTGATTCAGTTCTTGTCAAACTTAGTTTTCGAGTAGAATGGTGGGGAAAAAAATCCAGCTGATGCCCTGAGGTAGCGCTGCATGTCAGTGGCAGGCTGGGAAACCACTACCCTTGATCTCAGGAGCACAGGCTCACTTTCACTTCCCAGTCACGTGACCGTTCTTCCCTGCAGAAAACCGACTGTCAAATCTGTGAGAAACACTCACCCATTGTAGATAGAATGCATCAGTAAACAGGTTTGCCTTTAGCATCGGTAGGAAGGAGACAGTGAGGAGGTGGGGTAGCACCATGAGCACCTTCTATTAATAGCTTGGTTTTAAGTACATGAAAGTGAAACTGAAACTGAAGCCCCACCCGTGAGGAGCGCATCGCCATCGCCATCGCCTCACTCCCTTACCTTCTCTGCACCACATGCTGCGCCAGCCCTGCCCTCAGGACGGGCTGAGCCGGCCATAAAAATGAGTGAATAAACAAACAAAGGTTCTGAAACAAGGAAAAAAAAAAAGTGAGCTCTCCCTTACCTTCTCTGGCTGGCGGGATGGTTGGAGGGACAGTCGGTGGCTGGGTAGGACGAGATCCTGCCAAGGAAATGAAGGCATCAGTGGGTTACCTCATCTGGGGAAAGCAGAAGGAGTGCCGCTGGGGGCTTCAGTGACCATGGCAAATGTCTTCTCGGAGAATCGAATGACTCCGGTAAATCAGCCCTGGCCTGTGAGACCCGGTGCAGCCCTCGCTCAGCCGCGGCCCTCCCAGCTGCGGTGGGTGCTGCCTGATGCCAGGGACAGAGCAGTTCTCTCGCTGATTTAAGGCAGGAACCCTGCCCACCCATTCCGATTCAGCTTCTGGTTGCTTTCACGCATAGTCAGCTTCATGCCCACCCTGCCCAACCAGGGCCTGGCCATCTGTCTTGCATCCATGGGACTTTGGCCCCTCATGCCCTATCACAGTTGTATGACTGGAATGCAGCTCACCCTCTATTCTACACAGCCCATATCGGGAAAATATCTGTCCATGCTGAGGACCAAATACAAAACAGACGAGCTTCAGGGTGTTTGTGGCTTTCCGACCCCGATGGTGTGGGTGAGATGTCTGCACATGGGGCTGAGGTGCATCTGATGACAGGACCAGGAGACACTCAGAGGAGCGACTCTCACGCCAGCTCACAAGGCAAGGTACCAGGCAGCGAGAGTGTCACTGAGAACCCTAACGTGTGACTTTGCAATACATTCTTTTCTGTTCCTCCTTGAGCCTAGAGATGTGGGCAAAGCTGAGAACATTTCCCTCGTCTCAGTTTGAAATTTGGAAAGGCCTCGGCTGATGCTAGCTGCTCTCCAAGGCAATGCCCAGCCCCAGGAGAAGGTAAGCAGCAAAAAGCTAGAGGACTCCTGCTCAGGAGAGCGGGCTGTCTGCCTGAGATGCTAGAGAGAGAATTATTTCACTGGCAAGGCCATTAGAAAAGATTGATGCTAGGGACTCTCCCAATTCTGAGAACCAATAAAATAGCATTATTTAAATAAAATGACTCGACACTAAGAGAATGAGGTGACTGTATATAACTAATATGGAAAAATGTCCAAGGCTACTTATTATGTGAAATAAAGCACGTCACAGGATGCCAACGCATGACGCCATCTGTGAAAAAAATGGAAGGGTTTCTGGAAGGAAACCTCAGGGGCAGAGATGGAGATTTCTGGAAGAGCTGGGAAACGTGGAGAGTGGTGCAGTGTCTGCCCACTTCTGTACACTTCTGCTGCCCTATTACGGATACAGGCGCCACTATCTTAAGGGTAATTTTTCTTTTATGCTAAAGAGTTCCAAGAGCAATTGAGAAATCTTAGTCCTAAAATCAGGATTGCAAAACTTTTCTTGAAAGCTCTGCAAAATGCTTCCAAAACCAGATTTGTTCATCTTACGACCAGCAGAAGGAGTGAACCAGCTCCTTCCATATGTGGAAGGTTGAGACATACTCCGAACTCAGCCAATAAATCAGGAGCCCAATCAATGAGAGGAGATGGTGGCCAGATCAGGACATCTGGCCTCAGACTCTCCTGGGTAAGAGGAGCACGGTGCCCTGGGAACAGATGTTCAGCCTCTGTGTGGCATGCAGATGTCCCTTTGAGTGGGTGCGGTGCTGTCACAGAGTCAAAAGAGCGGTCCTGGGCTGGGTTACTTCATGGGCTGGACCAGGGCCAGTGGGCGGAAGCTACAAGGAGACAGATGTCTCTGACATCAGGACATTTCCATCTGACGAGCTGTCCCAGCTAGAGTCAGTCCCAGGTGGGGCTCAGCAGCTGCGGGGGCCAGGTGAGGAGATCTCAAAGCAGCAGACCCGGGGTCACACACCAGAATGTCCGCAGTGGTCAGGCAAGCCACGACTACGCACAGAGAATGGAGCCTCCAGGCCCAAGGGTGCATGCGCTGGCCCAAGAGCCTGCCGTTAATTGCTTCCAGCAGGTTGGCACCGTAAGGAGGCCTGGCTCTGTCTTGCAAGATGGTCTGGGTTTTCAGACCATCTGAAATTTTTAAAAAAAATTTAAAAGAGCAAGGTTCAGAGAAAATGTGTCTGACGGGGAAGGCTAGACCCACAGCCGCCACTGCAAGAAGGTAACAATGTGAGGACATTTCCTGTCCTCAGAGGACGCCTTTCCTGTCACCAGTGGAGGGAGGAAAGGACACCTTTCACTTTATTGCTGAGCAGAAAGAAGCTCAGAAGTGCTGAATGACACAAGGCCACAGTGCTCAAAAGGGACACAACAGCCTCACTCAGACCTGCCAATCTGGCCCTGAGTCCTACACACTACCAGATCTTCCTAACTGCAGCACACAGTGCACCTCCCCCCGGCAAGGCTAATCTGCGAGCATGGAATCAACCAGCAGATTCCACAGCACAAGGAGGCCGAAGAGGTGGGCGATGGGAGAAACACACCAGGGGCGGAAGACTGCCCGTGTGCCTCTGTGCCCACGTCAGATGGCCAGGAAAACGTGTAATAAGGCACAGCAGACTGCCTGAGGATGCGGGGGAAGACAACCCATGTACACAGAAGATCTGTTTGGGTACAGAGAAACCTAAAATTGGGTTCCGGCATTGGCAATATACCTCTCTGGCTGCACAGAAAAAGTTACTGAGTTGCACACTTAACATGGCATTTTCATTTTATGGTTTCTAAAATGTAAGTGCAATATAGAATTTTGAACACTTCAGTTAGGAAATAAAAATTTTTATATTACAAAGAATTCAGATCATTGTACTTTTTCTTTCTTTTTTTTTTTTTCCTTCAGTACTGGAGATTGAACTCAGGGCCTTTGCACTAAGCTGTATGCCCAAGTCTATTTATTTATTTATTTATTTATGACACAAGGAGTCATTCAGTCACTACATTGCCAGACTGGGCTCAAACTTAAGAGGCTCCCGTTGCAGCCTCCCAGAGTGCTGGGTTCAGTGGCCTGTGCCGCCTCACCCAGCTCTACCCTCTATTGATGATTTCTTTCCATGTGAGCCAGAAAGGCCGAAACATCTGCACATGAGAGGCCCACAGCCAGCTTAGAAACGCACAAGAGCCCCTTCAGAGGTGACAGCTCCAGGGTCAGCCTCTGGAAATCCCTCAGCACCCTACCCACTCCTGTGTGACCTTGCTTGAAGGTCAGGGCCAGGCCTCCACCTCCAGCCCTGCTCCCCACTTGCCCCAGATCACAGTGTAGGGCCTTGTTTCCAGGGTGCTGCCCTCACGTGACCGGACAGCCCCTGGAGTGTAGCTGGAGAGGGGAAAAAGCCGGGGTTCAGGGCCTCAGGGCCGCGTGCAAGGAAGGCGGAGCCAGATCCCGAGAGCAGCATTGCGCCGTGGCTATTCCTTGGCAGCAGCTGCGGCTATTTTTCTAAATGAAAAAAGTTTTAGATCCAAAACAGATGCCTGGAATGCCTTTGGTCCCTATCCAGGGGACCACAGACAAGGACCCCGAACTCACGTGTTCTCTCCATTACGCTCATGCTCGGTCCCTCCAGCTCTTGGAGCTTGGTGTAGACACTGATTTTATACTCGGAATTGGGCTGAAGTCCGTAGAAACAGTGTCTGTTGGTCCCTCCTCCCACAGTGGATTCTTGCTTCTGTGTGTCTATAACGAAAACACAACACACAGAGAATTTGCAAGAGAAATCACTGGCACGTGATTGGCTTACAAGTGCATAGCATGCATGGTCTACATCAGATAACTACAGAATGAATTGTACCTGTCTGAAATATTGTACATTTTTCTAAAGATACATCCCCTGATTTCGTTCTATTAAAAATCACATTCTATTGTGTCTAACAATAAAACTTACCATTAAGAGCTCCAAGGTCATACTTCTGAGGGGAAAAAAAAAATTAATGCATACCATTATATACACAACCTAAACTGGCCCATGCACAGGGGTCGTTCTATCTTAAATTTTTAAAAATATGAACTCAAAAAAATCTTCAGTGTGATTCTCCAGCACACAGTCCCGTGATTACAGAATAACAAAAAGATACATATTTTCCATTTCACTCAACTTATCACTGTCCAACAGGACTCGCCTCTGGCCGGGTCCAAAGGGCATGGAGTTAGAGATCTCCGGGAGGCCAGCTCTGAGCAGTCCTTGTGCCTTCTATCTAGGAAGGGGCAGGGAGCCTCAGGTGCCTCCTCCTTGGGCCCAGCCTGGCCAGAGCAGGGGGCAGCACTAGGATGATTGGGGTCCCTGGGCTGCCCCAGCGCCTCTTTCTGAGCTGGGATTTTTCCCTGACACCCAGCTTTCTCTATCACGGAGGAGAGCTGAAAACTCAGGAAAGACTTAGGGAACTCCCAGTGCCAGGATGGCCCTAAATCCTGTTCTAGTCTTTGAAAATCGTAATGGAAAAAACAGACACAGTGCTTAAGTGGCCACAGGTGCTACTGAGCTGTCTCCTGACACCTGGTCTTGAGGTCCTTTTTCTTCCACCCAAGAGCCACATTCCACACAGCCAACCTCCAACCACTGCACTTTCTCTGTGTCCTCCACAACAGCAGAGCCACAATGAACTTCAGAGGCACAAAACACTGAGCCCCTTTCTTGATTCCCACATGCACCCCAAACTGTGACAGCCTAGCCCAAGGAGTCAGTCCAGACCTGCAGGGGAGGCCGAGGAGGAATCACACTCTGCTGTTTCTGGAGGGTTTCCTGCTTGCAGGCGCTATGCTTTGTGTTTAAAGTTAACAAAGAGCACGATCACCCACACTTCGTGAGTGCTTGTCACGTGCCTGGCAATGTTCAGAGAACATCTGCCTCACCTCAGTTATCCTTGAGACATTTATGATGATCCAAACCTAAACAGAAGGCCAAGACCAGAAGGGTCAGCCAGCCCCAAGTCCGCAACTCAGTAGCAAAAGCAAGGTGTCAGTGCAGAACTGTGATGCCCAGCCCGGGAGGCTTTCGCCTTCCCCTCCATGTCCATAGCACACAACAATGGAAACTGAACACACAGGCTTGCAGTTCTTTCTCATGCCACTGGACATGGCCTGCATAGATTTTGATTACTGAAAGGTTTCAAATGGGGTTTCCTTCCAGCGCAGAGTGTCTATTTCTACCACGGTGGCTGAGAAGAGGAACTGTGGCCACTGTGAAAAGAACAGCTGCTTAAATGTTCACGCAGCCAGGGAGATAGCTTGGTGGTCTGGTGCAAGCACCTAGGTCTGATCTCAGTACCCCGTGTTGTGCCAGCCTGGTGTGGTGCCAGCCACCAAAACTGGGCGTGGTGGTGCACACCTGTAATGCTACGCTGGGGAGGCTGAGACAGGAGGATCACTATGAGTCTGAGCTGTATAGTGAGATCTTATACCAAATCAATCAATCAATAAATAAATAAATACAAGATTTTTTTAAAAACATCTGTGTAGATTAATCTTCTCATCTGTAAATTGTATTTATTCAACCTTTATAAAGCTTAATTTCTAGAAATTTAAAATTTAAGAACTCCATTGATTAACTACTCCACACATACTATTTAATGGTTAAAAATAACCACCTACTCTTCAAAAGTGTTATTTCCAAAAGTTTATCAGAAATAAGCTATATGTATATATATATATACATATATACATATACATACATAACATATATGATATATATAGTATATATATATGTATATATGTATATACATATATATATTATATATATGTATATATATATATATATATATATATATAAAACCAGCTTCTTTTAAAAGTTTATAAAGATTTCCTAGTGTGTATATATCAGAATATTGGGTCATGGAAAAACCCTTACTTTAAAACTATAAATAAGTCACATGGAAAATAAAATAGAAATTTGTGACTCGTGAGCTACTTTGGAAGTGACCTTCACAATGTTATCCTGATCGATGCATTTGTTCCCGATGATGCTCCCTCTGCAGTCATTTTTCAGGTCATATCAAATGATGAAATAAAAATTGGTGAAGTATTTGTGAGGTTCACATGGGGATCCCCACAACCCCCACCACTGTTCCTTTCTGGCCTATGGCCTTGGGGAGCCTCCCCTGCCCATGTGTCTCCTGAGTCCTGTACATAGATTACACTGATCTGTGTCACACAAGCCTTCTGGTCCTCTCCTGGGGATCCATTCTAGACAGAGCTGTTTCGCCATTCCTGTGTCTGGTAGCATCCACCGACTCTGAAGAGAGTCCCTTCATGATAGAATAGTAATGGACCTCACTGTTAAAAATAGTATGTCTATAGCCATTGGAAAACTGGCCCAGGCACTGCAACATTAATGGCAAACAGTACTGGTTTGATTCCCAATACTAACAAAGAGGGGCCATAGGGTGAGGGGTGCCATGTTGCTTTTGGCATGTGACACTCAAGTCCAATGGCTCCATCTTAGAGGAAACAAAACTTAAGCTGATCAAATCATGACTAATTTCTTCAACTTTTTGTGCCAAGAACAGAAAGTTAGTTTTTGGAACAAGGAAAAAACTTCTGCCTTCATTTATGCACTCACTTCGCTTCCAGGAAGCCAGGCGAAATTCCATTCTCTGGATGACTATCATATGGTTGACGCCACCAACCCGACCCCCAAAACGTGCTGTGATAGTTCCCCAGAACCACAAGCAAAGGTATCTGGGGTCCGGGTAAGCACTCGGCTCAAATTTCATGATACACCTCTGCTTCCCAGAACTCACAGATAGGGCATCACTACTTCAAAAGTTTAATTCTGAGAACAGATTTCATAATCTTCTCCCTGGTCCTTGATGCGACTGGCTCTAAATTACACTGCAGCTGTCCATCCTTCATGCAATCTGAAATCACAACAGCTGCTACTACAAACTGACATTTCAACACCTGCACAGAGAGGACAGCTGGTGTGTCCCCAAACTCTTCTCTATGCAAGTGACAAAGAAGCTCATCAAGCTACGGCAATGAGACAGGGACAAGCGTTGGGCCCCAGGGGCCCAGAAACACGTGGCATCAAAGGGAAGTCTACATCCAAGCTCAGGTTCAGAGTCCTCTAAGCTACCGTGGAGGAGACCCAGAGACCCAGAACTCTCTTGGGCCACAGCAGCATCCTCCCCAGGCCCGAGTGACTGCGGCCACCCCTGTGTCTCCTGCTGCAGCCCGCCCTAGAATTAACGAACAGCCCACCACAGATCTGGCAAGAGGATGGCTGGCAGCTCCATCTCCGGTTCCCCCAGGAGACCCTGCCTTCTGGTGAGCCTTTTTGTCCTCTTTGCCATGCAGATGACATAACACTTACAGATGTGGGAGACATCTGCTGCCGTGGCCCGCCCCACACTCAGTCCCTCTCTCTTTGGACCACGTCCTCATCCTTCTCGCTCTGAGTCACCATGGTGTGGAGAGGAAACAGCACCCTGCATGCCCACGCCTGCTCACCACCACCACCAGCCCGGCGGGAAGCAGCCAGGCAATTTATGTCGTGCCTGTGAGCTCTGTAACAGACTTAGGGCCATGTGACCCGAAGTGGGCCAACACAGGCCAGTATTGGCCTTCTGCTGGGGACAGAGAGGAAGAGAAGTTCTCTGACTGTGGGCCTAAGAGATGGAACACAGGAAGGAGGTGCCTTTCTGGGGATAACTGGGGCCTGGCTGGAAAGGGTGGAGCCAGACCCACTTCGTCCTTGTTGGAGCGCTTAGATCCAGCTGAGCCTGAAGGCCAATCTTTAAGGCCTCAGTTGAGAGACAACAAATGCACACATTGGGGCACAAGTGCCTGCCTGGCAAGTGCAAGGTCCAGAGTGCGATCCCTGGTTCCACCAAAAGAAAAAAGAAAAAAAAAATCAAACCAAATGGACACATTGCTTACATTCTCTCAGTCTAGATTTCTATACATGTAATAAACAAACTTGAATGACATGGACTGGATGCTTTACCCACAAAAGCCTCAGAAATGTGTGCAGGTAATCAGTGCCCTTAGCAACTGCACATGAAGTGACATGAGAGAAAATGAAAGCCAGAGGAGAAAGCAGTTGGCTGTCATGGCTCCAGCAGAGACCATCTGTGCTGGTCAGGGAAGCAGACAAGGACAAATGTCATCTGTCAAACCACAGGACCTTAACTGATACATCCAGAAACATCGTCCTGTCAAAAGCCCTCATCCAGCACACCAGAGAGCTGGGCCCTTCCTCTCCCTGGTGTTCCCTCTGCTGGGTGGGGAGGACAGCAACATCTCCATGTCACAGGAAAGTGTCACAGTCAGAATTCCAGGAGTGGGACATGTTGGCACAAACCCCCAGCTGACACGTTGGCAGGAAGTAAATGGAACTACCCTGCTGTATATTCTTATTTAATCAGGACTGGCTAAAAGGTTTCTGGAAGCTTCCCAGAATGGAGAGTGCTAGCTAGATTAGCTGGAAGACTATGTGGCTAACTAAGGCCGTGTGGAGGCAAGCTCTGGCTTAGACCTGAAATGGTGCCCCTAGGTGTCGTGTGTGGAAGGTGACTGGGTCACGTGGCACTCGGTCCACAGATGAGCTCAGGGCTGAACGAGCTGCGAGGAGGTGGTGCCTGCCTGGAGCGGCCCCTGCGCATGTGACCTGGATAAGCTGTTCTTGTCCCCACTCCTCCCTCATCTCTGCTTCCTGGCCGCCACGGTTGCACAGCTGGCCTCTTCCACACCCTCCCACCATGCATTTCCGCCGTGGAGCCCGCTGACCTTGTACTGAACCCACTGGAAACTGTGGGCCATGTAAACCTGGGCCCCTTGGGGCAGTAGGCGCTGGGTGCCAGGCCTCTGTGGTGGGAAGGTGGTGGACAATACACAGCCTCATTTTCTGGCCAGCAGAGATCTTGGCTTCAGAAAGGATTTATTGTGGTTTCAGACTATGAGATCAATGTTATCAGACACATTAATCTCGTCTTCTGATGCACAAATGCCACCGTCAAATTGCTGAATGGAAAGTCCTTACAAATCTTACTAATTCCATTGACAAAGTCACTGTTGACGCATACTTTTGCCAGTCTCTACAGTCATAATTTTTATGCAAGGCAATGAATATCCACAGGAGCTTCCTTCCTTCAAGTTCTTACATGATGTAAATGGATGAAAACATTGTGGGATAGCTTAAGAGTGTGATTATTATATTTAATATTTTTAAAGCCTAGAAAATAGCACTAAATTTCAATCCTTCTACACTGAAGTGCAATTTAATTAAATATAATTTAAGATTTTGTGGTTGTTTCATGAAGTCATCTACGTCCCATCTAATTCTGATTAAGCATGCCACACGTCATACTTGACACAACCACAATATCGATATGTTACGCACCACATTTCTTTGCTTTACTGTTCACTCCATATTAAACCATCCCTGTGAGTCAAGCCACAGTTCAATCATCCCAGGACCAAGGAAGGGCATTTATAGACACCACTGAAGTAGATGGAGCCAGGAGACATGGTCTTGGCAGGACTGGCAGGAGATTCTAGAACGTTCCTGCTGCTTCCCTTTGTATTCCATAGGACCATATGCCCAGATGGTCCCAGTGTACTCCTAAATCATGTTTTATGGGTTGCATAAAAAATGGGGTTTATGGATTTTGAATATAGGTAGAGCCAAACATATGTGCTAGTAAACCCAGTCCTAGCTGCTGGATTTCAACAAATTAACTCGGCTTTTTTTTTTTTTTTTTTAAGTGGAAGGAAACCAAAATCATTTGGCTACATTTTTAACAGCTTTGTTATCAAGTTTGAACACAAGAAAATTTCCATTTGAGACTCTGCACTGTCTCCTGTGACAGCCCCCAAGTAATGAGTGTGTCTCTTCCACTGTGTGTACAAATGACATCGAAGTGCCTTTCATTATTTTATTTCAGTTTTTGAATACTGTCCATGGTCATGCTGTAGAAAGAAGGCTGATGGGCCTTACATAGTCAATCCTTTGGGGAATCGGACTTGGGTTGCTTTTTATATTTTCAACAGTAAGGAGGAGAAATGGAGCATTTTGCTTTGGACTGAAGCTTCCAGTCCTGGCTGTATTTGAATCTGTAATGCTAAGGACCTGTATCACAGTGACACGGGTAAGCCACGCTTCTCTAGGAAGAGTTTGCTACTCACGCCTCACTGAACATAGCATGAGCCAATAAGGAAAACATTCAGCTCACACTCAGCCCCCCTGGGGTGAACCGAACTTCAGTACCACACAGAATTCATGCGTTTAGTGTTGACAGTGGGATGCCTTCACGTGGATGATGTCAGCCTAATCCTTCCGAAACCCTAAAACTCAGGTCCCTGGCTCCCACCATCAGCAGACTGGAAAGCAGGGCTTTGGCGAGGTTAAGGAATTACACTTCACAGGTATGATTCCAGGGAGGGTCCTGGTCTCCCGGTGCCTGGGTGTCATCGAACGCAACCCGGGAAAGACCGAGCACACAGTGCTTGGCAAAGATGTATGGGATACGCATGCTTACCCTGGATGGATTCCACGACGATTCTGTAGGCCGTGGCGTGGCGATGTACCTGCCAACGAGCGCACAAGCTGGTCATCTCAACCTGGTGGGCGTGGAGGTCGGTCACAGCCAAGGACACTGCAATGAGAGAGACATGCTTGTGCCACACTGCAGACACAGCCACAGATGTTTCTGAGCCTGAAAATCACGTATGGTCACGCTGACATTCAAATCTCTAAATTCCAAATGGGAAACCCATGAACCCGCCAGGGCAACTTGAGACAATTATTGCAAAGCAATCTGTACGAAGTCACCTGTCTGGATTTTAAATGCAAAGGGACATATATGCTCCAGGAAGAGGAGCAGACGCAGCGGGGAGGAAGGGGTGAGTGGGCTTTATCCTCCCCTTTGTGTTTCTGTATGTGGTCAGCTGCGAACTTATGCTACCTTATAACCAAAGTGGTCACAGGACGTATTTCTTGGTCATTGAAATGCGTGCCGTAGAGGAAGGACAAAGCTGACAGTGTGGACGTGAGATGCACACAGGCAGGCGCACAAGGACTGGCTTTAGAAATTCAGCTGCGCCCAGCTCATTTCACCTGACACTGTAGCAGAAAAGTCCCCAAGTCAGTGTATCTCAGCTGCCCGGGCAACAGTCCCTGTTGCAGTTCCTGCTCCTGCTGCTTCTTAGAAACAGCTGGTCACTGTGATGCTTATTGTAGGAGACAGTCCAAGACAGCCACCTGCTCCTCTGTACCTTCCCTTTACAGACCATAAGCCCCCTCCCTTGAGCTCTCAGGGCCTGGCATTTTAAGAGACATCTGATTTCCTGTCAGTGCCCACTGATGTAAAATAAATTAGTCTCCAGACCCTGGGTGTCGTTTCAGTGTTTCTCTTTTTGCAACACCATTTCTTCCAAATCACTCGTGTTGCTGCGAACGATAGCACTTTAATGTTTTCCTGGCTGCATCGCATTCCACTGTGGTCTTATTCACACGGGGTATAACAGTTCACCTCACAGAACTGGGTGGTAGAAGGCTGGGTGCCCACTTTGCCTTTCTGCTCTATTAAACGAAAACATATTTTTGAACAGATTTAAATGATGGAATTCGCACATATTATGCAACACCCTGTGATCAGTCCTCTGTATCCTGGAGAAAACAATATTTTTATTGCTTCTCCAAATAATCATTTTCACATAAAAAAGGTTGCCGTGTTGTTTCTCTGGGAGACAGAGGAGTAACATCTGGTGTTTCCCCTTTAGATTCAAACAGAAAAAAGCTGAAAACCCATCTTTATTCTCCCTAATGACACCTGGCTTCCATTCATACAATTTGATCTAGCTTCTCTGTCTCTTGTAGCTAACTCATGAAATAAAATTACCTTTAGTTGTTTTTGCAATGTGGTAAAATATTCCTAATCATAATTTATATTTTATATTATGTCTTTCCATTAGTACAGACAGGAAAGACTTTTTTCCCAAAATCCAATTAAACTACTCTCCTACACAAGAGAGAAATTTATATTTGTACACTAAATTTTTAAAAATTCAGGAAACTTATTTTTCGTTATGTGAGGTTTTCTTATTTTGCCTAGGAGAATAAGATAAGCAATAAGCTCATGCAGGTCTTTCTTTAAGGACATGAGCATAAAACAATTAAAAATTTTCTGTCTTTTACAACAGACTTCAAATCCTTGACATATTAAGGGGCGGGGAGAAAAAGAGGGAGGCGAGAAGGGACAGAAGCAGGGAGGGAGAGCAAGGGGAGATTCTGTAAGGAAAATACCTTAGCAACAGAAGATGGGGTGTCAACTGACAGTCACCCAGAAGGGAAAGCAGAGCCAACACAGAGCAGGAGAGAGGAGAGAGGTGGAGGCAGCAGGCAAATTTCAGGATGGCCTGGGGGTCGCTGGGAGGGTACAGCAGGGAGAAGGACTTAGAGGTTTTGCCCCAAACAGGGCACCCCAACACCCAGCACGCTGCCAGGCACAGGCACAGGCTCCTCAGAGTCTCAAATGCCCAGAGCATTTCTCCTGAGGATGCCTGTACTCAGCAGCCAGCCTTAAGAGAGCCGCAAAGACTCCAGGAAAGAGGACTCAGGGAGACTCCTTGTAAAGGGATCGGGCTCCAACACCCAGGGTAGCTGAGGGTCTGGTCTCCACATCCCTGTTCTTGCTCTTGTTTCTCAGACTAATGCTTCGATTAGGAACAAGGGAAGACGCACACCGAGCGAAGGACGCGCAGTGGTCGCAGCAGCCATGGTGGCCGTCTGCTGAGTGCCTGCCATCCGGCGGGTGTGGCCTCCCCAGTCCCCACCTCGAACATCAGGACAGTTACTGCCTGATTTCAGCATGGAGGAAGCGCAGCCAGCGGGCAGCGCCCTCACAGGCTCTCCTCTTGCTCGCGCCCTGACTGCCTCCCTCCCACCCACATGGGGCGCTTGCTCTGGCTCACACTCAGGACTGGGCTCAGCAGCACACAGCAGAGCCATTTTATTGTGGTCATTTGTGTGTTATCTTGATTGTGTAACAGAAACACTGATTTGGGGATCAGCGTAGTTATGTGGGACTTCACAGGATTTGGAGTCCATGTGTGCCTGTCTTCCTTTCCTCCGTGTCGCTCCTTCTGGTTGGTGTTTCCTGGAAAGCCCGTTTGAAGAAATATATTAAACAGATGGTGTGGAGGTACAACAGGCTCCAGGAATATGGAGCAACATCCTGCAATGTGGAAAACATTCATGGGCATCCAAACCCGTGCTGAATGCCAGGGAGCAGTTGGTGCCCAGACAGCGCGAAATCCCGGGAAGGAGAAGGAAGATCTTAGAGTGGTGTGGCATGCACTTTAACAGAGGACATGTGCAAGCGTGCACATGTGCGTATGCATGCCTGTGTGCATGTGCGTGTGTGTGCATGCTGTGCCCGTGCACGCATGTGGCAGAAGAGAACTATGGCTTTGAAAAATGCAAACTTCTCCTTGGCCCAGTGGACTGGCATCAACTGTGTCAGGCTACCAGCTGTTTGGAAAATTTCACCTACTTTGAAAAATGCCAACCAAGATTTGCCAGAGGGAAATTCTATCTGCAGTCATCAGGCCTATTGGAAAGATAGGCACTGACTCCTCACCTGCCAACTAGAACTCCAAAGTCCCCTGAGGAAAGAGCACACCTCTCTTTTCACAAAGCACCATCCAGAAAGAAAAAAAAAGAAAAAAAAAAAAAAAACACGCCAGGCAATGCGAGGCAGGCTTAAGTTACAAGCCACAGGAAAGCCAAGAGGTCCAGGTGCACGGGGGTGAGGCGGGACGTCTCTTACGTGTTTTCACCAGGCCCGTCAGGGCTTCGCTGAAGCCTGCTGCCTGGGAGGCGAAGATCTTCACACTGTAGTCCGTCCCGCTGAGGAGGTTTGTGATGAGAATGGTGTTGATGTCGGCACCCACAAATGTCTCCAGGGTCTGGCCGGGAACTGAAGGAGAAAGGATGCACAAGACAGTTACAGCCGAGCACGGGAAAGTGGGAACTTGGGGCACACTACATGCCATCAGTCACCCAGGATGCCACGGCTAGCAGAGCCTGGGGCTGAGGCTGGAGCCTGGGGGTGCCGAGAGCTCCTGCCTATGACTGGCGCCTTGCGGGAGGGTAGCTCCAGGGACAGAGGCCTTTCCCGCAGCGCGGCTTTCCCCTCATGCTTACTCAAAGAAGTGGACGCACTTCACAAGCCACTGTCCACCACAGGCATTCACGTACTTGGAGGAATTATGCTCACACACCCCTTCACAAACACTGCTCTGACTCTGGGAGCTGTGCAGGAGGCCAGGGCACAATTTTTCCCAGACATACAACGCTTCTTGCCCCAGCATAAGGGTGAACATGACAGTTCTCTCTGTTCTTTTCAGGATTTTTTTTTTAAAAGCTTTATTTATTTGTTTATTTATTTATGTTATGGCCAGCTCAGCCTGCCCTAGAGGTGGGGCTGGCGTAGCATGTGGTGCCGGGGATCAAACCACAATCCCTGTAGCTGCCTAAGCTTGCCTAAGCAGGCACTTCAGACCACTGAGCTATCTCGTTGGCCCTTTTCAGGATTTTTAATGCAAGACACATAATGCTTTTATTCTAAAATCTTCATCAGCTGGCTTTGGACATTTACATCTCTGACACTGTTTCAATTCTGTTTCAGGCAAGGTCTTTGATTATGCATTAAAATATTCCTTGCCAGGGGCAGCCAAATAGCTCAGCAGAGCTATTATTTGCAATCAGCCGCAGGGGCCGAGGGTTAGATTCCTAGGCCTGCCATGGCAGCCCTGCCCCCAGAGCCCACTGAAATGGCAATTGAGACTGGGTGTGGTGGTGATGCCTATAAGCCCAGCTCTTGGGAGGCTCTCAACAGGCAGATCACTATGAATCCAATCTAGTAGTGAGACCCTGAATGCTTCGTAGACCCTTCCCTAAAACAAACAAACAAACAAACAAACAAAAGACTAAAACATTCCTTGCTAGTCCTAACCAGATGCATTTATCTGCTGCCTCTTCCTATGAGCCAGGTGTAGGTACCTAAGCATCCCCCTCTCCCAGAGCTGCTTCCGCTGGTGTGCGGATGTTCTCTGTGGGCCTTATCTCAGCAGCTGTCTTCCCATGCCCCAAACATAACACAGCCAACCATGTGAGGTTCTGCACTGGGCCTACAACAGGCTTGCTCAGCCTCAGCACGGGGATCGCTAGGGACTGTGTAAGGCTTCATCACAGGTAGAGAAGTCAGTTGTAGGGTGGCCAGCATCGCTGCTGGCTTCCAGCAGGAAGTCTGGCTCCCCGAGCCTGTGGCAGCCACAACACTTCCCCGGAGGGCAAGTTGTACCAAGCACAAAGCACCCATCTAAAGCACAGCTACTTAGGAAACCGAATTGTATTTGTAAAGGGATCCAGAGAATAAATTGGGCTGGGTTGTCTTGCAAATTGATACAGACTTCAGGTGTAGAGAGAGAGAAACTGGCAATAGGTCCCCATCAATTAATCTATAGCGGGACAGTTCACCCAACGCCTATTTGCTCTTTGATTTTCATGGTCCATGAAGATGTCTGTCTGGAGAAATCGCCAGTGGATTATTTTACCTGTCTGAACCTGATGACATTAGCACCTGGTTAAGCGACACAACAGAAAAGGCAGAAAGCTGAGACGGGTAGAAACAACCTCAAAGCTGACAGACTGAAACTGATGTCACTTATTGTGGACAGCAGGCACATTTTTTAATATCTGAAGAATGGTTTTAAATTTTTCCTGCCAAATTTAGAAAAATACTTGGAGAAACAACCAGCATTCTGAAGGCCCAGGACTAGAGACTCAAAAAGGCCTTTCTACTGTCCACTCTGTAAGAATGCTAAGATGCTGCTATAGGAGGTAGCATCTCCTCCTGCCAGCCCATGGACCTGAGGTACAGCCACCCCCAAGTGAGCCTCACATGCCTTCAAGGTGTGCTAACCAGGGAGGTGGAGGAGAGCAAGGGGGTGGCTGAGGTCCCTCAGCAGCTGGCATCAACACATTTCATGACTTTGGCAGGTTCCTCTCCAGCATCCCTTCCAAGGTGACCAGACTGAGAAGTGGCACAATAAGACTTTTTCTGATGAATCTAAGAAGAACTTGAAATCTGAGGTCCAAACATAATAAGTTGAAGAGCAATTGAGCATCAGAACCTGCTGTCTCTCTAGTCTGGGCTGTCTCAGGCTGCCTCCCTGTCCAGGGTGTGACTAAGTCTTGCAGAAGTGGAATAGACAGTGTCCTCTGAGCATCAGGAGTTCCCAGTCCTGTGAGGCTACACGGTCTCCTTCTGATACCTACCTTCCCTGATGCTGACCACAACAAAAACTTCTTTTTTTTCAAAACAGATAAGTGACTCTTGCTATGTCTTTAAAACATAACACCAAACATTGACCAAAAGTTCCTAAAAAATCCTTTCCCCTGAAAGGCCTTGTAGCCTGAGAAGCACATACCGCTGACAGGCTTGTAGATGATCCTGTAGCCCTTCACAGGCCCGGGCGGGGAATCCCAGGAGATACGCAGCCGGTTGTACCATTCTTCTGAGACCCTTAAGTTTTGAGGGCCTGAGGACGGAGCTAGGCAGCAAAGGAAGAAAACAGTAAGAACTCACCAGATTCCCTTTTTATGGGCTACAGAACCATCAACCAAATTTTATGACATCTCACATAGTTAAAGGCAGCTATAAATGAAAGTCCACCAGGACACACAGAGAGAAAACTTTTGTCTGCTTTTTACAATATTAAGTACAGGGAAAATTGTTGTTGTGATAAAAGCAGTTTTATCTAAAGTTTAGAAGCTCACTCAATGTCATGTTTGTTCCCTTTTTTTCTTTTCTTTTTTATTAAAGTCTCACTACGTAGTTTTTACTGGCCTCAAACTCACAGCAGTCCTCCTGCTTCAGCCTCACGAGTGCTAGGGTCACAGGTGTGCACAACCACACTGAGCCTTCATTCAGTGAAGCTTAAGTATACAGTGGAATCCAAGAGTGCTCATTATCAATTTCTGTCTATTCTACATGCATCAAAGCACCCATGTCCCAAAGAATCAAGAGTGCTGTTCGCATAGTATTCATGGTGATAAATGAGAAGAGGCTGATAGGACTTTGGTTTTTATTTTCACCTGGTGAAAATATACTATATAAAGCCTTGCGTTATTTTTCATCCATTTTTAAATAAAAACATTGAAGTCCCAGGGCTGGCCAGATAGCTCAGCAGACTAAAGCACCTACTTAGGCAGACACAGGGACCTGGGTTTGATCCCTGATGTGTGGTGCCAGCCCCACCCCTGAGGGTACACAGAGACAGTGACTGAGACGGGGAGTGGTGGCACGGGGTGTGGTGGCACGGGGTGTGGTGGCACGTGCTTATGATCCCAGCACTTGGGAGGCCGAAACACTATGAACCCTATCTGTATGGTGAGACCCTGTAAACTCTGCACTAATATAAAAAATAATAATGATTAATAATGATAATAATAATAACATGAAAGTCCTTGGCAAGCAACTACACATGCTGACAAATACGACCACCATTATCTACTATTGATAGAATCATGTGTGCTGGCCACTTTTAAGATAAATAGACCATCTCCTGCCACTGAGATAATTTTACTGAATGGAGATTGTTGTACACAATGGCACTTGGGCAGCGAAATGGAAGGTCTACTGCTAGAGCAGTACTGTTTCTGTTAAGCAGATACTGATGCTTTGGTCTTCCTTAGTTGCTGTCTGTAGGTTTCAAAAGGCTTATGCAGTAACAAAATACTAAAATCTGGTAGAAAGCCTAACACGTGGCCCAATGTTGAACAAGATCAAAGGTGGACGACAGTGGAAGTGAAATGCTGCATGGAAATTCCCCAATGGCGCAACCTTCCTTTTGTACAAGGGCCCCAGAAAATTGCTACAGTGACTCCAAGGGCTCCCAGGCTTGGGGTGCTCCTTAGTAAGGTCTCAGGCATGGCCAGTATCTGGGCAGAGGACACACAGTGGGCCTGGGAGGAAGGGATGGATCCCACAACCGCTCCATGGGGAGAGCACCCCACTGTGTGTAACAGCAGTCTTGGACTCTGGGCTGTGGAGCTGTCATTATGTGTGACAGCCTCAATGAGGAACCCACACAGGAGTGCCCAGGCTCCAGTTGACCCTCACCACCACTCCGTGCTAAGCCCGTGTAACAACTGTCAGTTATGATGGGTGAACTGTGTTCAAGGACATTTTGGATGTTTCTTCCATTGGGAAGTGGAGGCTGTGACTTTCTCTTTGGATCAGGGTTGTCTTGACCAACAGATGGCCGCGTAAATGACAAGACTCCCAGGCAGGACCCTGGGGCAGCCAGGCAGTTTTGTTTTCTGCCTCCTGAGCTCAGAGTCCTGAGTCACTGGGAGAGAACTGAGCACTTACTAGAAGCCCCAGGCAGAGGCATGGAGGCTTACAGAGAGACTCAGCTGAGGCCAGCTGTCACCATGCTTGTGGTGCCGCCAGGGAATACCACTGGGCCGCACTCACCAATACTCGGGACAAAGTTTCCCAGCAAGCACCAGCTGGTTTCCTGCCCCTCACAATAGGCCACAGGTTGCTGCAGTGAGGTTTCAGAGCAGGCTTTCTGCTAACGCAGCTAATCCTGAGGAATATCAACAGCTAACCCTCTGGGTGCATTAGCCAAGAGCGCACATGCATGCTCCCCTTAGGGTGATTATGGCCAAGTCGTCCTGCACAACTCACTCAGAGCCCCTTCCAGGGCCACACTGGGTAACTGTGGCCTGGCATGCTGGATGACTTGGTGCAGGGGAGCCCGGCCTCTCATGACGTTTGCTTTCGGGCGGTGGACAGAAGTGAAGAAGAGCGCACCAGATTGTAAAGTGACAAGCCACAAACACACAAACAGCATGACGCTGCCAGACATGAACTATGGAGTATTTGGAAGGGAAGGGCAGAAGAGGAGACAGACGAATGTGTGGGATAGGAGATGCCTCCAGAGGAGGCCTGCAAGTCCAGGAAGACACGGGAGAGAGCTTTAGCCTCGGGGGCTGATGGGAGACAAGGGCCAGAGCCGGCAGGACCCAGTTCATGTGGCCCCCGCATCCTGTCGGGCACAGGGAGGACACGGGCTTATCCTGAGGGCCAGCAAGAGCAACAGGAGCTTTCATGACCTGAGATAATTTGTGTTCTGAAAGCTCCTCAGATGCTGCACGAGCAGGGTGGGCAAGGCAGCAGGGGGACCCTCAGTGTCCAGGGAGACAGCGGCGCCTGGATAGAGTCCGACAGAAAACGAACCAATGTGAAACGCATTTTAGCGAATCAGTGGGACTTGGGATGGATCTCGTCATGCTGGAGGAGAAAGCAGTTCTGAAGCCTCAGCTTTGGCAGAAAAGAAACCTGAAGCCCAGAGTGGGAAGCACCTTGTCCAGCCATGCCCCACACGTGTGTGCACACAGACTCGAGCACAGATTTCTGTTTCCAGGTCTTCCCTTATTCCATCCCACAGAATCGCGCCATATCCCTCAGGCTGCATCCAGGCAGTGAGCACCCCGGCAGTCAGCTCAGCTCTTATTCCAAGGGAGAGGGCTGCACTTACAGGTTCTCCCAGGGGCAGAGACACTGACACCTTCTCCGTCTGAGTAGATGGGCGTCACAGTGACCTTGTATTCCGTAGCTGCAAGAAGGGGCCTCAACACGACACTGCTCTGACTCCCTGGCACCATGACCTGCACAGAAAAGCCAGGGACTAAGATCTCGGTAGGAGCCCATCCCCCCAGCCTACAGCGTGAGCATAGCTCCGCCCACTGTGAAGCCCGGTGAGCAAGGAAAAGCGCTCCTGGCAGCATTAAGGGAAGGGCGGCACGCGTGCGGAAGCATCTCTCAGGCATTCTCCTCACACTGGCCCTTGGAATCCAAGCAGTGTCACAGGTGGCCGGGAAGCTCAGGCCCCAAGCAGTAGCCTTCTCTCAAACTTTTCTGGGACGTGTAAAGCACCCACCAGAAGTCAGAATAACAGCGAGCTGCACAGCAGGGTCTAGGGGGTGTTTGTCCTGTACCCCAGACTGCTACCTGCTGGGAGTAGCCTCCTCTTGCAAACTCAGGCCCCTGGCTTCCTCCAGCAGAGATAACCTGAGCCTGGCATTGCATTCCTCCAACTGGAAAAGCTGGTTGTGGGCCAAGAGCAACAGAACCACAGGCAGGGGCCAAGTTTCCAAACTAAAACATACTTACCAGCAATGCTAAAAAAAATGCTGCCGTTTTTTTTTTTTTTTTTTTTTTAGATTTCTGAAAAGAGATGTCTTCTGCAATCTGAAAGCACCATCCAGCCTGTCTGGAAAGGCTGCCAAAGAGAGGTCTGCAGCAGAGGGCGGCAGGCATGCTGCCTAGACATGAGGGCCACATGCCACATGGCTGACGATGCCAACTTGGGTGTCCCAGAGGGGACAGTGAGGGCCTGAGAAGTACGAGTTACTGATGCTGAAGCAGCAAAGCTCTCTGCCCATGCTCCGTAGCCAGCTGCCACGTGTCTTCCAAGCACACAGAGAAGCGGCTGGGGCCAGAATGCTGCTCAGGTGTCAGGGGAGACCCAGCAGCTTCAGGGAGTCACAAGACTGGGACAGCTGGAGCAGCTTTCCATGCCAGGGCTGGGTGAAATGCTGGCAGGCCAAGGGCAGTGCCATCTACTTCTGGATCATGGGAAGAAGCCATAAATCAGAGAGAGTGGCCTAAAAGCCTTAAGTTGAACCCTGAGCAGCTATTGCTAAGATATCGGTAGGCTCTCAAAAGCAATACTTTTAATATGAATAAAGAAGTCTGCATTAAGCGATTTCTATTAGATCCATAGAAGTGTCATCAAAACCCTCAAGTTACATGGACGTGTGGGCACAGGGTCCCGGGGATCTCTCACGCTAAAGGAGCCTGGCTGGGCCCTAGGTAAGTTAGACTCCCTGCATCCAGGCCACGCCAACTTGTTCATGCTGTAGGGCAGTTCCTTCTGGGTGTTCATCTGGACTAGAGCCCTCTGGAGCCAGGGCCCTGCTGTCTGTCTAATGAACCACCCATGCTGTTATTCCTTAAAGAAGGGCATCTCCAGGCTGCAGTTAGCCCACAGAATTCTCATTCTGGAGGACTCATGTAGGTCACCAGAAAGTCCTCGCTGTGGGCTGGAATAGCGGCCCTTGCTTATCTACCACATCCTATGTGACAGATGCTACTCTAAGCATTCCAACAGTCATCATGTAATTTTCATCACACTGTCTGAGGTCCAGGGTACCATCGCACTTATTTTATAGACTGGGAAACTGAGGACCACACAGCTCAGTGAAAGAGGCACACCGAAAACCCAGGAATCTGGCCCAGACCTTGCTTTTAATACCTGCCCTCTATGCCACATGAAGGAATTGCTCAAACCGCTTCACTCTACTGGAGTTTATCCCCAGGCATAAAGTGAGAATCTCCTTTGGGCTGTGCAGAGCTCTTCCTGCTTCAGCTGTGCACATCTGAGCCAAGCAGAGCTAACAGAATGCGCATTCTCACTAACACCGGACACTGCAGGCCACAGCAGGTCTGCGAAGGATGGCTCACTGGGATGTAAATCCAGTCTGTTTTCAGAAATGCAACTTCAGGTCTGGCTCTGTGGTGACTCTAACGTCCTCAGAGCAGAATGACCATTGGGGGCAAGAAGTCCCTTGCAGGAGAAGGTTCCCTGCAGCTCCAGGGGGCCCTTCTTAGGAGGTCCTGTTTCCTGACAGTGGTTTCATACCAGCTATGGTGGGTGACAGGATTGCAGAGGCAGTGCTGGTGGTGATGGTGGGGGTGGTTGGTGGTGGTGATTTTAATTCTTTCACTGCAGGCCAATATTTGAATAAAATACAATAAAAGCAAATCACTAGAAAAGTGAGTAAGCCTTTGCACTGTCTCAGGGAAGTCAAAGCGACCACTGCTTCTACAGCCTTACCTTAGATCTGAACTGACTGTAGAGGAACCTGTGCAGCCCACAGAGCAGCCCCTCTGGAAAGCACCCCACAACCCAGACCTCTGGTCGTGGTAAAGATCTTCAAACGAGACTAGAAACTGGGACTCCTAGCCAGTGTTTTACCAACGAAGGAGAGGCCAGGCCGCTCTGCTGGCAAGATCAAGGCCACGTCAGTATCGTCAGCCTGCCATGTTCCGAGGAGAGCCAAAAGTTGATCTTTATGAGGTGCTTACAAGCATTGAAAAGCCTTTCCTTGGGAATACGTGGTTGATTTGATTGTCCCTAGAATGCAGATCGATGCTTCATATAAGTTGACTGATCAAGTAAATGCCGTTGCCTTTTACAGTTTGACTGGCAACGTCCTATGCAGAGGCTGTTGGCTGACGTTGGTACTTCTGCTGTACCCTGGCCCCACGTGAATGTGATCGGCTCTTAGGGTGAAGGAGAACTTGGGGAGATGGTAAGAGGTGTCCCTCTGTCCAGGGCCATCTTCTTTCTAGCTTTTACAATATTTTATCCATCTTTTTTTTTTCCTGTCATGCATCATTATTTGAAGATATAATTTGATGTCTGGTCAACAACAAGACGTTGGACGTTGGCCTAAGTTAACAGCTAACTGCCCCACCCTCATTTTATGATCTAAACTGAGAAGCAGCCCTCTCTGTGTCCAGCAACAGCAATTCCTTACATTCGTAAGCAGTACTCACACTTAGCAAAACAGATACAAATCCTCCATTAATCCACAGGTAAGTCCCTATAAATTCAGAAAATGAACAAAACTGGTACACTAAAGCCCAGCGTAATTACTGTTCACTAAAAGAGCTGAATAATTACAGAATTCTATGGAACTTTCTTTTGTACAGGCGAAAGAAAAACAAACACTTCTTCACAGTAAGTTATCACCATGAAGCTTATCAGTATTTTTCACTTGTATTAAAGGTTTAACTGGGGCAGACAAAGGCATTTTAGCTTTTCCCCTTCATCTAGGAGTCTGAGCATTTCAAAAACAAGCAGTGCTAAATGAAAGAAACTGGCAAAGTGAACATTACCAGAAACAACCCAAAGTAAATATTGTTATAACTTTACCTTGTATAACTCACAAGTGCATGTGTGAGATTAAATTGTTACCCTTTCCAATTCAGCAGGAATAATGTGCCAAGCAACTTAATGTGTTTCTTGGGGAGAAAAAAAAAAAAAAAAAAAGAAAGCAAATAAACCTCTCACATTGGGACATTCCTAAGAGTTTCACTTTTAGGAACTAAATTACAACAGGAAGAAAACGATGGCAGAAATAAAACACCCACATTAAGTGTTATACTTAGGTGCCATATTAGTATTTCTGTAATTCACTAGCTGTGATCACTTGTAATCGATGGTCAGAGTGAATGTGAAACCTAACCCAGTTTGCTGAAGTGTCCGCTAACTTCCCCTGGTTCTCCCCGGCCAGCTGCAGGGGCCCTCACAGCGATGCGCCCTCTGCTTCGGCCTCTGTGTCGCTGTCACGCTCCCTCCGCCAGCAGGCAGCAAAGCGCTCCACTGGAGCTGTCCTGGTGCACAGTGGGCTACATGTGCGCACTGATTTCTTCCAGCAAAGGCTGTGCAAGACAGAAAGGGCCGGGATGCAGAGGCTGATCTAGAGCAAGGGCAAATGGACAGCCTCCTCTCCTAGAGCACCTAAGAGCGTGTGGCAGGGAACGAAAGACGAGGCGGAAGAGCTCAGCAAAGCTGCGAGTACGCCTGCGGCTCATGATGGGAAGGACACGTTTCCTCCAGAGGAAGCTCGGGGCTGTCGGGTCTAACCAGACACATGTGTAGGGAACAACTCAAGTCCCAGACTGAAAAAGATGACGTGGGCTGCATTTAGAAAGCCTGGAGGCCAGGGTTACCAGATGGAAAAAATACCCTGCTGGAACTGCATGCCCTGCAAATGTGCACCAACAGAAAGAAAACATGTTAAAGAAAGCGCAGGGGGCAGGGAAGGGGCAGCATAGCAGCACAGCAGCTGCCCACAAGCACGAGGCCCTGCGTTCCATTTCTAGTACCAAAGAAAGAGAGAGAGGAGAAGGAGAGAGAGAGAGGAGAAGGAGAGAGAGGGAGAGAAAGAAAGGAAGGAAGGAAGAAAGAAAGAAAGAAGACAAGCAAGCTAGCTCAGCATACAAGTCTGACTCTCTGAGGACAGACCCATGATGGAGAATAAACGAGAAATGACCGTAAATATGCTCTAAATGAGTGAAGAATGTGGCTGCTAACCAGTACTGCAGTGTAGTAGTTGGCGGGATGCGTGATGGTCGACACATTTTATCAATGTGGCTGCACTGCCTGGCTGTTTCACACTGTAGCCATGAGGGCCCCGCCCCAGAATAAGTCAGTTTGGACTTTATCGCCTGGCTTCCTTCACAGACTCATCAGCCTCTAGTTTGGACCCTTCAGCTTTCTGTAGCAGGTTCTTCGGCCTTCCTTTTCAGACACAATGGCTGACCATTAGAGCCTGTTAGGAATTGGTAGAATCCAGTTAAGACCAATAGAGACTGGTAGGGATGGAACACTATGGTGAGTCTACAAGCCTTGGGACTGAATCTTTCAGTTGGCAGTGTGCAGATGCTCCCTGCACACTTCCCCATCCAACTCTGGACTAGCACATCTTGTGTTATATCTGTTCCTTGTATTATATCTGTTGTTCCTCTAGTAAAACCCTGATTAGAACATACGGGTTAGGACCACTTCCACCAGACGAAGACCTTCCGAGTGTTTCTCGTCTGAAATCCAAGAAACTCCGGGGCAGTGGAGCTGCTCTTGGAAAGCTCTCTGAGGATCTATTCGAGGTGTACAGGACACACCTAGCCCTGCCGAGGCCCAACGCAGCGCTGCTTTAACAAGTGGTCAGGAGGCAGCGCGGAGCTGGCACAGGCCTTCTCCGAGTGGAGCAAGCACTGCGGAGCAGAAGTCAGAGACAGAAGGGCCAGCAAGAAGCCAGCAGCGAAGCTCCAACCAGGAAAGGGCCCCAGCTGGAGAGGGCAGGCAGCGCACGCCCAGCAGGCCTGCGCTCACCGCACTGCCGTCTCCTTTGGGGGCCTCATTCATGGAGTTGGGGAAGCCTGCGTCTGCTATACAGACCTTGCCTACCACCTCTTCGGCGGGGTCCCCTCGAGCCGTCAGGTAGGTCACCCTAAACTGTTCCACGTTGCTGTCGGAAATGTCCCACGACACCCGCAGGCTGGAGGGCGTCTCATCATCTACAGCCAAGTTTCTGATTCCTGTCTGGAAAACTGGAACAAACACAACAGAAGGAGGAGAGAATGCTGACTCATCGCATGGCGCAGTCGCTGCCCAGGTGACTGGAGCACTGGGGAACGAGGCTGGTGATGCAGCGGCCACAGAGTGGAAGCAGCTCCACCTCAGCAGTCCTTGGGGAGTCATGGAGACGCCGCCCAGGAACGGGAGGAAGTGGGCTGGGGGATGCTCACAACACAAGGCCCCGGGCGGCTCCAGATGATCAGCCCTGCGCCTTTACAGTGGGCCCTAGCAGAGCGTGGGCATGGGAACCCGACACCACTGCTCTGCTGGACAAATGGGCCCCGGGGAGTGGGCCTCACCTCCCTCCTGTGCAGCCCAGCATCCCCCACGCACCCCACCTTCACCCCCATGTCTGCTCGCTCTGCACAGCTCTTGCGGAGCCTTCAGCCGCTCACCCACACAGAAGCTGTCTCTCCCCAACCTTTGCGCGAGCTCCCCACTGGGGACACACGTCGACATGTCCACTCTTCTCTTCCACTGCTCCCTCCTTTGCCTTATTTTTTCCTCTCCTCTCCGCCCGGTCTTCCTTTGCCCCTGTCCATATCCACTACCTCCAGCACATCCTTCTCTTCATTTACAGTTCATTCATTCATTCATTCCTTCGTTCAGAAAAAAGCACTGAACGCTTCCTCCATGTCACACTGTGTCAGGGCCTGGAGACAGCGATTAGCTTTTGACAGACACTGTAGAAGTGTCACTGATGGAGAGAGGACACGGACACCTACCTGGCAGAAGGAATGGAAGCGACCTTGAGGGCAAGGAGTTCTAGGTGGAAGGAGCGAATGTCAGAGGAGCAGGAACCCTCGCTGAGGCCAGGAAGAGAAGCAGAAACTACCGAGGACGATCTCAGTGTTACGGCAGAGCTTGGGGCTCAGTACAGCTTAATTGAACAGCAAGCAAATGGGACAATTGGAGCCACTGCAGTGTTTCAGATAGAGCAAGAAAAAGATAGCACTCGACTTTGTGTCACTAGTTGACCCTGTAGATAGCTGAGAGACGTGTTGCAGGGGCAGAGAGAGCCCAGCTGAGAGAGTACAGCTGAAGTTGTTCCTCACAGAAATATCTGCCCAGGCCATGAGATGAACAGCAGCAGAAGTCATTGAGACAAGAGAAAGGCATAGGCCCAAGTGGACGCGACCTTATCATGCTCAGACAAGCAAGCTGGAGTCCAAGACTGAGGCAGACCCAGGAGATGATGTCACAGCGAGGGGTGCACGGGAGCACCAATGCACATAGAGGTAGGGGAGAGGCTCGGGGCTCTCAGGGAGTGAAACGTGGCCTAGTCTGCTGGCTCTTCCCTAGATGATAGTATAAAGAAATGAAACTGGAAGAACGCAGCTTCTAGGTCTCCATCAAATAGAAGCAGATGGCTTCTATGCATCCTTACCTGATGTTACAGGTCTGGTTGGTTCTACGGTTGTGGCTGACTCTGTCCAAAAACTGTCCACTAAAAACAAAACAAAAGGCATTGGCTGTCTCGAGATTCTGTAAAACCAACGGCCCCACACGTTTGCACATCATTTGATAGCCTGTGAAGAGCTTTTCACCTATGCTGCCCTGCTTCTTTCCAAAGCAAATTCATCGCAGTTGGAAGACTGAAAAAGGAGCTACGTAAGGCAGACATATCTGCTTCATGATAAGAAAACTGACACCAAAAGAAGTTGAAGTTTCTCAGATACTGGGCTTCATGTAAATATTGGATTCCATCTACCAAATTATGGAGTTCTCCAATTATTTTGAAATCCAGGCATAGCCATGGTAATCAAAGTAAATCAAACAGTGTGCAGACCAAGTTTTGAAAAGGCCATCATCAAGACCACTGGGGCAGGCGATGCTCTCCAACCGGAAGAGCAGCCTGCATTTGCGCACGTGCTCTGTACCGAGGCGAATGCTCCCCCGCCCCCCGCCCCCCGCCGTGGGCTCCTGCGCATGTGCAAGGCTGCGCCATGGCCACTAACGCGTCCACTGTGCCCACCTCACCTCCCCAGGGACAGTCTGGCCCACGTGGGATGAGCTCTAAGTGGGATGCAGCGGCTCTAAGTCCCCGCCCCTTCGCCTCGATTCTGAACAACCGAAAAGCCTGACACCGCTGAGGATAGCTCCACCTCCTCCCGGGGTCTATGGCACCGTCTCCATGTGTCACATAACTGTCTCCTAATAGGCCTTCTGGGTACAATTTCGTTTCTCCACATCTGTCCCCAGGAACCCAATCTAAGAGAATTTAATATGTGTTTAAGACCTCATTTTTTTTAACGAAGAGATAAATCAATAAGATTTTGTGCAAATCTCCTAGAACCAAGATCAATTTGGAAAAATCCCAGTAACTGTTGAGCACCTTCGCTCTGGATGTTTATTTGCCAGGATATTCGTGTATAAATTATTCTGCGCATCCACCCATCTACCAGCCATGCATGCATGCATCCCCCCGCCCCTCAAGGAACATTGCACGGTTAAGATGTGCCCTAATAACAAACAAGATGGACTGGGTCAAGCCTTCACGGAGACCAGAGTCTTGGCTAAGATGCTTTGCCTGTTGGCTTCACGGAAGGCAGAGACACCTAAACAGTCCTGGGAGACAAAGTAAAGCAGAAGCCTCCATAGCCTAGGCTAACGCTGATGGAGAGACCCCGCAAAGGAAGCCGGCCTCGCGGTGGAGGGGGGTGCTGCTAAAGCCCAGGCTGTCGGGGAGACTTACGCGTGGTCCCCACCGCGGTCACCACCTCGCTCTCACTGCCGTCCTCGAGCACGGCCAGGAGCGAAACTTCATACTCAGTGCCAGGATCCAGGCCCTGGATGACGTAGGAGTCCTGCTCTTCTTTTAGGGCCACCTGGAAAGAATGTCTGCTTGGTAATTAGGCTCATGGAATAAAAGCGGGGCCGGAAGTCAAAAGATACAGAAGTTAAGAGGAAAAGGTTATTTCAAGCAGAAGTTAGAATGACTGAGCATAACAAACTCTCAACTAAAAATAAATAGTGAAATCAGACTCAAAATCAAATTCCTTTTGTCTTTTTGAGACGGTCTCGCTATTCAGCTCACGGTGGCCTTGAGCACACTTTGTAGCCCAGGCTAGGCTCAAACTCGCAGTGATCCTCCTGCCTCAGCCTCCTGAGTGCTGGGCTTACAGCCATGGGCTACCATGCCTGACTCGAAACATATTTCTTTTGATTTCCTCAGCAGATAGGTTAATATTGCAAAAGCGGCATCTTGAGGCGCTGTCAAATGTTATTCAAGAAAGTCAAGCAATCTGAAAATATGTGAGATATATAATTAAAGTCCCAATAGCAGCATATTTTATTCATATCTGGCATCTATGGAAATCCAGTAAATGTTCGTTGTGCCTGGAAGCCCCCAGGCAGCTGCAGCAGGTGCGCTCTCCCAGCCAGCCACTGCCCACAGTGGACATGGGACCCACCTCTCCGGTCTTCCCGCCATACACCGGGATCCACATCAGCTTGTGCGGCCCCTCCTCGGCTGAGAGCGGGTGCCAGGTCACTCGGAAGCTGTCTGTCTTCACCTCATCAATTTCCAAGTACTGCTGGGCTGGGACTTCCTCTGTCAGCCCAGGAAGGAAATTGAGTTAGGAAATGAGAAGGGAAGGAGCCAAAACGCCAGCCGGGGGCGCCGCAGTAGGGACTCAGGGAGGAGACCTTCACTCTTGGCCAACCGCAGAAGGCAAAGGCTGCTCATCAGGCCAGGGTGGGCTGACAGCTTAAATCAGGAAACTCAGAAATCAGATGTGCAAAACTCTCCAGAACTTACAGAACCCTTAGCTTGTTTACCTGGATCTTTTCATTAAGAAGAGTAAGTAGAAACGTCATAGTCACTATTTTACCAAGCTATTAGATTGCAGGTATTTTGGGGAATATTAACAGAGACTGGAGAAATGGTCCCTTAGCTCTCCTGGCTTAGTGGCTAATTCCTCCCTGGTGGCACGTGAAGTCTGCCTGGGAAGGACTTTGCTGTGGCGCGTTTCACGTCATATGACGTCATCAGAGTGCACTTTCACAGTTCACGCACTATGGAGATGTAGGAAGGAAAGCACAGCTCCAGCTGCGCCCCAAGTAAGTGTTTCTGGTGTTTACTTTGTCATTTGAGATCAGAGATTTTAAAGCTCTGAAAGGACACGCTGAGAATCCCACCCGCGGGAAATTTTGAGAAATCACTGGATTTTTCTAGATTCATCATTTCTCAATGCAGACTCTTCTTTCCTTTCTAAACGACTTCCTCCTCTCCACCACTTAGAACTGGGACCATACCCCAGGGCAGTCAGAAGGTTCGGAAAGCAAAGGACCGAATTGTGGCCACCAAAAGACAAAAGAGTTTGGTACATATTGGGTCCACATAGAAAGGGGAAAAGCTGTGTCCACGCCTTCTGAGTCGTGGTAGTGTTTAAACAGCCCTTATTACTTTAGGACTTCAGGATGCACAGGGACATGGTGTTAGCCAGAGAACGACGCAGTAAACAGTATGAAACTGTCTTTTTGTGGTCAAACACCATGGGATATCAGCAGCTTTCAGAGTCCAGCGTAATGCACACACACACATGTGAATGGGAGGTCATAACAAGTTTACTTCTAGGAATAAAAGAAGTGTGAGATTATAAAGAGCATAACGTTTTGTTTTGTTTTGTTTTGTTTACAGGACTGGGGATTGAACTCAGGTCACTGCACTTACCAGGCAAGCACTTATTCTACTGAGCTATTTCCCTGGCCCCCATAATGTAATTTTTAAAATCTTAGACTTTTTGCATTTAGATGGCCTATTCAGCCAGAACATGAGCTAGTTATCTAATTACTTACCACTGATTTATTTATTTATTTATAGAACTGGGAATTAAACCCAGGGCCTTTGCACTAAGCTCCAACCTATCTTCCCTTAAAAAAAAAAAAAAAAAAAAAAAAAAAGTTTGGGATTTCAGTTTTTTTTCTTCTTTTCCTTCTTTCTTTCTTTCTTTCTTTCTTTCTTTGTTTCTTTTTTTTTTTATTTATTTATGTTATGGCCAGCTCAGCCTGCCCTGTCGGTAGGCAGCATGTGGTGCTGAGGACTGGACCTCAGTCCCTATAGTTGCCTAAGCTGGCCTAAACAGGAGATTTGGACCACTGAGCTATCTTGCTAGCCCCAGTCCCCCTTTTTTTTTTTTTTTTTTTAAATTTTGAGACAGGGTTATGCTAAGTCCCTGAACTTCCTAGGCTAGGCTCCCATTTATGATGTTCCCACCTCAGTCTCCCAGAGTTCTGGGATTACAGGCACGGACTACCAATCCTCACTTGTTAATATTTTAAAAATTAAAGTGTGATCTCTTCAAAAATCACCACCGAAGCTGTTGCAAGTTCTGGCTTCTGCACATTGTTGCTGTGACACTTTCATGGAATACCGAAGCCTACCTGTGGTGAATGTTCCAGCCAGAGGCAAAGACTGCCCTTCCTCGTAGATGGAGAAAATGGCAATGGAGTACTCGGTGAGCGGGGTCAGGCCCTTCAGAGGGAACGTGGTGACAGGGTCAACCTCCACCTGCAAAAGAGAGGGGCTGTGGTAGCTGCTCCCAGTACACCACTAATACAGGTCGCTGTTGTCCGCAGCACACTTGGCGGAGAGGAGACACAGAAATGCTCAGAGTGAACCACCACATTACAGAGAGCTCACGTGCAGATGCTTAATCTTCCACCCTTACCTGGTGGCAGTGCATGAGGTGAGAACAGACACTTCCGAGTGACCTGGCACGTGCTCTCAGCTGAGCGGCACAGCACAAGCTGATGTGACCAGCTCTTTCTCAGGACACTTCTGGAGCTGGTGCTGGAGAAGTCAGCATCCCCAGCACTCTCTGCCCCAGCTGAGACACCAGTCGGGAGTGAAGTCACTGGGGCGGCTCCCACCCAGCCGCTCCTAGGAGATGCGAGTGAGACCTCAGCCAAAGGCACACGTAGGGCCAAGAGTCCCCGCACAGCGCGACTCAGGCTGCAGGGCCACACTTCCCGCCCCATCCAGGACACAGCAGGCCCCCTGGGAGTGTGTGTATCCTTGAAGCAGAGACACAGGCCCAGAGGCTGACCTGGGCCTACCATCGCCCCCTCGGTCCTCACCACAGCACTGCAGGCAGCTGGTCGCTGCCCCTGGTTCAAAGACATGCAAGACTCAGCCCGAAGGAAACCAGCTAGGACCTCGGACCTACGCCCAGGTGTGTCAGACTTCAAGGCCTATTCTCTTAAGACACTTTTAACAACATGGTTTCATTACTTAAACTCAAACAAAACACAAGTTGACACTTAAAGTATGAGTCTAAAACATACTGTGCAAACTCTGTGTTATGGTTTGTATCTAGTTGTCCTCCCACAAAGCCTCATATAAATCATGGGGCTGTCAAGCGCACAGCTCGAGGGGTGGCGCCAGAGACCAGGGTGGGGCTTGAGGGGCGGAGCCAGAGGCGAGAACCATTAAATCAGTGGTTCTCAACCTTTCTAATGCTGTGACCCCGCAATACAGTTCCTCATGTTGCAGTGACCCCAAACCAAAAAATAATTTTGGTGGCTACTTCAAAACTGTCATTTTGCTACAGTTATGATTTGAAATGTAAATACTTGATATGCATTATGTATTCTCACTGCTACAAATCAAACATAGTTTAAACATAGTGATTAATCACAAAAACAATAACTATATGTTGAGAAATATTTATTACTAACTCCAATAAATAACATTTCACCATGGCATAGCATGGGTTTAAATATGTACTTTCCAATGGCTTTAGGCGACCCCTGTGTTTTGGTCATTCGACCCTCGCCGGGGTTGCAACCCACAGGTTGAGAACTGCTGCATTAAACTGACAGCATGAGCCTCCCTGCTGCCCAGGCCTCCTGGCCTCTCTTGGAGCTATGGAGCAGATCATCCTGGACATGACGGCACAGTATCTCAAGGTCTTGCTGTGCAATTCAGGCTGCTTTAAACTATGAAACCTCCAGTAACTGTGAGCTAAATAAACTTTTCCATCCCTAAGCTTGGTGTCGGGTATTTGTCCCAGAGAGCTTGATGAATATCCTGAGCCATGAAACTATTACTTAGAATGCATGAGAGGCCTTGACTTTATCTCTAAGTTGCAAACCTGTGACAAGCAGGAACTCTGCAAAGATACTGAATACACACAAACGCAGTTAAAACCCAAAATTTTATTTTATTTTTAAGACTATTTATTTTTTGTTTTATTATTTTTTTCTTGTGTCAGAACTTTTGTTTGTTTATTTATTTTTATGGCTGGCTCAGCCTGCCCCGAGGGCAGAGCTGGCACAGCATGTGGTGCCAGGGATCAAACCGTGGTCCCTGCAGCCACTTAAGCTTTCCTAAGCAGGTGCTTTAGACCACTAAGCCATCCTGCTGGGCCCCAAAACCCCAAATTTTAAAGGGAAAATGCAAGCACACATGATTTCCCCCTCTATTAGACTGACAGACCAATAGATACACAGAAGTATTCCTCCCCCCCCATATATGTTTAAAAAGATCTAGATCGTTTCCTAAACCTTACTTATTTAAGACCATATTTTATACAATTTCACCATTAGTTATTTGATTTTGTCAAGTGAAGCCTTAAGGTATCTTTTTATTTTTGTACCGGGGATTGAACTCAAGACCTTGTGCTTGCCATGCAGACGCTTATGCCACTATACTTTGTGCCCCACCCAATGTCATTTATTTTTATTAGTTATAACTTTACACTTTTATTAGTTCTACAGCAAATTCTATTGATAGTGATTTTAAAATGTGGAGGAATTGGAAAAAGTGATAAATAATCAGAAGCTCTTGATTTCACCTATTTTTAAGAACAGTTCCTTGAGCTTCCAGCTAAAACTTAACTGTAGCCTAACTTTAGGGGGAATCATAAGAAACTGAGCTCAGGAGCGTGCTCAGGCAGGGACTGTCTTGCTGTGGGTCATCCCGATGGGACCAGCCTCTCAGATTCTAAACCAAGCACCTTTGTTTCCAAATCTAAAACGGCCGTCCTCGATCACGTCTGTACCCTTCCCAAGTCCTCCCTCAGGGAAAGCCCGTGGAGGGGCACTTGTTCCCAGCAGGCTTTCTGTGCACAGACACCTCCGTCCCATTATCATCACCGACACCTGTTTTAGGCTCTTGGCCTGCAAAAAGCTGAGGGCAGGGATAGCGCAGACAGGACGTAGAGAATGAGGCGGAGAATAGAAATCAGAAGTGAGAGAGGGAAAGATAGCCGAAGAGGAAGGCAAGAGGAGCGGAAGTGGGTAGAAGCATCTGAAGCAAGAGCTGTTGCGGCCAATCACATGTTACCTATTAAGTCCAACTTCGTCGGCAGCTCATAAACACTTCAAATTACTGCAGGGATTTCTTTAAAGCCCAGCTGCTGCCTTACTCATCCATACCTTAAATTCATGCAAATTAAAATGAAATCGAGGGCCCGGCGGGATGGCTCAGTGGTCTAAAGCGCCTGCTTGGGAAAGCTTGGGCGGCTTCAGGGACCGCGGTTCGATCCCCAGCACCACATGCTGCGCCAGCCCTGCCCTCGGGGCGGGCTGAGCCGGCCATAAAAATGAGTGAATAAACAAAGGTTCTGAAACAAGAAAATAAATAAAATAATTTTAAAAAATAAAAAATTAAAAAATAAATAAATAAAATAAAATGAAATCGAGCTGGACCACTCACCTTTAAAAATCAAGTATTTCAAAATAACATGAAATAACACTTCATTAAATAAAAGACACATACCAGCAACCATGAATCTCATTTTCATGGTTAAGAATTAAGACTAAGAAAGCACACACAGCTCAAAACCAGTATTTAAAAATCCATGCATGGTTTATGCATTGTGTTCAATGAAGTATCTTCAGATTCTCATTCGAAACCCATTTACTGATATTTAAAATTCAGTTTCACAAAATGAGATGTTCTAAATTCCAAGAACAAATCAGAAATAGCAAATGCCAAAGGCATCCTGGGCACCAAACAGCACTGCAGAAAAGCAGAGACACATCCGCAACAACTATACTAGTTTTTTATAAGTGGAAAAATTTTGGCATTTAATTTGTTTTTTTAGTTTTATTTTATTTTAAAGAATAGAAAAAATCAAAAACAAAGAGCAAAGGCAAAGACAGCAGAGTAACATACAGCAATGCATATGGCGCAGATTTTCAAAACAAGAATAGCAAACTAACAATGGTTATCTTACGTACTTTTATTGTGAAATCTGTTGCTCAGTAACAGATGTAGGTATGCAAGATAGGACAAATAATTGAATATTAACACCTATTCTCAATAAAACTTAGCTTTTTCTTATCCTTTTTACTTTTTTATTTTTTAATTTATTTTATTTTATTTTATTTTATTTTATTTTTTTTTTGTGGGACCAGGGTTCGAACTCACGACCTCGCACTTGCCCAGCAGGCACTTGTGCCTCGGAGCTATCTCCCCAGCCCCTTTTTTAATTTATTTTAAAAAGAGTATAAGGGCCGGTCAAATAGCTCAGAGGATTAAAGGGTCTGCAAGAAGGTGCAGGGACCAGGGGTTTGATCCCCAGGCCTGCTATGCAGGTGCAGCCCCCGGGGCCACGCCCAGACTGCAATTGAAACTGAGTGTGGTGGCGCGCGCCTATAATCCCAGCTTTTATGAGACTGTAAACAGGCAGAATACTACGAGTCCGATCTAGTAGTGAGACCCTGACACTGTAGACCCTTCCTTAAAATATAAAACAAAAATCAATAAATAAAGTAGAATCATAGTTGATAAGATGTTATAAACAGTACACATTTAGAGGAACAAGGTGAGAGATATTCAACTGTGGTTTTTGTATTGGGAACATTTTTGACAAAGATGAGTAGCACAAAATACCAGGAGAAGCCCTGACAGTTATTGTGGTCTGAATGCTTATGTCCTCCCTCCTTGCCCCAACTCCTATGTCAATACCTGACCGGTGCAGTGATGCTGAAATGCTAGGCCTTGGGCAGGGGCCCTGATGAGAGAGGCCATGGGGCCTGTGTGCTTGTGCTTCTTGAGAGGACACCGCCACAAGTGTACCTAGGAGGAAAGGAGCTTCACCAGGCACTGAATCTGCTTGAGCCCTGCTCTAGCGGGTCCCAGCTTCCAGAGCTGGGCCTACTGCATTTCTGCGGTCTGTCAGTCAGCCAGGTAATGGGCTACGGACAAGGAGAGCAATTACTGCTCATTATTACATCGTTATATTTACAACTATAACTGATTTATGTCTATGAAACTGTACTTTTGTTTTATTAAAAAGTTACTACCAAAGGAGGATGCTCCACAATGAAAAAAAAGATAGTGCATACAGTTGCTGTGTTATTCCATCTGTAAGCCGGTAATTTCCATGTAAAATAGAAACCTTTGTATCTCCCCAAAAGCCCCAGGACCTGGCCACCTGCTCGGATTCTTATGGATGTGCTGGGGCGTGCACACTTCCTATCACGCCGGGCCCCGCCTCACCCTGTGCCCCTGCCCTTGATGTCTGTTGATTGTCAGCCATCAATGGTCTCCAGTTATCTTTAAATAGAGGATTTCTTCCACATCCATGCTCCCCATGGAAATGCAAAATGGAGGCTGAGCTCATGTTTCCAGCAAGTCTTGGTGAGGGTATTTGCTGGAGTGTCTGTTTCTGCATATTAAATTCATTATTTATTTATTTATTTATTTATTTAATACATGGTCTCACTTTGCAGCTCAGACTCATAGTGACCTTCCTATCTCAGCCTCCCCAGCACTGGGATTACAGGCATGTACCACCATACCCAGTTTTGGGGCTGGCATGGCATACCTGGGGTTCTGAGGTCTGTATGGCATATGGTACCAGGGATCAAACTCAAGTCCTTGCACTTTTTTTTTTTTTTTTTTTTTTTGGTATTTTAGGGAAGAGGCTAAAGGGTGTTCAGGGTTTCACTACGAGATTGGACTGGTAGTGATCTGCCTATTTACAGCCTCCCAAGAGCTGGGATTACATGTACATGCCACCATATCCAGTCTCAATTGCCATCTCAGCACACTGTGGGGGCAGGGCCTACACAGCAAGCCCAGGGATCAAACTCCCAGCCCCTGTGCCTGCTTGCAGGCGCTTTAATGCAGTGAGTTATTTGGCCTGCCCTCAGGTCCTTGCGCTTGCCAGGCAGGCACTTAGAGCACCGTTTCTGCACATTTAATGGCATGCTGCTTCCCATCCTCCTCTATGCAGCTAGGTTCGCAAGTCCTGGGAAAGCTGTATGTTTATTACTGGGGATAAGGACCTCAGATTCACCAGAATCATTTGCCCTCAGGACCCCCGGAGTTTAAGGGGGCTGGTGGAGGGTGCCACGCAGGTGAGGAGGCCTACACACACTGAGCATTCGCGTCGTGGCATTTCTCATGAGGCACATTTCATAAAATATTACTTGGATTTAGCTGTCGGAAAAAAATTGTCTCAGCATATGAAAATACTTGCTTTATTTGGTCAGAAAATAGAACTGATGTAATCCAACGTATTTCCCATTTGTCTTAGCTTCCTGGGCCAAGATAAGGAAAATTAAGACAAAAATAACTTTGCTGTCTTGCTAAAACATATTTCCAAGGAGAGAATTTCTGTAAACAATAGTCACTGCATGTAAGAAAGCGTATCTTCCTGAGTGTTGTAAGTTCCATTCTTTGAAAGTATCTTCTTAAACTAAAGAATTGTTTATTTTTTAAATTTAGGTTCATCTAATGAGGCTCTCCAAATGTCAATTTACTTCAAAGCAGAGAGATACGCTTGGTAGGCAGAGTATAATTCTAGGCCCCTCCGCCGCCCACCGTGACAGAGCAACTGTGTTCTTTCCCTTGTACACAGACAGGCTCTGCTTAGGTGACCGGTGGCCGTGTTTCTCCCCACCCAGAAGCCAGGCCACGGCTTGTGGCAGCTCCTGCTGATAAAATATGGCAAGGATGACATCAAATAACTTCTAAGTCAAGGTCATTAGAGGTGAAACGCCTCACCAAGGCTGTGTGTCCTCAGCCTCCTGAGCCAACGCCCTGTAGCTGAGGAGACACCGGTCTGTTCCAGCTCCTGCTGCCACAGGACCCCCTTCCTGTGTGGCCTCCCAGTCCGAATCACACGTGCAAGCCCCGATCCCTGAACCACAAACCACCAAGCTTTGATCATGCAGCCCCTAAGAACGAATGTACAACAACCTCAAAACAGAAGCCACACCTTCTGCAACTCACCTCATTGATCTCAGTGCCGTCTGCACTGGTATAGACAATTCGGTAACCGCTGATCTTTCTGGAGGTCGGGTCCCAGGATAACCGAGCACTGTTGGAGCCGATATTGGAGATTCTCAGGTTGCTCGGTGGAGTTAAAGGTACTTTGCAGTGAATGGAATAGAAAATAATTAAAATTTTAAATGGCAGATATGTAAAAAAAAAAAAAAAAAAAAAGATAAGAAACAGCATCTTTGACTTCTGAACTACTTCATATGAAAAAAAGTCACCAAAATGATAATTTATAATCCTGAAATGACCAGTGAAATGTTTCATAAAATATTAATAATGTTGGACCTGGGAAAATAGCTCAATAGCATAGGCGCTTGCCTGGCAAGAACAATGTCCTGAGTTTTTTGTTTGTTCCGGTACTGAAAAAAATATATATAATATATAATATATAACATATAATATATAATATATAATATATAATATATAATATGTAATATGTAATATACAATATACAATATATGATATAATATATAACATATAATATATGATATATAATATATTAATATATATATATACATATATAATGTCTCATTAATACAGCAAAAACATGTTCCTATGCCTAAATTGGTTTCTCTGCCCAAAACTGCACCCAGGACTCTTGATTCCCTCTGTTCTTGCCACAGCCGTGGGGATGCTACATGACCAGCCTCTGCCACCTTGCTGCCCCATCCCCATGATCCACTCCCTGGTTCACGTCACTGTCATTCTTCCTGGTGCTGAGCCCTCCAGCTATGGTCACTCATGTGACAAGGCACTTGCTGCCCCTTTTGCCTACTGGGTGTCTCCCTTAGACACTTGCACGGCTGCTCCCCTGCCTGTCCAGTTTCTGAACACAGCCACCTTCTTGGGAGACTTGCCCTGGCCATCTCATGTCCAACAATTCTACCCCAGTGCCACCCGCCTCACTTGTCTGCCTATTTCTGCACTACCTATTTCTGGTTTGCTCTCTCCCCTAGTGTTCTGTTTTGCAACCTCGAGAGAGTAATTTTGCTCCTAGCTGTGTGTCCAATATTTCAAGACATATTTAAGCAATTAGTGAGAAATTACCTGCCCTGAGTAGTGGAAAATGGTTTTGTGAGCCTAAGCAAAAATAAGCACTTCATTGTTGCTTTAAAATTCATGCAGGATACTGGCTTTCCTGCAGCTTCTTGGCTGTCAATTGCACAGCTTCTAATTTCTGAGGGTTTTATGAGCTTTTGTGGATTTAGAGTAACATCAGTTGTTGACATTTGATGAGTGCTTATCCTGAATCTGATATATACCATACACTCTCTCATGAAATCCTAACTTTAGACTGCAGAGATCGAGCTGTATTGATGGCACCTGAAACAATTAGGTCCCAGTCACTAGGCCAGAAGAGGGGTCAGAGTGTAGCCCCCAAACTGTTAACACTCGTTGTGTGCATTCCAAGAGACTGGCATTTGGTGTACTATCACCTCACAGTAAAACTTTCTGCAACATCCCCACTGCACTGAGAGCAATTAAGGCAGTTAGGTTATGGTACTAAGAACAGAAGAGGAATAAGAATGTAACCCAGGCAGTTGATTAACTCGTGCGCAACCTACAACACTGCCCCACATGCTCATCACCACCCACACGTGCCCCACAATATGACATAATACAACCCAATCCCAAGTAGTGCTGGCACAGTCCACAGAGCAAAGACCATGGAGACAATAACGACCTTGATCAGCCTTAGCCATGAGGCACCAAGCTTCCTAAGCAAAGGGACAACTTGTTTATTATTCAATACCCACCCATTCCTTGACAATAAAGGGATTAGCAGAGTTGGGGACCCTGTGAACACTGAAGAGGCTAGACAGAATGTGCAGGAAAGGAAAGAGTAGCCTGCGTAGCTTCTGTGCGTTAGGTCTATGGATTTTCTAGAATGCAGCTATATTTGGCAGCATGGCAAAACAAAGTCTGATTTTCTTAATACATAAAACTGCCAGTCTCAGGAACAAGTACCTAGGACATCATTTTGCAGCAGCCTCTGTTTTGTTCTGTTTTGTGTAAATGAACAATTAATTATGGGAAAGACTTGTACATGTTCTTCAAGCCTATAAATAAATGAGCTCTCTGTGTGACATATAGGGGCTTGGGACAGTTTTCTTTCCAACAGATAGCATCTGAAAATTCACTCAGCAAATCATACAGCAGATACTTTGTGGTATGATTCACTTCTTTCCTTCTTCTGCCCCAGTAGTGCTTGCTCGCTGTTTTGATTACATCAACCTAGCTCTAAAGAGGATGGACAGCACAGCTTTGATCATGAAAAACACAAAGGGTGTGGGAAAACTTACTTCCTCTCATTCCACCTCTGAGTTCTCCCAAGCAGAATCTCAAAGCCAAAGGCCCAGTGAAAATCCTGTTGCTCCTTTCTTCCCAAGACTTGGAGTAGCAGTAATCCTTCACTTTCCAGTGTTTTATAAAGTTAGGAATACAGCCATATTTTTAATAGTGCATGCTAAGCCTTTTTAGTATGCTGTGGTAAGTTGTTTTTTGTTTTTTGTTTTTGTTTTGTTTTGTGTTTTGTTTTTTGGTGGCCAGATCAGCCCACCCTGGGGATAGGACTTGTGTGGTATGTGGTGCTGGGAGTCAAACTGCAGTTCCAGTACGCTTGCCTAAGCTTGCTAAGCAGGTGCTTTAGACTGCTGAGCCATCTCACCAGCCCCTGCTGTGCATGGCATCATTTTTAAATGATGTCTGCTATCATTTTTAAAAAATAGATAAATATAGACAATTCCTGAAAATATGAGTCCCCTATATTTAGTTCAGAAGCTTAGCATGCAGAGACTGGGATCCAATTCCCAGCACCACCACAGGAAAACATAAGCCAAATCAGCCCCACCAATAAAAAATGCACTCAATTAAAAGATGAAACACAAATAGGCTCAAAGAAGGAGAGCAAAGACTTTAGAAAAACAAAAAGAAAAGCGCTCATTTTGATGATTGGAAACCAGCGAGTACTGACATGCTAAGTGCTTTCTCATGTGGTGCTGTAGTAGTTAATCCTTCACCAGCCACATGCTGTAAAATTTGTTCCTCATTTCTGGACTCAGCAATGTTATAGTGCTAACCATCGTCACCCAGCTACGCTAGGCTTGACCTGAGGTTCTCGTCTCTCCAACGCTATGGTCCCAAAGCTTTCCCAGAGCTCTCCACTCTGTCCTGGCCTAGCAGCTGGATTTAGACAGAGGCATTGGTGGAATTGCCTGGAGGACGCTGAAGTTCGCTGCTCACATCTACACCCTCAGAACCAGGCAAAATGGAAGACACGCTCGGCTCGCGCTTGCCCTACACAACACACCCGTCTTCCTGCTACGAGCTCTTAGGACCCTGGAACCTAATCTTGCCAATTCTGAGGTCCCACACTCCTGTGGGCTCCCTCCACTGGACGACTCTCCCACTCACATGTCATTTCTTGTCCCGTGACAGGATCGCTGGCCTCTTCCCCAAACATGGCATAAACCGTGACCGTGTACTCCGTGTTGGGCACCAGGCCGGTCACTTCGATGTCTGTGTGGGTTTCTCCAATTTTCATCTGAGAAGAACACAAGTAATGAGACCCTTGGCCACACTGTGTGACTCCTGCTAACTGGTGTGGAACTGAATAGATTAACAGTGGACTAAGATTTCGCATCTCCTCGCAACCTGTCTATCAAACCAGCTGTGGTCAGAAAATTGTCCTGTGTTGTTTCCTGTTAGGGAGAGATGATACTAAAGGGAACACACTTGTGCCTGCTGTGCACGGAACAAATGACAAGCACAGCTGGAATAATGCCTTAGAGCAGGCCACCCGAGGGGGTGGGTAGAAATGAATCAGATGTGCTCTCCCCGGTGCAATCTGCCAGCCCCAGTGGGCATCAGTCACTGCTCCCTAATTCCAACCAGTCCGTGGCTGGATGCCCAGGTCTTGTTTCAAGTGTGACTGAGTTGGGCCAGCTCTGCTCCCTGTGCCTACAGGGACAGGTGTAGCTGGACTGCAGTCACCTCCAGTGCTCAGTAAAGTGAAGGTCGTCACCTTGACACCTAACTGAGTGATTCACTTTTTGGTTCTGGCTAACTTTTCTGACCTTTGGACCCGGTCAGGTGAGGCACTAATCTCAGTGGTGTGACAAGAAAGTTTTATGCTTTCGAAGCATAGAAAAAAATGACCCTAGCCGGGTGTGGTGGTGCACGCCTATAATCCCAGCACTCGGGAGGCTGAGGCAGGAGGATCGGTGCGAGTTCGAGACCAGCCTGGGCTACAAAAGTGAGCTCAAGGCCAGCCTGAACTGTACAGCGAGACCCTGTCTCAAAAAAAAAAAAAAAAAAAAAAAAGACCCTAGAACAGTCTCCAATCACAGAGTCACAAGTATCATTCAAGTATCAAATCAATGGTTTAAACTTACCTGTCTCTGTGTACACCACCCAAGAGTACAGGAAATGGTACAATATATCTTGATGTAACAATAACTCAAATTTAATATGGATTGAAATTGAGTCACATGGGCTTCAGATCTTATCTTAGAAAGAATGGATCTGGCCACAGAAATAGCTCAGTGGTCTAAACGCCTGCCTAGCCAAACATAAGCATCTGGGTTTGATCTCCAGTACCACTTGCCATGCCAGCCTCACCTTGGTGGCACACACTGAGCTGGCCATGAGACTGGGCGTGGTGACACGTGCCTATAATCCCAGAGCCGAGGAGGCTAAAACAGGAGGATCACTGAGCTTTGTAGAAACCCTGTACCAAAATACATTTAAAAAAAGAAGAAGAAGAACAGGTCTATTTAGACAAGCTCTTTCTGAATCATTCAGTTTACCACCTCTGCCTTGATACTGATGTCTGTCTCATTCTATTTTTTAAAATTTCTGCACATTTATATGGACAGATGTTGACCATCTATAGTTCTCAGTGTTTAGCAGTGCACACAAATGATATCACAGCAAAATAATCTTGCTACAACTTATTGCTTGCTCTTCCGTCAATATTATCTTTCAAGACTTGTCATGCTGATTTCCAGGGCCAGAGCTGACATTCACTGCTCCCTGGGCCCTAGGCTATCAACGCACGACTATTTTCCGATCCTCCACCGAGCAGCACTTTCGCTGCTTGCAGGGCTGCACTCTAAGCATTTGCACTGAAAATTCTTGCAAGGCACTTCCCTCTGTTGTCTACTTAAACACAATGAAATATTTTTAAATAGTCTCCAAATAGCAGAGTCAACTTAAATGCCTACAGCCATAGGGGCAGGGTGTTTTTCTCCCATCTTACTGCCACCTGGTATCAACAGACTTCAAAAATGGTCTGTTAATCCATTAGTTGTGAGCTAGCATTCTTTTCGTTTTTATTTTTTTCTTTTCCAAGTGAGACGGAGTGTAATTCCAAACCATTTTTAAGTATTTCTTCTGCCAAAATCATGCAGATCAACTTTCCATGCAAATAGGAAAAAAAAAAGTTTTCCAAACCTTGAAATAAGAGAAGAACTGTCATCAACACTCTGCTCTTGATACTCAGATTCACTCTATTTTTTAACTCTAAAAATTTCAGTCACCCGTGGCAGAACTTGGACCAGGTCTCAGCACCAAGCTCCAAACTGTCTCTTACTCATTCTACTTGTCCCTTTGAGGCTCTTTGGAGGGGCTGAGAATTCTCCTGCATCTAATTTACAGCAAGTGCCCCTTGTAAATTGGAAATGAGATCTAAGGTTGAGGGTGACGGTGCCTGCCTTGGGAGGCTAAGGCAGGAGGATCACCATGACCTCCAGACCAGCTTAGTTCGAGGTCAGCCTGAACTGTGCAGTGAGACCCTGGCTCATAACCATGCCCAAAAAAATCTAAAAATAAGTCAAGTATTAAACAAAAAGAAAGTCAAGTGTTCATAATTTAAAGTAAAAAGGCAAAATTAATGAGACATATTTGTCTATCTCTCAAATTAGTAAGACAAAATTAATTCAGGGTATAGAGGCAAAATGGTTATGTATGAACTGCATATGATAAAATAAATTATATAAACTTTGTCTAGCTGGGCGTGGTGGCTCACGCCTGTAATCCCAGCACTCGGGAGGCTGAGGCAGGAGGATTGGCATGAGTTTGAGACCAGCCTGGGCTACAAAAATGATCTCAAGGCCAGCCTGAACTGCATAGCGAGACCCTGTCTCAAAAAGACAAAAAAATAATAATAATAATAATAATAATTTAAAAAATATATAAACTTTGTCTAGAGCCATGTGGTAATAACTAAGACAAGCCTTATTAATTCACATACCCTTTGAAAAAGGAACTTCATTTCTGGGAATTTATCCTAAGGAAATAACTGAGCAGTCATGCAATGATATATGGGAAGAACGTTAAGAATGTTAAGCATTATTTATACAATAAGCCATCTCCATGGCAACAATATGAAATGAAGCACAGTCTGTACAAACCAGCAGCGATGCACTGCGGCTGGACTACATGAGTGTATGCTCTCTAGTGGAAGTGGAAAGGCTTTCGCAATCAATGAAAAGGAAAATCATTTTCATGTGCTGCATTAAAGAAGCCTTGAACAAGTCTATTAGATGTTAACAATGTGTATCTCTAGCTCATAAGACTATGGGTGATTTTATTTCTTTTCACCCATGAGAAGTTTCTAAATTTTGCACATTAGATTTTGGCACTGAAAACATCATCTTCAGGTCTGGGCTCCCAGCTCCACAGCAGGCCCATGGCTCACCTCCTTCTCATCCCCCGCCAGCCCTTCTGTGAGAGGCGCATAGAGGACCAGGTACCCCGTAGCCCCTGGCACTGGGTCCCACTTGACGCGCAGGCTGTTCTCAGTCACATCGTATAGTTCCAGGTCAGAAGCCATGGGCAGCGCCACTGCAAGAGATTTGTTTCCATGTCAGCCACAGAAATGTCCTTGCAGAAACTAAGATAGAAACTAAGACTGAAGGGCCAGACAGATAGCGAAGCAGGCTAAAGCACCTGCTTAGGCAGAGCACAGAGACTGGGGTTCAATCCCCAGTGTGCCATCTAGCCCCACCCCTGGGGTGATGAGATGCCAATTGAGACTGGGCGTGGTGGGCTGCACTTGCAATCCCAGCACTCGGGAGGCTGAAAACAGGAGGATCACTACGAGTCTGATCTACATAGTGAGACCCTATAGACTCTGCATAAAAAATAAAATAAAATAAGAATTCATCAAAAAGAAACTATGGGAGCTGGGGAGATAGCTCTGTGGCACAAGTGCCTGCCTGCCAGGTGCAAGGTCATGAGTGTGAACCCCGGTCCTGCAAAAAAAAGAAAAAAAAAAAGAAACTATGTTGGATTATTTTGCTGAATTCAAGTACCTACAATATTTGAACTGGCATTAAGTATGAAAAGTCTTTTAAAGACTTCTCCAAATACAGCTTCTCTAACAGCAATGGAATACCCATCTTTGACAAAATGAAACAAAAAGGGAGATATAAATAAAGGACCATTTTGTTGTGAAATACATATACATATATATATATATATATATATGTATATATATATATATATATATGATAGAAATAGTTACTTTCTCTTAGTTCAACGAGAAGAAAGGTTTGTACTAATATTGTTTAGATAAGATACCATGTCTGCATCTAGTCCTCTAAAGAACTACTATGTAGACAACAATATGCAATATACTAATTATTATAACTGTCCTACTAATCTGTTTTGAAAATGTTTCACTGCTTTTTTTCATTAAAATTAATAAAAACTTAAAAAAAAAAAAACTACGATTGACCATACTTAAAGGGCAGGGGAAAAGGGGGTACGATAAATGTCAAGCTCCTGGCTTACAAAATGCTGCTGAAAACCACGAAGTGTCTTCAGGTATAATTAATTCTAGGGCCTTCATAATATGACCCTGTTTGCTTGTCTAATCCAGTTGTCAAGTTCTGAGCCTTTTTTTTTTTTTAAATGCATTTAGGACAGGGTATACAGGGCCTCACTGTGTAGATTAGACTCGGAGTGATTCTCTTGTTTTCAACCTCCCAAACTGCTGGGATTACAGGTGCAGGTGACCACACCCAGTCTTAGTCTTTCAGAGTGCCCAGGGGCAGCGCCAGAATGGCACACCAGCGATCAAACCCCAGCCGCTACACTCTGTCAAAGCAGGTGTTGTAGTCTACTGAGCTATCAGGCCTCAGGCCGGCCCAAGTTCTGAGCTTTGAGGTACGCGTTTCTGCAGTCCTTCATGACACTGACGAGTTATGTGGCATTGGTTTCCCCTCGTAGACTAGAAGTCCACGGGGCAGGTTGCTGCCAGCCGTGCATCCAGCACCGTATAGAGAATGCTTGCAATCCTGAGAAGTCAAGGCAGGGTGTCCACCGAGCCACGGACAGGGTCCAGCCCACAGAGGAATGGTGCAGAGAGAAGTACGTACACGTAGTTTCCGTCCCCCGCAGGCCTTCGCTGGCAGTGTGGGCATAGACTGCAAAGACTGCTATCTGGTATTCAGTTAAAGACATCAAGTTTTTCAACACGAGGGAAGTCACACTTCTGTCCACCACCACCTGTTTAAAGAGTGTGTGGAGTAAGAGACAACACACATGCAGAATTATGACCGAAGCACAAGCACCTCCTCAAAGACTGCCGCACTACACACGTTACCACTGGCATCGAATCTTCCCTTCCACAGCAGCAGCCAATGATCCTCACATTCCCACATTAAGTAATGCATCTTTTATGTACTGTGTCTGAAGTCACTTATGAATTCATGTTTATTAAAAATCGTGCCCTCCTGGGGCTAAGCATTATCTACCTTCTCCACTTAATCAACACTAGACATGTTTGTTTCCATGGGACACTGGAAAACATGTAAAAGGCTTATTAGAAATTTTTTTTAAAGTCCTGTAGAGACATACAAGGCTTCATGATTTATTTCTCTAACATTAGAAAAGACTCACGGATTCTGACATAGTACAAAAGGAAATTGTGAAACAGACAGAGGTCGCTGTGAGGTTAACACAACAGAGGGAAATGGGGATTTCTCTGCGTTTTAATTTATTATCTGTGAATAGCTGAATCGAAAGTAAGAGGGAAAGAAGCCAGTCCTCTGGAGATGGGTGTTCTCTTCTAACCATGGAAAGTGCTGGCAGCTTCCCTATGGCTTGTCACCAGCATCTATCTCTACAAATGCTTGGGAAACATCAAATCCTGTGGCTCTGGTCCATTACATCACCACAGGATTTGCAATTCCCAGAGTTCACTGGGGCAGAGATCTCCAGCTACTCTGAGTTTTAAAGAAAAGGATGATTATATGAAGGAGCTTCTGCCAGGTAATTAACTGCCGCTAACCTTTTCTTTATACCTCAGAAGCAATAGAAGTTAGAAGTGTAGACCTGGCTAGTTTTGACAGTTATTTGGGGGAGAGATGCAAGATTATAAACACTATAACTCCAAGAGATGAAAGAGTAATTAGAAGAGTTGAAATGGATTTTGGCCAAATTATTTAAAGTATTTACAGCAGCACAGCCTGCTGTATGCACATTCCTGTGCTGTTCTCACTACAGTGGAAGATACCAAGAGAATAAGAAGTAGTTTACGAGTTCCGTCTGCTGTTACCTCTTCCGGTTTTCCCCCTCGGGTGGGATAATACACGACCCTGTATTTCTGCACGTTGCCCGGGGCTTGAGTCCAGTTCACCATGAAGCTCCTGGCAGTGACTGCAGACGTCACCAGCTCCGTCGGTGGCCCAGTGGGGGCAAGAGCTGAGGCTGGAGTAAAGAAACCAAGCAGATCAATCTCTGTCCCACAGTTATTCCCACGCACCTAAGGGGTCCCATGCACCAGAAATGATCACTGATTTCGTGCTGCCTCTCAGATTTTCTCCTCTTGCTAAGCCGGTGTGCTTGTGAGTGCCTGCTCTGCTCAAATGGTACATGTCCGCGAGATCCCATGCTCCGTGCCAGGGTCTAGGGATGAGAACTTATGCAAGGTCAGGTCCTGACTCCTGGGAATGCCCATGAAGGCCTTGTTCATACAGAACAAAGACAAGCCCTGGCTGGGCACATAGGTACCTCCAGGTTCTCCTGTGCTCCTTAGCAGCGTCACTTCTCAGAAGTTGCTGTCATCATCCGTGTTTGGTGCACAAGAAAAGCAAAGCACAGCGCAGCGCAGCAAGTTAACTAGACCCAGGTCTCACAAGTAGTGAGATATAGTGCTGGAGTGAGAGGGAGAGCTTCCAGCATCAGAGATCAGCGTCTACAGCAAAGACTTCAACTGGTTTTGAGTACCTAAAATTAGATCGGGACTGGGCAGATTGCTCAGTGGAGTAAGTGCTTGCCTGGCAAGCTCAAGGTCCTGAGTTTGATCCCTGGTACCACCAAAATAAAAAATAAGAGATTAAAAAGAAAGCAACTGATGGATACTGAGTGCTACACCGAGGCCAAGTGCTGTGTAAACGCTGTGGTACATTACAAATACGCTGAAGGAAATGGTTCTATGAAGATGTGGGATACAGACAAGCTGGCTAAAAAGGAAACAGTGCAGAAAGGTGAATAACGATCTGGACTTGCAGGAATGCTCTGGCTGGAAGGGACTTTAATAACCACAAGCATGGAAAGTGCCATGGCTTTGAAAGCCAGCGTCGGCAAGCAGTGAATCACGCGCTATCACTGGCTCTGTGGGTGTGCAGGGGCTGGGCTCTGAAGCAGCCTCGTTCCAAGGCTCAGAGAAACCTGCTCAGGACTCGCAGCCCAGGTGTCCAGCCCAGGGCCGAGAGTCCCTCTGTGGGGAAGAGGAATAATGGAAGCAGAAGACGTGACACAGACAGCATCAAGACCTACTCTGGGACAGGATCAAGGTAGAAAACAAAAGCCAGGTCTTAAATGTCCCACCACTCTCTCCGTGGGGCTCCCTCCAGTCAGCCAGCAGTGACCTGCAGACCAGTGCCAGGACAAGAAGCAAGATTGAGAGAAAGTCCATGATGCATTTGCTCCCAGGAAGGTAGGGCCATCCCTCCTTCCATGTATAACAAAGCCTTCAGATATGGTGCACAAGACAAGCGGTAAGAGACCCTGAAATGATAAGAACGAGACAGAGGGTGGACAGAGGACTCAGAAGTAAGTGGTGAGTTTCCTTTTCTCTTTCTTTATTTATATATTCCAGACATGGCGATGAAATATCTGGCAACCTATGAGCACCCACAGATAGAGACAAAGGACACCCCAGCAAAGCCTGTTCCCTCTAAGGACCAGGGAGACACCCCCCCAACACAGAAGATGCTCCTGTCTCAAGTGTGCTGCTCCACACAAACATCACCGACAACGACGTGGGCCACCCCTCATGACAGCCGAGGCTGAGTGGGAGCCCCCACACGGCCTCTTCTTGGCTGTGGCAGTGGGCCTTGACATCCACCCTATCTCTCCAATCAGCCAGGGAGTCAGGAGCCTCCCCATCTGTGATCTTGGGCAGATCATGTGGAGAGCCCCACCAAGAGTAGCAGGGGCCACTCATCAGACTACAGCATGGTGGCGGGAGACTCCAGGCGGAATCGCAAGCCCTTCCCCATTACCCAACAGCAGCTGGGAGGCCTTGCTCTCGGCACTGTGGGGCCTCTGCGGATGAGCGATGAGTGATATTAGTGGAATGGTATTAGCACAAGGCTACCAAGAGGCCCTCACCTCCTAAGCTATGCAAGGAGACCAAATGAGCAACCTGGGTTCCTATCATCTAGCAAAAGTAAGAGCTCCCCTCCCTCTTCCTGTGACAGAGAGGCACTCGAGAAACCAAGAAAACCAGAAGGTGCAGCCGTCCCTAAACACCACCATGTCTAGTCTCAACCATGACACAGATAAAAGAATTAAAAGCCTTAGTAAGGAAATAGAAAACTTTCACAAAGAATTAAACAGTATAAAGAAGAATGAGGTACAAATTCTGGACCAAAAACTATAATAACCAAAAAGAAAAATTTGAACTTAGTGAGATAAGCTGCAGGATTGAGTCAGCAGAGAAAAGAATCGCTGAAACGCAGAACAGTGTAAGTTGTAAAGAGAGAGAATGCTGACTTCAAGGATTAGCAGAGTCTCAGAAATATGTGGAGTTAAGACACAGTATCTAAAGATTCCTATCAGGGCCGGCCAAATAGCTCAGCAGATTAAAGCGCCTGCAAGCAGGACTGGGGTGGGGAGGAATGGATCCCTGGGCCTGCCCTGCCCTGCCCCTGCCCCCTGAGGCAGCAGCTGAGACTGGGCGTGGTGGCACATGCCTGTAATCCTAGCTCTTGAGGGGCTGTAAACCGATGGATCACCACAAGTCTGATCTTGTAGTGAGACCCTGAACATCCTGTAGGCCCTTCCCTAAAATATGCAAAAAAAAAGAAAATTCCTGTCATCTGAATCTCAAGATGAGAAAAAGCAGTCAAGGGCTCAGAAGGTCCTTGAGGAAATCATACTTGAAAGTTCACTCCAAACAAGACAGGGTCATAGAAATCCCCAAGCTGTACCACAGTCAAGCTTCTGGCTGGCTGATTACTGTGGTGCAGGGAGAGAGAAATAATGCCTGACCTATAGAAGGAAAGCAGCCCAAGGTACAAGAGGACTTCTCTTGGAAACTACAGCAACACAACAGGACCAAAATGCATACTGGATATTGGGAAAATGGAAGAAGATGTCCAGGGATGGGGAGGGAAAGAAGAAAAAAGGCGAGAAGGATGGAAGGGAGGGGAGGGGATTGGGGGGAAAAAGAAGCAAGGCAGATCATGGCAGGCACGAGTACCCCATGACGAGCATGACTGGTGTGGATAGCTAAATTGGACCAATAAACTTAATCAATTTTTTTAAAGTGTAACATGAAAAGAAAAAAATGATACAACATTTTTCAACAGTTGAGAGAAAAGAACTGTTGCCCAGCTCTCTAGTCCAGCAAGAACTTCCAGGAGTGAGGGGAAAATCAAGGCATGCTCAGAGGAAGGAGACCAAAGGGCATCTGTCAGCATCAGATCTGTCACTATGGAAGGACTCATGAATTTCTCTACCCAGGAAAAAAATGATTTTTTTTTATTTTTTAAAAAAATCAATCCAAGATCCTCAAGAAGAAGTGATAGAAGGCATCGAAATAAGTGGAATGTAATATATTTTACTTCTTTCCTTGAGTATCCTAAATTGTATTTGACGGCTGAATCAGGAATGAAAATATTCTTGATGTGGCTCTCAGCATCCAGAGAGGAAATCCTGAAGACAGCACTCTGTGACACCCTGTGGTAAAACAGTGGAGCCGGGCGTGGTGGCACATGTCTGTAATCCCAGCACTCGGGAGGCTGAGGCAGGTGGATCAGTGTGAGTTCAAGACCAGCCTGGGCTACAAAAGTGAGCTCAAGGCCAGCCTGAACTTCACAGAGAGACCCTGTCTCCATAAATAAATAAATAAATAAATAAATAAATAAATAAATAAAGGAGTGGAAGCAGTCTTTAGGCCTCCCTCCCACTGCAGAGAGGAAACAGACACTGGTGAAGCCCATGCCACCAAAGGAGTGACAGGGCACTGCAGAGTGCTGCACGCACACCCACGTGGGTGGTGACATGGCCCAACGCGCTGAGTGTGAGGCGCTTCCCTCCTGTGACCGGTATGAGCAAGGACATGGTCCTCAGCTATCTTATTCTTTTTAGGTTTTTTTGCACAACTGGGAATCAAACTCAGAACCTTGTACTTGCCAGGCAGGCACCTGTGCTCCTGAGCTATCTCCTCAGCCCCACAACTAT
>PVJA010000207.1:167715-207046 GCA_004027025.1 Myocastor coypus | reverse complement strand
CACACCCGGCTCTTATCCATCATTCTTACCTTGCCCTAAAAAATTCTTAGCAACCTGAGGTGACTGAAGTTGTACCCCAGAGCTTTAAAATCACTCAGTAGGAGCAGTAGCTCATCTAAACAACCATACATCATATAACTTAGAGCTGATAAGACCTACTGAAATACTTTCAGACCACCATATTTCTTTGCCAATTAACAATATGAATACAAGACCCTCTATATACTTTTAGCAGGACAAAGGAGGGAAGAGAAGTTGGTTAGTTAGCTAGCTAAATTTAGTGGCTTGGCTGGTAGCAAAACCAGGACTAGAGCATATGTATCTTAATTCTTTGTAGTGTTCCATTTTACTATCCTATCATAATTTTTCTAGTAAACTCACTAGTTGCCCATCTGCCAGTTTTTCCATACAGTAGAAAGAAAAGCCTTATTGCCTACCATCTGCTAGGCATTACTATCTGCAAAGGTGAGTAACTTCACTCTGCTGTGGGCCCTAGCACAACTAATACATGTCTGGCATTGTGCCTGGCTACAGAAGCACTCAGTAAATGTTTGCTATTAAAATGCAGTGACAGCACCCAGCTAACATGATCCAGGGATGACCACCAGAGTAAGGGATACTTCAACGACTGGAAGAGTATCTGGGACACAAAAGGCACTCCATAATAAGTACCCAATCAGTGAAGGAGTGAGGAGATGAATAAACAGAACTGAGGCTGGTCTGATGGCAGTGGGTTATCAGAACTTATTAACATTAGTGTCACTAAGGTTGGTATACAAACTCCCCCACCACTGCTTACTTTGACTGGCTATTAAAAAAACAAAACAAAACAGAAGTGAGCTCAGCAAGATCAGTTCTGTTGGGCACTACAAACATTAGGCCAGAGTGTCTATGGAGGAATGACTCTTTCCCAGGACTCTTTTCGAGGTGTTCTATCTTAGGTCAGGAGCTGCAATCTCAGGACTCTAGAATCAGAAGAGCTGCCCAAGATTTCTGCTCTGACACTTAATCATCTCATATCCTTGGCAAAGTCAGTTCTTTGCCCTCTGTAAGAGGACAGATAGTAGAACCTCCAGGAAGAGTTGAAATTAGTTAAGAAAAATGGTTAAGGAATATAGGGAAATCCCACCAGGAATTCCTGTCGGCGTACATTGGCGTACTTAAAGGATTCTTTATTCTCTCCATCTGAGGGTCCATCGGTCAATTCCAGTGATGGCAAACCTTTCAGAGCTCCCAACAATAACAAACAGCCTACTGCAGAATGCGTACCACAGATTCTCTGCCACTGATCTGTACTCGGCTTCCTGTTTACCATGTACTATCTTAACATTCAAGAAATATCAACATACTCCATTCTCATAGCAATCCCATGACTCAGGTATTATTATCTCCCATTAGATAAGAAAAACAAAAAGCAAGGAGATTAAGTCCCTTGTCAAAGCCACATAGCTAGGAAGCAGCTGAGCTGGGGTTTTTGAGCTGGCGGTCTGACCCTGGCATCGCACACTTACACCGCTCACCATGCTGTCTGCCAGCAGTGGAAGGGAGGCTCACTTTCACTCCCCTGGATACGAGGGGTGCTTTTACTATTGCTCCAGTGCAGATCAAGACTCAGGCAGGAAATTATTCATGATGATACAGTGCTGTCTCTGATTCTACTGCTCCAGTGCAGTTCAAGACTCAGGCAGGAAATTATTCATGACGATACCATGCTGTCTCTGATTTTTAAAAATGTGATTGTTAAAATGGTCATATCATTATGGCCATGCAGACCTGGCTGTGCATGATACTCAACCATCTTGCCAGCGGGACAGGCTGAGGACTACAGAAGACGCTTGGGTCAACCATGCATGCAGGACACCTGTGATGAGACCCTTGTCCCCGAAGCTTTGGTGGGGCCATCAGGTTGTAACAGTGCAGTTTTTCCACCTGTAGCACAGACAGAGAAAGGTTCCAGGGTGGGCTGGAACCTCGATTGGATTTTGTAGAAAGTATCAGATGTTCAAACAGCTCCGGTGGTACTTACATGGGAGGTCTGACTGTTAGCTGATACATCATATTTTTTTCTTTTCTTTCTTTTTTTAATGTATTTAGTACAGGGTCTCACTACACAACTTGGACTCATAGTGCTCAACCTGTTTCCAGCCTCTCCAGTTCTGGGATTACAGGCATGCATCACCATGGCCACAGTCAGTGACCAGCTCAGTGTGGCATGTGGTGTCAAGGATCAAGCCTTGGTCCCTGCACTTGCTTAAGCAGGTAATTTATTCTGCCAAGCTATCTCACCAGCCCTCTGACATTTCATCTTTTGAATCCTGTCTTATATATCTAATTTTTATCTTTAGAATCATAATCATAATCATAATTTTACTCTATGGCTGAAGTATCTGTTATGTCTACTGATCTGTGAATTCCTCAGAAGCTACTCCTTACTTCAATGTCTGACACAGAGTAGGTATTGTATTGACACATCAGATATATTTAAGAACCCTAAAGGACACTGTATGCATCCAGCAAATATTTACTGAGTACCTGCTATGTGCAGGGCACTAGTTCTACCTAGGCTCCAACCATGAAGAGAATAGGTAAGGAAATGCCCTCCTGGAACCCACATTCTACTGCATCCAGAAAGAATCAAGATAGTTCTTTTCTCATATTTCATTTAATGCAGAACAAAAACAGGAAGGATTTTTGTCCTTGATTCCTTCTATTAGTAGGAAACTCAAGATGTATATCCCTCTAATCCACCTTTTTTTGCTATCATAACATGCCATGCCTGGGAATCAAGTGTCCTTGCTGAGAAATAATTATTTCGGGGAGAACTTGACATGAGGAAGAAGCCCTTTCAGATAGGTGAGTATGTCAGCACTTATTAGGTATACTCAAGACTTCTGCATCAGACCAGCTTAGAACAAATATGGTTACTTCCTCTTCTCAAGAATGTTGCTCTATAGTGGATCTGAAGGGGTGGTTGGAAACTCAGGTCACAGAATACCTAGCCATGAAGACAACTTACCATACTAGACAAAAGTTCAAGTAATTTATTTTGAGTAGTACCTTTGATATATCCCTGCATTCTTCCAGGATATCCAATCCATAGACTCCTTGAAACTAGCAGAGACTTAAGCATATCAGACATCCATGCTTCCACTATTTATTGAGACCAGCTTTCTTCATTGCTATGATCCTGCCTGAATTCTACCTACTAAATACTGTCAGTCTTGGCTGTAACATAATCCAGGCTGAGCTTCACATATGAGATGTAATCTTGACAAGGCATTTGGAATCTCTTCTGAAAAAATGTAAAAGCCAGCATTCTTCCAGTGGAATGAATCAGTCAGATAAAAATGTCCACAGGGAAAGCCTAATCAGTTCATAGAAGAACTTGTCAGTAGAACCTCTGCTGAGACTGTAAGATGAAATCATCTTCACAAACTGTCATTAGAAGAAAGCATAGTCCATTTGGCTACATGGTCTTCAAGATCCCTATTTCCAGTTAGAAATTCTGCCTTGCATTTATTGCATAAAAAGGCAGGAGAGAGCTACGTCTAGAAAGAACACCAAAACGATAATGAAATCTCATGTTTTCTTACTAATAGTGTCTCTTTTTCAACCCACTAAAGCAGGAAGGCAGCTCTTTCCTCTCTAGCCAAAGTTTCAGAGAGTTCTCAAAGGGAAAACCTACCTCACTTCACTTCTTTTTTCTAAGAATCCTTTTTTTGACCTCTTATCCAGGTAATTGTCCACTCATTATTTTAAAGGTATACTAATATTTAGACAAATCCTCCAAGATCTATGTCATGTTGTAACAGGAAATGCTTTATGTCATTTTAATGTTTATCAACATTAGTGGTGAAATCCTATCATTATGGAGGAAAACATTTTCAGATGATCTTTGATATGGTTTAAAGCAATTAGAGTGGGAGGTCAGGGCCATGCACAACAAAGAATCAAGTCTACTTAACAGAGGTCTGCCAAAGTAGTAGCTACTTTACTTACCCATCACTTTAAAGAGCAACAGGTACCTTCAGAGATTTTTTAAAAAGTCTTTTCAGGCTAGGGAGATAGCTCAGTAGCATAAGTGCCTACCTTGCAAGAACAAAGTCCCAAGTTTAATCCCTGGTACCACAAAAAAAAAAAAAAAAAAAAAAAAAAAAAAAGAATTGCTTTTATCTTTCTCCACACTAATGAGGTGGAATAGAATAAATGTAACCACATGATCAGGTTGGCAGTGCAGCATTTGGAGATTAATAGGCCTGCCTGGTTTCTGCTCCTGGTTCTGGGCCTTGCTAGCTCAAGAACTCAATCTCTCAATCTCTATTTCACCATCTGTAAAATGGGACAATAACTTCATTGACTCACAGGGCTTTTCTGAGAGTTGAGCACAACAAATGGGACACTGTGGGCCCAGCCCAACCTATAGAGCATTATGATGATCAATAACCATTCACTGAATGAATGTAAGATCCATCAAAGTACCCATCCCTACCTAAACTATAATGATCTAAGTCAGGGGTTGCCAAGCTTTTCCTGAAAGGGGCCAGCAAGTAAATACTTTAAGCTTTGCTGGCCATATGGTTCCCATTACAAATACTTACCTCTGTGCTGTAGCATAAAGCCAGTCACAAAAAAATAAATGAATGGGCACAGCTCCAATGAAACTTCATTTTATTTTTTTATTTTTTTGTCTTTTTGAGACAGGATTTCACTATGTAGTTCACGCTGGTCTTGAACTCATTTTGTAGCCAAAGCTGGCCTTGAACTGGCAGGGATTCAGCCTCCCTAGTGCTGGGATTACAGGCCTGTACCACCACATTTGGCAATAAAACTTTATTTATAAAATGTCATTTACAAAACTAGGCAGGGGACTGAGTTTGCCCTGTAGGCCATGGTTTATTCTAAGGGCCTAGCCTGCTAGTGACAGAATAGACTCGACTCCCTACCCAACTGCCCTGTCATGACTTAGAAGCCCAGACCAAAGTGGCCAACTGGAAGCTAGGATGCAGAGAGACATCAGCCCCTCCCCGCTCTGCACTGACCATTCTCTCACCCAGCCATGCTGAGGGGCTCACAGAGGCACTGACTTGTTCAGGCTTCTCCTGGGCACTCACCTATCCTATGAGTCCACCTGCTGCACCCCAGTTCCTCCTAATGACTAGGCTTGTGTCTATGCCTTGCCCTCCGGGAACGGACCGAAAGCCCTCTTGGCTGCTCTTCCTTCCTAGCTCATATGAGTGCAGTCCACTTTTCTCTAAATCCTTAAGAGATGGGAATAGGAGCTTTCTTGCTCCTGCCAGAGCAGAGAAACCAAATGCAGTTCCTTCCTGCACTCTTTTCCACCCGGGGCTCATGGAATCATACCATGGAGATGGAAGGGCAAGAGCTAGAGTGGCCACAAGGACAGGATGGAGTCTTGTTGAAGAAATACTTCCACATGCCAAGCTCTGATCAGGCCTGGATGCTGCTAGCACACAGAGAGAAGAGAGGAGAGGAGTTCTGAAAACATGCAGTCCTTGTCCTCAGAGACCAGGCACAGGGACTTCCAGGACCCAACTCTGAATAACTCTAAGATCAGTTACTACAAAGGACACTTGGCCGCTGGGTGCAAATGGTGGCTCTAATACAGTGAATCTTTTAGACTAGACTTTCACATTTAGTGTAGCTTATGAGTATTTTATCATTTGTCTGTTGTCCTTTTTTTGTCGCTATTCTTTTTTCTTTTTTTGAACAGAGTGTTATGGTTTATGTCTAGTTGTCCCTCTAAAGCCTGATGTAGTCATGGGGCAGGCACCTCTATAGATTGAGACTTGTCTCATAAGTCACTGAGATTATGTGATTTTGTACTGATCTAGAGTTTGAGACTTGATCCATGATCCCTGGGATTATGTGTTTTAAGTACTTCTAGGATTATGGGTATAGCCTAAGGTGGATAGACTGAGGTGGAGAGCCTGAATGTAATACAGAGACAGAGAGACAGACTGCAGCTGTTGCTCTCTGATGCCCTGGTTGGTTGATTGCCTCTGAAACCATTCTGTTGCTGTTCCAACGCCATCAACTGGATGCTCTCTGCCCTGTTTCACTCAGTCTTGGGACAGCAGAATATGGACTGAAACTTCCAGTAACTGTGAGCTAATAAACCTTTCTTTCCTTCATTTTGAGTGTCAGGTATTTGTTCCAGCAACGAGAGAAGAGTATCTAAGACACAGGGTCTCACTATGCAGTTTGGCCCAGCCCTGGCTCACTTTTGCAGCTCTCAGGCTGGTCATGAACTTGAAGTGATCCTCCTGTCTCAATCACCTAAGTGCTGGGATGACAGGCGTGTACTACCATGCCTGGATTGGATTGTGTATTATCCTTTTTGCCAGCTCCCCTACAAGACTATGAACTTAAAGGAAACTGATGACTACCCAATCCTTCCCTAGGCACATGTAGGTGTTCCTTATGTAACTAGAATTCAAAAGTGGGCATCTGAGATGAATAAATACTCCTCAGATAAAGAAATACAAATGACAAATAAATACATGGAAAAATGTTCAACATCATTAGTGATTCAAGAGATGCAAACTAAAACGACATTGAGATTCCATGGCACCCTAAAAGAATGGCTATCATAACCGGGCGTGGTGGCGCACACCTGTAATCCCAGCACTTGGGAGGCTGAGGCAGGAGGATCAATGTGAGTTTAGAGACCAGCCTGGGCTACAAAACTGAGCTCAAGGCCTGCCTCAACTGCATAGCAAGACCCTGTCTCAAAAAGACAAAAAAAAGAAAAAAGAAAAGAATGGCTATCATAAAAAAAAAAATCAAATGTTAGAGACGCTATGGGGAGAAAGGAATCCTTCTCCACTGTTGGTGGGAGAGTAGACTGGTATAATCACTGTGGAAATCAAGGTGGAGACTTCTCAGAAAACAAGGATTAGAGGTCCACTTTGACCTAACTGGTCTGGGTATCTTCTCAGAAGAATTAGGAATATCATACTATAGTGATATATGTGCATCAAGCTTATAGCAGCACAATTTATGATAGCTAGATCTTGGAAACAACCCACATACCCATCAACTGAGAAATGGATAAAGAGATATGAGTCTTTAAAAAAGATAATGGGGTGCTACTTAGCCATATAGAAAGATAAACTGGAGACTTGTATAGGTAAATGGATGCTACTCAAGACTATACTCAAAAGTGAAATAAATTAGGTCCATATGTATACACATCACATTGCCTCACTACTGTGAAACAATAAAGAATTAAGATCCAAAATGTGCAACAGATATTGAGAACTGGGAAGAAACTCTTCAAAAGACAAGAAGACTGTGATGGGATGAAGGGAAATGGAAAAAGAGAAAAAGCAAAAAGATAAATACATATATAAGATAGTTAAGATTGTTATACAGCCAGCTTCTTTTACCTCATTAAAAAGAAAGTTTAGGGACGAAGATATCAAGTACTCTGAATAACTGCTATGAAGACAACAATACAAAGTGTGCCCACTATTATAACTGTCCTACTAACCTATTTTCAAACTTAGTTTTGTTGTCATGTTTATCTATTTTTTCTTTAAGATAAAAACATACAATTTCAAATAAATAATTAAAATAGAGGGAAAACAAGAATCATTAATGAAAAAGAATGAGGATATCAGACAGTAACAATTCATGAACAAGGCCCTGGGCTACGAATTTGACATGTATTACTGCACTGACCCCTTCAATTCTATGAGTTGGCTTCTGTTATTTCCCCCATTCTACTGATGATAAAACTAAGAGTTTCAAAGGCTAGCCCTCCTAGCCTAAGGTCAGACTGCTAACAGTGGCAAAAGCAATCACTGAACTCTATTGGTTTAGGCTCCTAACCTAGACTCATCTTACCCCATAAAGCTCCCCATACAATGATTCCCCTTGTCCCGACCCAGACAGTGAGCCCACTGGCCCAGGGCCCTGTTCACTCCATGACAAAAAGTCATCTCTTCTCTTTCTGCCTGTCCATGTCTGTTCCTAGTGTCTGGAAACTGCCCTCACCTATAAAAGCAGGATAATTTTCCATTGTCAACATGCATCCCATGAGCTTTTGTGAGAATTAACTCCATTTGTGGCCATTAATTAAGTTGTTAAAAGTACAAGTAGCTTTTTCTCCATTCTTACAGGATTTCCCAGATAGTTAATGCTGAGCTCTTTCTTGGTGCAAGCACAAGGAGCTCATAACTTTTCAATGGATTATGAAAGTTGTTCCCCCAGGGGTTCGGCAAAGCAGTCAGCGCTGGGCATAGTTTTGGCATTACGTCAGTGAATGCAGCCTCTCCCGAGCTAATGGTGGTTCTTAATAATATTATTGGAATTATTATTACCTTCAATTAAAAGGTTGGCTATGAATAACTCACTACTTCAGAGAGATTCCCTAAAGAGTCACAGTAGAGTTTGGAGTTTTTTGTTCTGCTTTGTTTTGTTTTTTGTTTGTTTCTGCCAAAGGCCACTGTAAGAGTAGACACATAGTCTTTGCCCATCCCCCAAGTAAATACATTAATTAATAGATACATAGCATCCAAATACTTTTATGTTATTGGCTGGTTACCAGGTTTTAAATTGACTTCCTTAGGTGGATAAGGCTGACTAATCATCACCACGTTTTCTAAAACCTAGAAGGAAATCAGGACGACTTTAAACACTTTCTTTCATTTTCACTCACCAAAGTATACTGGAATGGTATGAAGAGTACAGCTGCAGTCAGTCTTTCTCCTTTTATCTTGCTAGAAATGGTGGGCAGCAATTGGGCTTGTTGCAAAGGCACAATGAAAAATGGTCCCTGATTAATTCACTGTAAACTTACTTCCTGCCACATCACCTCTGACAGCACTGACCAATTGCCACAAACACACTGGGGCAAGACTGGAAGCTGATGGCTTCTCAGGGTCAAGTCGGTGAGCTGCCTAGCTGTGCCTGTACTCAGAACTACAGGGAGCTCTGAAAGAAAAACAGAACAGGAAGACATGGGGAGGTCGAAAGAGGACTTGAGTCCTTTGGGCGAACCTGGTATTCAGATATCATGGAAATGTGTCATTCACCCCAGGAAGACAAGGTCCAGGACCTAGAAAAAGAATACTATCTGTATCCACTAGGAGAAGAAGTTCTAACAAACAAGTCCCCCAGACCAAATGGATGAAGAAGAGGATTACTTAAAACTTTGTGAATCTTGGGGATCTAGGTGCAGAACCACAAGGAAGGAATCTCTAGGGTCAGAAGAGAATGTATTTATTCATACCCAGGAGGCCAGGGACTAGGACTTGAGCCATACAGAAGCCTGGGGAATAGGAGAGAAAGCACAGTCTCAGGAAGAGGTTTGGAAACACTGGTTTATATTGGGTGCATATGTGTTTGGTGAATCACTGAACGAAGAATAAATGATTAAGAGAGACCTAATACCCTGCCTGAAAGCTGTGTCACCTAATACCACTGTCAGTCAAGAAAGATTATCTGTGTGTAGCACCTAGGCTTATTTTGAGACTTATATAAATAGAAGTTTTACCCCCCGTTTTTCAGCCAACCAAACCCAACCCAATCAACTTTCGAGAAGAAATACTTTTTCTGCTGGGTGTTTTCACTACACACTTGAGCACACACACACGTGTCTAATTTTTCTTTCTAGTAAAACTATTTACGTAACCCCTTGAGCTGCTCATGGGTTTATCAAGGACAGGAAGCAGATATCACACCTGAACCAAGGCTGAGGGAGGAGAGGGGTTGGGTCACACAGGGTGTCAAGTTGCCTTTGAGGAGGATGAAGCAAACTTACAGAGTGCTGAGGTCTGAGGAGGTAGTCTTGCAGGCTGTTTGAGAAACCTGGCACTGCCTGATATGAACAGATGCCACTGTCCATAGGGTCTGTGGCTGCATTTCACATTCCAGGAGAAAGCTCCATCTTGCTTACTCCTTCCCGGTACCCAACCTGGCCTTCTGCTTTCTTGCTGGCTCATTCCTGACTCATCTGTCTTTGGTGAGGAATGAAATCCCAGGCCTCCCAACAAGGAATAGAGCCTGATGCTGCCCGAGCGTTCTTACTATTCTTGACACATGTCATTGCTTTCTTTACTGCGCCTTCCTCAAGGTCTTACCTTATCCCAGTTCTGGAAAGGAAAACCCACAAGCAGCTTGATCTGGGATTTCTCCCTACCCAGGAAGGACAAACAGCACCAGAGAGGCTATCTTCTGCTACACCAGTGGAGACTAACACTGGCTCAGAGCAGGCACTCGGCATGCTGAATAAAGAGACCGTGAGGAATATGCAGAGTGGGGCTTCGGGGAGTGGCTCACAGCCCTCGTTGCAATTTCAGGTAAAGAGCAGGATACAGGAAATCTGGAAGCCATCTTCTTCTGTCACTTCCGGGTATGTATTTTTACTCTCCTGAGGAAAATTCTAACTTCAGGACCTCTTCACACCCAGAATTATTCTCTAGCTCTTCTGCCTTCCACAGAACAAAGGTTTCACTCCAATCATATACTTCCAAGCACAAAATAATACTGCACTCTTCCTATGTTCCCTTAAAATGTGTCAAATAACTCAGCCAACAGAGAGAAGAGGGGACAGGAGAGAAGCTGGCTGGCTCTGTTCATGTCAGGTATAGAATCCTAGGTGTTTCATTTTAGATAAAGGAACTCAGCAACAGATGAGGGGCAGCTTTTTCTCTACTGAACAGAAGTGATATTTTTACATAGAAAGTCACATTCAGGCGTACTGGTGCACCTGCATGCCTTAAGAGTAAATAAGTATAAAATATTATTACTATTTTATCCCGCTGGATTTCTATTTTCATGAACAAATATGGAACAGAAATTAACTCATAAGAATGTTAGAGGGAATAGCTCCTCAGTTTTGAGAAACTGCTCACAGGCAGGGCTCTGTGCCAGGTCTTCCCAACCCTGCCAGCAAGCACAGATTAGGCCTGAGGTCACTTTGTCACAGAGGGTAAAGAAGGTCTCAGTGGAGGAGGTTTAGCTGTTTCCCTAACTATAGGCGTCTTTTAGTCATAGATTAAGCCTTTGAGTTTTTAAATTTCAATTAAATTTTTTTTTTTTGTCAAAGTGAACTTTTTCTTCAAAGATTTGCCTTGTGAAATTAAAATTTTCATTTCTCCTTAAGTTCTTAAATCATCACAGAGATTTAAATTAGATATAAACATATGTACCAGCTATCTTTTGTTAAGACAAAGCTGTTTTATTTGAAGGAATATTTCAAGAGACTTAGTATGCAAATTCACAAATGACATTAGCAATCATCAGAGACATAGAATACAAATTCCATAAAAAAATAAAGAACTAAAAGGCTGGGCTATGCTTTCCTTGAATACAACTTTGATATGGAGATTTCCAGGAAAATGGAGAAGGTTTTTCAAAATATTGGGCTGCCTGGAGAGGATCATGGGAGCATCAGTCATCGTCGCATAGCTAAGTAATTCTGGCAAATACGTCATCAGGTAAGTCTCTAGCCTCCCTGCAGGGTTTGCTTCCGTTTTCAAAGATTTTGGTATTGTATTGCTGTGTTGAATTTTACAGGACTTGAAAGACCCTACCACGTTCTTAGGCAGGTGACTGAACCCATCATCCTTTTAGTTTTTCATCTGTATAATCAGGACAGCATTACACATGCCATCAGGTTACTAACAAGAGCAAACAAGACAAATATATAGAGAGTCCTCTGATACCTGGTGCACTGAGTATACGGGCATATGTGTGTCCCACATATCCACGGCTAATCATTCAAACACACATATGTGAGGTATAAGTTTTTGGGAGTCAAAGCAGGCAGCAGACCAGGAGTTGTTCATATTTATGACTTAGTATCTGTTATTCATGAAGTGATAAGGAGAAGATGTGTGAAGCCCTTGCCATTGTTTTTTTTTTTTTTTTTTTTTTTGGTCTCTTTTGTTTAAGAAACAGGGTCTCACTATGTAGTTCTGGTTGGCCGCAAACTCACTTTGTAGCCCAGGCTGGTCTCACAATTTACAATGACCCTCCCGCTTCAGCCTCCTGAGTGCTGGGATTACAGGTGGGTGTCACTGCACCTGGCTAACCCCTTGATATTTATTTTGTGCTTGTGTATTTTCTACAAAGGAAACCCTTTGTTACTATCATATGCTTTCATCCCAGGAGTCCCTGAGCTTGAAATGATTCTGGGTGACCAGTGCAGACAGAGAGATGGTTAGACTTCTTTCATATTGTCCTCTGCCCCCAGATTAAATCAAGTGTGGTGGTTTTAGGGAATCTCCTGATTCAAACACACAAGGTTCTAAGTGGAGGAAAACTGGGACCTGGAAGAAGGCATAGTAACTAGTGAAAGAGACTTAGGGATTTTATCTTTACAAATGAGACCAAAATTTGGGGAAATGCACATGCATATTATTTTAAATAAAATTTAGATTACACTGTCAATAATTTACTAGTTCTATAAAGAACAAAGTGTCGATTGCTTTGGCCCCCTATTAACCAGCCAGTTTGGATGAGGGCACGCATGGTGTGAGAACCTTCACTTCCACCAGCACAGCCATCAAGAAGGTGACTTTTGCAAAGCTACTGAGACACATACCATTTTTCTCAAAGACCTGTCATAAGCCTCTCACCCATACTGAAGCCCCTGGGCTGTCAACATGCTTCTTAACTTTGCTCACTTTTTAACTGATAATGAGTTATCTTGTTTTGCTAATGAATTTGCTGGTGATACAAACCTAGTTTCCCACAATCCTTTTCGCCAGTTGGCTGAAACTTCACATCTTCTGAAAAAGCTGTTATTTCATTTTGCAAGTGTTGTGCAGTCTATCTTTCCTGTGTTTCTGGGTGCTGGAAATACCCAGATAATCCAGGGAAGAAACATTTGGACAGAGAGTTGACACCACACAGTGGTAGGCTCTGTGCTAAACAGGGAAGGATATCTAAGCAGAGCTAATATAATAAGTGGTCAATTAGTCTGTGAATGAGTTCATGAGAGGGCAGCTTTCCTATAGGCTCTTACCTACCAGCCCTAGATCATAAATTTTTTGAATGAGGAGAACCCAAGGGGAACCCTGGAAAGTCAGCACACACTGGTTCTACCTAGGAGAGGAGGACCCACTCAGGCCCTTCTCCCATAAAAGCCCTGCTATGTGTCATGCCAGCAAAGGGGAAATAATAAATTTCAGGCAAATGTAGGTTAAATAAGCCCTTGAGGATCAGCCCATGAAGTCCACTGTAGTGGAAAATGAGGCCCGCATTCTAAATCAATTTCACAATGCCCCAACTCCCTCCTTTTTAATAACAACCCACTTTGACATAGGGGGCTGCCTCGTCCACAATTCGGTAATACTGAATTTTTGCTTATTGTGTTTCTCAGCAACAAGGTGTGCCTACGTTTCTTTCCTGCATATCAGTTTGCAGAAAGTAATTGTCCTGCATTTCTGAATGCAACCTGTTCACCCATACCTCTCTGCACTGTTCCAATGCGTCCTGTCTGCACTGTCACCTAGGAGCCGATCGTCCTCTGCTGATGGTCACTCGGGAAGCATCTCTGCCCTTCATGATGTTTGGTGCAGCAATACACTGTTTGGACTGAGCTAGCAAAACATTTACAGAGCATCCTTCCCCAAAGGACTCCTGTGCTACTCCCCAGGAAAGAAAAAATCTGTTTACAAAACAAAATGGTGGAATTCAGACTTCATGATGATATGGGGGATGCTGCCGGTATATCTGTCACTTTGTAAATGCAGCCCAAAGAACAGTAATGCCAGTGTCTATTCCTGTTTAGGTGCTACACACTGTGCCATGCATTTTATACGCACCAGCTGCTCTAATGCCGACACTAATATCCCTTTTAGGGATTTTCCTGCCAGTAGAAAGTAAGGCCAGAAGCCGGGCGTGGTGGCGCACGCCTGTAATCCCAGCACTTGGGAGGCTGAGGCAGGTGGATCGGTGCAAGTTCGAGACCAACCTGGGCTACAAAAGTGAGCTCAAGGTCAGCCTGAACTGCATAACGAGACCCTGTCTCAAAAAGACAAAAAAAAAAAAAAAAAAAAAAAAAAAAAAAAAAAAAAAAAAAAAAAGAAAGTAAGGCCAGAAACTTACTTTTTCATTTATGCTCCATTTCTGATATCTAGAACAGTGCCTGGGAAAGAGTAAGTACCCAAAACTGTCTTCTGTTTTTTTTTGTTTTTGGTTTTTTTTAGTACTGGGGATTGAACTCATAACCTTGCACTTGCCAGGCAAATGCTTATTCTACTGAGCTATCTCCCTGGCCCCCAAAGCTATCTCCTGAATAACGAATGAACACTCACTGTACAGATGGAGAAACAGATACTCGGGGTTAAAAGTAGTTTGTCTAAGATCACAGGGATAACAAGTAAAAAATTAGATTCCAAATAAAATCCAGTACAAGGTCTACACCCTTAAAAGATCTTAGTCCATATAATACATACACACATGCAGATGCAGGGGCGCGTGTGCACGGGTGTACTTGCATGCACGCACACACACACACACGCACGCACGCATGCACACACACCCTCCCCAGAGTTCTGCCTGGAGCTAGGACATCTGCTCCCTTAGCTCACCGCTAGCCAAAAGCTGAAGATACATTTGGTTACCCATCTGCCCGCCAGTTTATGTTGTCTCCTTCCTAAGAAGTCCCCCCCCGCCGTGGGCCTTCCTGTTGGCCGTCCCCACAGCGTTTGTGATTTCCCAGCCCGATCCCCCTCTTTGTCAAGCCTCCCCCTGGGAACGGTTAATTATAACCACCGCAATGTCTACACCAGGCTAGCTAGGAGAGGCTGCTTGGCAGCAGCTGCGAAAGCTGAATGAAGTTATTTGGGGATTAATCCGCCGTTGAATGTAGTCTTACAAGTATAGCTTTGCGAGGGGGGGGAGATAAAAGGAGGTAATGCTGCTGGTATAAATGTGAGCTTGCATGGAGCGCACCCAGGCACGTCCCTCTGTACACTGACAGAAAGTTAAAGTATGATTATCAAAGGATAAGGAGGTCTTACGGCTATAATGTAAAACATTAAGAAATATGTCCTAGCCTTCTGCGCTCTGCAGGGCTACAAGTGTGCTCTGAGCCAACGAGAGTTAAAAAAGGAGAGAGCAAATTGAAATATCTTTAGGTAGACTTAAATATAGCTTCAGAGATTATAATTCAGATCAAGGCTGGAGCTCCGTTTTAGCATTCCTTAACCGCTAGTAACGTATGTAACAAAGGCCTGCAAATGGGGAGGTGCTTTGCCTGGGCAGGGGCCCTTATCTGATCTCAGCCCATCTTTCTTCATGTCTCAATCTCAGGACAGCTGCCCTCTCCTTGGTGAAAAGCGCAGCAGCAAGGCACAAACCCCAGCAGGCTGAGGGCGTGACCATGGCCAGGCAGAGGCTGTGTGCTCAGCCGCCAGCTCAGGTAGGTGAAGGAGGTGGGTGGGCTGCACTCTGACAGCTGCTGGGCCCCACAAGAAGATGGTGTGACGGAGAAAGCCGGGAAGGCTGGGTTCACCCCAGGGCCAGGCGAGCTTTCTGAAGCTGCGGAGCTGTTGCAGCACTCTGGAAGGCTGAGGCAGGATGGTTCCATGTTTGAGCCCAGCATGAACATTTTCTCATGAAACTGGCCTGTCTCAAAAAAATATGACACAAGTGGTGATGATGTTTGGCATGCTGAGACTCAGCAGTGGATCCCCACTTTGGGCTTGTCTCACAGAACAGCTCCCTGAGAACACCTGAGTGGCACAGCGTCTATAAAGTGAAAACTCCCCAAGTATTCCCTCCTCCTGACAGTACTCAGTGATATGGTAAAGGCTCTGAAAAGGTCTGCAACACAAAAGTCTGCTTTACTTGTTTCATTCAGATGTGCTCACCCCGGAGTACTGCCTGTATTCCAGTCCTCTCATTGCATGAGTAAGGAAAGGCAGGTGCAGAGGACAGAACCTGGGACTTTCAAGGCTATCTATGAGGTCAGGAGCAAGGCTGAACCTGATTTCAATTCTGCTAAGCAGCTCTTTGCCTTTGTCCTCATTTCTGCCTGGGGCCAGGGTACCCTTGTCATGTGCCACTGCTGCCTGAAGCCGGTTGTGACAATGCTGACAGTTCTGTCAAGCAGAAGTCATTCAAGGTGACTGCCTTTTGACACACTACTAAAAACAAACCGTACAATCCCTCTCTGAAATGTCTGATGGGGAACAGATTTCAAATCCAAGCCACTGCAAGACACACAGGTGTGTGACGAGGTGGAGGGAGAGGTGAACGGGGCCTGTGGCTTGGCGTCTGGGCCTGCAGCTTGGCATCTGGGCCTGTGGCTTGGCATCTGGGCCCAAGCCTGGGCTACTTTCCTGGTGCCCTAGCTGGTCACTGTATTTTCATGGCCGGCTTTAGTTTCCTCACTGGGAAGCAAAAGGACTGCATTTTCTCTCCGAGCTCCCTACTTCTGACCCTAAAGAATTCCTCTTCTGGGACACAGGGTGACCACGTGACACCCAGGAGAACCCCAGGTCCACTCCTGAAGCACTCACTTTCCCGGGCCCAGTTTTCATGCTCCCTGCCTCTTCTTTCTTACGGCTTGGCTGTTTTCTGCCTGTACTCTCCCATGGCTTCTCTGGTCTCCTAGAAGGTCACTCACTGCATTTCCTGTCACCAGTGGACTATGGCCACCTCTCCAGTCCTGGCTCCCAGTCCTTTCCCTCAGGTCTCTGGGCTGCCAGCACCCTGGCCTCCCTGGTTCCAGCTCCCCCTCGTGGCCCTGATGTCACCTTCGCACACTAGTCTCACAGAATGTGCTGTCCCAAGCAGTATCCTCGCCCTTGGCCTTGCCCACATGATTTTCTTCTTAGGGCTCCTCACTGCCACTTTGTTTGGCCGCTCACCTGCTTGGTTTCTGACTCTCTGCAAGAGGCTGCTGCGTATTCATGAGGGCAGAGTGTTATTTACTGCTCTGTGTACACCACTCCTTTCCTTGGCACAAAGCCTGGCAAGAAGCAGATGCTCAGTAAATTTCAATTAAACGAGCAAATGAATGAATCTCAGCTGGCAGAAAGTCCGCTTACTTTTCAAGACCCAGGTCAAATAAATCCCTTTCTGAGACTCCCGGGAAGAAGTGAAACACAACCCCCTTTGTGCTGCGGGGTTGTGTTTCACTTGCTATCTGCCTCTCAGAGGACATTGTAAGCCATTGTGCCCTTACAGCTTTGAGGACAGAGACCTAGTGTGCCATTCTGTAGTTCCTAGTCCTTTGCCAGAGACCAGCCCCGGCAGATCCTGCACAGCGTTTAGAGAATGAACTGCTCTGCTACAGTGAGACCAGCTTCAGGTTCCCACAATCAGAAACTCGCTTCCTCCCAGGACACACGAGCTACGCTGGGTTTAAAGCTTATATTTAAGTTGTTTACATCTTCCTGTCTACATGAACGCTTGAAGAGAAAGATAACTAGGAGGCGATACAATCGAGTGGAAATTGCAGTCAGTGGAAGCCTTGCATCTGGGCTTCTAGTTGCAGGGTGTTGTTAAACGGGTCCTCCCCTGCTTTCTGAACCATCCTCTTGGTAGGCTATGGAAAAGGTTGAAAACCCTGGCACCTGAACACCCACCCTCCCTGCTTGTCCTTCGTGGCCGAGTCACCCCTGCTCCCCTCTTATATCCCTTACATGCGGGCTGGTAAGGAGTGAGTCTCATAATTACAGCCAAACAAGTATTTGGCCAAGGAAGCCGTATGCTCAGAGCAACAGGAAAGCATCCATTACCCTCTAATTAGTGTTTTAATTTGCAGTCAATCTGCCATGCACAAGCTTGTATGAAATTAGGGGATTTTCATATCTGTGAAAGATTCAGGACTTTTCACAGATTGCAAAAGAGTTGAAATTATAGCAGCCCCAGACTCTACTGCATTTCATGTTCCCTCGCCTCGCAGGTTAGCTCCAAGGCCCGCTGGGTCAGCAAGCGTGTCTGCTGGCCTGGAAACCCCTCAGCTCCCACCATCCTTCGTAGGACCTCAACAGCAGAGCACCAAGGCGAGAGAAGCCCTTTTCCTTCCCTTGAACACTGTATGGCCCGAGGCCTGCCTTCTTTCAGATTGTGTGGGCCTTTGCTAATTTGTATGACAGCTTCAATGTAAATAGGACACATCTGCAGTCACCACTCGTTCGCTGGGAAGGGCAGTGCACTGTGTTTATTTATCATCTACAACTGGAAATCAGGTTCTGTTTCTGGTCCAGGACAACTGATGGTTTGTGACAACCTTGGAGGTATTCATGCCATAATGAATCTTGTTGGCTATGACTTTAAAACTTATTCTACATTCGTTTTATTTTCCTTTTTTTTCTCCCTCAATTGTGTGGGTGGGAATAGTCATTGAATACCTGTGAAGGTGGCTACTTCCAGACCAGGACCCTGTTACACTCGGGCCAAGTGACATGTCTGTTGTCCCGCTGTGACTATGCCTCCCTCTCTTGGTGCTTCTGCTGACTTCTTGCTTGGCAGGGTCTTAGCACCAGGCTATGGCTTCTTAAGCATTCTCTTCTGGGCCCTCTTTGCCATCCAGGAAATGTATGTCCCTACCATGCTTTGCCAAATAAGGAACCTAAGGCACTAAGGTTGTGTCCTGGAAGGTACCTGTGATGCCTCCACCCATAAACTTCATTCTTTCCACTGTTTTGGTCATATACAGAGTGGTGTCACAACTGAATCAAATTCCACAGTCAGGCTCAATGTTGACCTGATGGGGCCATCTGATTAGTTCTCGGTCACTTTGGTTTGTGACCAGCATTATGGAGAGAACTCAATTCGTGAACGGAGGCATGACTGTAATTAGTGTCCCAAGCCATAGCTATAGGGCTCGCTGCCACTGCAGCGGTGAACCATAACAGGCTGCATCACTGAGGACTCTGAAAGGTTTGCCATTGCTGATCTTGTGGTAGCCTCACACTTAGCTACCCAGATGGACTGCCCAGTCACAGAGCATATACAAATGTATAATGAAACTGTGGCAGTGGGGAAAGGAACCCATTTAAAAGAGACAATCAAGCAGATGAGTGACATTTTTAGTTGCCTTCAGAGAGCTCATTTTCTCTTATTATGCTACATACATGTACACACACACACACACACACACACACACACACACACACAGAGTTTTGGTTGCTTACAATGGCATCCTGGGAAGCAATCTGACAAGCTACCCTGGATTTTATTTTGTACTGGGACTTGAATGCAGAACCTTCCCACTAGGCTAGATCCCCAGATTTTTACTCTTATTTTGAGATAGAATCTTGCTAAGTGGCTCAGGCTTGGGATCTTCCTGCCTCAGCTTCCCAGACTGCTGGGGTTATAGGGATGTGCCACCACAGCTAGACAACACTTTTAACAAGTCACTGGAACCCACCAAAAAAACTATGTCACAAAACAATGACAAAAGTTGTACTGATGTGGAAAGAGATCCACAATATATGGAGTGCAAAGCTGGGAGTTACAGAAGAATGAGTGGTGTGTGTGTGTGTGTGTGTGTCCCTGACAGCTTGAAGAACCTCTACAAGGACACTGAACAGGGGAGGTCTGCCTGTGCGGCTGGGGAACTTCTGCATCTTTCATCCCTCTCTAGTCTAACTTTTTATAAGCATGTATTTTCAATTTAAAAGCAATCAAGATGACATTTAGAAATAGCCCTAGCCAGCCAGCAAAGGCAGCCTAAGTTACCACTGATGAGAATTACTGTGATTCCTACCAACCACCCTGCTCACCTCAGCACCTCCTCCTGGCTGCTCCCCCACTTCCTACACTCACTCACCCCACCACAGGCCAGCTGCACCTCCTGCAGTGTACCACCACCCATCATTTTTCTGTGTTGTTTACAGCCATCCAAGTCTGAAAACATCTTGTCTCTTCCTCGTCAGGTTTGGTTACATATTCCCATGGCTTTGCCCTCTGTGTCCAGCAAGGCCAAGGTAGCTAGGAACAGTCTGCACCCAGAGAACACTGCTGAACTCAGCACTGTCACTGAGAAAGGCTCCTTCCAGCTGAGCTGGGAAGGGGCAGCCAAAAGGAACACATAGGCCTCGGCTCCTCTGTAAAGCCATGCTCTAAGCCTGAGTCCTGTTGTGTCTCCATCTCTTGAGCTGGGCCTGCCAAGCTCACACTGGCAAGCTGCACCACCTGGCGTGCTCAGCATTACTGAGGACGCACCACTTGGCATACCGGCAGCAGCGGGACACACCTGCCAATCAGACTGCTCTTCCACTGAACCTGGCTTTTCCCAAGCTTGGAGAATGTAGTTTGCAGTCTGATTTTCATAGTTCAGGGCTGAAGTCTCAAGGACACATCTGGACCAAATATGCTTTCCATATAGGCCAACCGTGTATTTATTTATTTATTGCTTATGACATTGTATTTGGCAGTTCAGGAGATATAAAACAATATGAAGCACTTTGCAGCAAGTGGGTACAGGGCTGCCACTGGAGACCCAGTGAAAGATAATGACAGCCCAAAGAGTCACACAAGTCTTTCTGTGATTGACAGGCTGCACTGCAAGAGGCAAGAGCAGAGAGCTGGCATTCCTGTCAGGAGTTCCCATCTCTACACCTCAGTTCTAGCTCTGGCACAAGAAGGAGACAAGAGGCATTAGTCGGAAGTCCCATCTGATGGGACAGATAAAACCACTAAGAGTACTTCTGTGGCTCACTCTAATTACTGGGGGGATGGGCACTCTAATTCTGCTTTCTTCTTCCCCCACTCCTGAAACCTGGTCCCCCAGCCTGTGATGTCTGGCTATCTTAGTACCTGCATCCCAACCTCTGGCTGCCTACCTTCACCTGTGAGGGTCTCTATGGCCTTGGAAGCTCATGTCACATGGGCTTATGGCAGGTGAAGAGTATGGGGGTCCAGAACAGGGCCCAGCACTTAACCACTGACTATCACAGGTAAGTATCCCCTGACGCAGAGATGAATGATGTTATTCACTCCCAAATGCTTGGGGTACAGCCTCTTCACTGAATCTGTTTTTGAGGCCTTCCAGATTCGGACAATTAGTACCCTAATCCAGCCCAACCTTTAAAATAGCACAAATTAGAGTCCCAGGGAGTGTTTCAGGTACAGAGTCACACAAACTTGCACAGTATTAAAAAGAAAAAAAATTCAAAGTGGTTATTACCATGTTAAAAAATGGCAGATTTCATGGACAAATCTAGATTCTTGGCTTTCATTGAAAAATGCACATGTGGCCAAGCTGGCCTGAATTCCAGCTTTCTTCTTCCCCTAATCCTGATACCTGGTCCCTCATAGATTGGACTATGAGGCCCAACTCATCTATGCAGGATGCTCAGCATTTCCAGACTGGATAGTCCCTGAGGCCACTTGGTTGACTAGTCTACCTGTATGACCAAGTGCTCTTCACCTTTGAGGCATCTTGCTTCCTGAGGACCTGTGCTACCATATGGAATAGTTAGTCACACACAGAGACAGAGGGTTGTTCTCTGCCAGAGAAGCCACAATGTCAGGAACAAGAAACTTTCAGCTGAGCACAACTGTGTCAGGTACTCTGATAAACCTCTGCATTGGTTTTCTTTTTCCTTTTTAGGTCCCGTAGCCACCTCTTAAGGTAGGTTTTTGTTATTATTCTCACATGTTTTACACAAGGAAATTGGGCTTTAGAAATTTGGCAAACTTGTCTGTGTGCTGTAGCTCATAATGGTAAAGCTAGGACTCACAGTCAAGTTTATTTAATTCCAAAGTACAATCTATTCTTCTGTCTGCAGAGCAGCTCAGCTCCTCTCACACAGGACTATGTTATCTACATGAGATGAAGCTCTTTAAAAAGTCTCTCTGCCATCATCCTTCAGGCCTGATCTTGAGTCTGGGAGTTTCTGAAACCTGCGCTCTGGCAGTGCAAAAAGGAAACCAACCCATCTCCAAAAGGGCAGCCTCCAAAAGAGTGGCCCAGTGTACTGACCATTGCAAACAGGCATCGTGGGATTTTGCATCTTGATCAGAGTATTGTAACAGATACATGGGCCCAAAGATTTGTCAGCATCCACTAATACCATTTCTCTTACAGGAACTCATGAGGGAAGCCTGTTAAGATTCGGATAGCCTGCTTAATTTATAATGACTGCATCTTTAGCTATGAATTAGGAATGTCTGAATGTAGACACACAGTCTTCTTCCTGCAGACTCAATCTCTAGTGGAGCAGAGACTTAGGAATGGCTTAGAAGAAGAGTGAGAGTCATCATACTGCCCAGGAGATGCGTCCTCCAAGTTCAGGGCATGGACCAAAGCAGGCATTTGAAGGCTAAGAGGCTAACACACTCATCCACCATAGTGCAGTGGCTTTCATCATGGTTGCATTCACAGGAAGAGAGACTGCTGGGTTCTGTGGCCCAGAAGTTCCCTCAGCTCCTCACAGGGGCACTGTGGTAACCAGGAAACTGTGTGGCTATGGTTTCAATTTCTTGGATGGTACCAGCAGGCACAGGCCCCAGATTCTCCTCTTCCACCTCTTGCTCTTTGCATCTATGGCTGGCTGACATTTCTGATGCACCTTTTTCTTTTTTTGTGTGTGTGTGGAACTGAGGATTGAACTCAGGTCCTTGCACTTGCCAGGCAAGCAGTTATTCTACTGAGCTATCTCCCCAGTGCCCCTTTTTCTTATTTTTTTTTCAAAACATTTTTTTTCTTCTCATCAATATAGTCAGGGAACTACAATGAGTATGGATGGCTGGAATCCACGCTGGTTCCTTAGGACAACTTGGAAAGTCTCTTTGCTGATCCATTTCATTTTGCAAACTTACTTCAAGATTTTGAGGTGGGTCACGGGCATCTTACCTGCCCTGCTATACCCAGGGTTTCCTTTAGGCCTGCCTGAGCAGAGTGTTATGGTCTGACGTCATCTAGAAGCACATCTGTTGAAGGCTTGATCCCTCTCAAAACAGTGTTCAGAGATTTGAGAAGTGACTGGATCATAGTGACTTTAAATTCATAATCCTTAATGTGTCATTAAGAGCCGTGACCTAGTTGAAGAAGTGGGACACTGGGGGCAGGCCTCTCAAGGTTGTATTCTGTCCTCAGCCCATTATGTCTCTGGGTATCCCAAACTTCATCATCCCCCCTTCCAATTACACAGAGTATCACTTCTTATTCCCAAAAGTTCTATCCCAAGGGCACAGCACTGAGACCCATTGGTCAAGCCTGATCACATGTGCATCCCTGCACCAATCTCCATGGTCCTGGGCACAGCTTGCTCGTGGTGATCTGGTGGAGGAAAGTGCACTCTGATTGATTGTTCTAAGTCACATGCCCACCACTGACACAGTCCTTGACAACAGGTAAGTTTAGAACTGCAGAAACGGAACAGAATTTCTTAAAGAGGGAGAGCTAGATAAGAGCAAGCAGGCCAAAGCAGTAGATAGGTACTTACCAATGGCAGGTACTGAATGAGCTGTGCACACTTACTCAGAAACATCTCCTGTTGCAGAACTAAGTCATGAAAAGATGACTGAGGGGCCAGCAGCACATAAATGGACCTGAGGAGCTCTGACCCGTCAGCCTGTGATGGGGCCTAGCCACAGAATCAGAGCAGACACCAGTGTCTAATCAAGCAAATGCTATCAAGCCCTCGGCCTGCAAGCTCCAGCTGACTAGCAGCTCTGATATGATCTGTCAAGGCCAAGAGCTAGGATACCTGTCAAGACATCCCTGAGCTTTGGAACACACAGGACAGGCAGGTTCCAGCTGCAGTGACCCGTGCCCAGGCCCACAGAGCAACTTGCACCTGCCACTTTCAACAGGCAAGGCATCTTCCCTCTCAGAAAACAAAGGCACAGGAAAGAAAGCATGTGTTTGAAACCCTATCATCTGTTTTCCTGTTGTATTAAAGGGTTCGACTTTGTTTTATTGAAAGTTTTTGTTCTTCTGTCAGCATATTCAAGGCAACAAAGGGGAGATACTTGCTTTGAAATCCCCTAGAGGCTGTCCACAGCCTGCTCTTGGCTGGCTGTGTAGCAAAAGAAGGACTTGCTTTCTGGACACCACCAGCTGGGACGTTCCACAAATCGTAACTTACAACTGCACCTGGTTTCTGCCGACTGCGCTTCGGGCCTACCATCCCAGAAGGGCATCTGGATGACGACGTGACCAAGGCACACCTGTGACCACCCTGGACCTTGCCTCTCCCTCAGTCCCACAATCAGGCCTCACCCTCACCGACTGGCTCTCACAGATATCTCTGGAGTACAGCTATTGTTCTCCAACCCTGATTTCTCCCTTCTTCCACTCACCACCACTTCCCTGGCAGGCCAACAATCGCCACTCACTCTCTTTTTATCATTCTTTGACTCTTACTTACACTTTCTAAAACAACCATGTCCACTGATGTTGCTAATTAACTTGTCCTTCAATGGGGTCTAAATATTTATTTATGTGTTTATCTATCGATTTATTTATTTAGTATTTGAGACAGGGTCTCACTGCTCAGCTCGGGCTTATAATGATCCTCCTGTTCCAGTCTCCTCAGCACTGGTGTTACAGGCATGTACTACCATGCCTGGTCTTGGTGACTGGCTCTGTATACCTGGACAGGGCTGGCATGACATTAGGTACCAAGGGCCAAACCCAGGACCTCAAGATTGCCTAGACAGGCGCTTAGACTACTGAGCTATCCTCCATGGCCCTCTGAATTGTTTTTTTGTTTTTTTTGTATCTTAGGGAAGGATCTATAGGATGTTCAGGATCTCACCACTAGATCAGACTCGTAATGATCACCCATTTACAGTCTCCCAAGAGCTGGGATTACAGGTGCGTGCCACCAAGTCCAATTGTCATCGCAGTGTGCCCGGGGGGTGGGAGGCAGGGCCAGCATGGGAGGCCCAGGGATCAAACCCTTGGTCCTTGTGCCTGCTTGCAGGCACTTTAATCTGCTGACCTATTTGGCTGCCCTTGATTTTTTTATCTCAACAATAATAACAATATTCAACCAGCTCACAACAGCAGGCAGCCTCTCTTATCTCAGTCTCAATCGAGGCCTCCATTTCAGCTGTGGCCTCGCTGCGTCTTTGTCATCCAGACACCGGATTATGGACATACATGTGTTTCCAGATTAGACAGCAGCCGGCATTCTCTTGGTCTGGAGCATTGCCCCCACCTGCTGTGTAGCCGACCAACCCCTACTTGCCCTCTGGTTTCCATCTTAGGGCCCACTATTTTTGACATATGAATCTAGGTTGGTGTCTTTCCCACATGTTTCTACAGCAGTGACGGTGAGCCTTTTAGAGCTTTCCATGATGCCAACGGCTCATTGTAGCACACATGTGCCCTAGATTTGCCATCACTGTAATCTTCGGCACCCAGCACTTTTCCTATCAGGGCATTGATTATATTATCCTGTGAACATTGGCTTATTGGTGCCTCTTTCACTAGGCTGGAAGACTTATATACAGAGCTCATCTTCTCACTGTAAGCCCCAGTTCCTAAGGCAAATCTTGGGAGATTACAGAAGCCTGGTACCTATTTATTAAATATTTGAATATGTGAGTGAATAAACACAGAAGGCACTTTCTGCATGCTCAGGCTTTCCTTTCACTACATTTGAAGTTACACGTTCTGTGTAGACAACTGAGTCTAAATCAGCACATCAAACTCTCCTGAGATAAAATGCCAGCTTTGACTTCTGCTATTTATGTCCAAGGTACAAACATGTCTCCATTGCAACCTTCTCCTCTGGAATTGAGTGCATGGTGTAAAGAAGAGGCTGAGAGTTTCAATACAAACATATGCCATTGAAACCTCTAAGGATTTGAATAGAAATACAAGTGTGCACACGGTGTTTTGGTTTGGAGAGCCAGAGAGCGGGGTGGGAAGTCCTTGACTATAGCACCCTGAATCTCCCCCTTTGCTTAGCATCTGTTGGGGTGGTATTTCAAGGGCATTACAACCAGATTGAGGAGCCTTTATATAATGAGAGGCATTTTAGTTGTGAGAGATCAGCAAGGGTTGAAATACATTTTAGATATAGGAAGATGTGAACTTCCTGTTTAACTGGGGTGGTGCCTGGCGAAGTATAGTGTTCATGTCCACAGATGAAAGTTTGAGCCTCAGCCCTGCTATTAAGAAGCTTTGTGACTCTTGCCCAGATACCTGACTTCTTTGAGCCTCAGATATCTCTCATCAGTGAAACTAGGATCTTCTTCGGACCACTGTGAAATATCAAGTAAGGAATGCAAATAACATGCTATAAGTGCTTAGAAATGCAAGTTGCTCTTTCTGGTTTAACCCTGGCCCTCTCTGCTTAGATATGAGGAAGGGAGAGACACAGAGACCTACTATCTGATTATCTTTGCTGTGTCTAACACTATGCTGTTGGTGCAGTTTTCAAGTATTAAGTTGGATGTTGCTAATATACCAATTTACTACAAATTTAGTGGCTTCAGAAACCTATTTATCATCTCAAAGTTGTATAAAATCTGGCACAGCAAGGCTAGTTCTCTGCTCCCGGGACACATAGCTGAATTAAAGTGTCAGCCAGACTGAAATCTTTTCTGGAGCTCTGGGGATGGACCTAGCTCTCAGGTCATTCAGGTCACTTTCAGAGTTCTACTTCGCATGGCTGTCAGACTTCTGCTACAAGCCATTCTCAGCTTCGAAAGGCCACCCGTTCTTTCTGGGTTAAGGATCCTCTTGCCTTCCCCTTTCTGCTTCACAATTTCTCTGACTTTTTGGTCCATGCACTTCTACTTGTCCTATTCCCCTCTGTTTTCCTCTTCCACTTTTTCACCCTTTGTATATCAGGGATGGAGCCCAGGGTCCCTGGAGTACTTAACCCATGCACTGCTCCTGAGGTGCACCTCTAGCCTGAACTTTCTCCTCCCCTACTAGTGATCAAGGTCATTGTACTGGGTCTACATGAACAGTCCAGGGTACAACTCAGTGTCAGCTCAGCTGATCTGGAACCTTAATTTTACATGCAAATTACTTGTACCTAGTGCCTTGATTAATGTTTAGCTGAATAGCCAGAGGATGGGGTTTTGATGGAAAACATCTTTAGAATTCTGCCTATGAAAACCTTTTAATTGTATTTTAAAACCTGAAACAAAACCCCTCTCAACACAGCCCACTTATGTGTTTCATCTTGGTCATTTATAGGATTTTCTTCGCTAGGAGTTTTTTTTAAAGATTTTTTTAAAAGACTGATTCCATTCACTTTTGTAAAATTTGAAGGCTCTGTTTAATCCACTTAACCATTTATCAAGGAAATTCTCTGTACTTTTCTGTCTCCAAATTTCTGATCAATATCAATAAAGTCTGAACCATTTGAAGATATTTATACAAAATTTTTTATCCACAAAACTTAATTCCATAGTTTAAAAAATGTCAGCCAATGTAGTCAGAATATGGAGGACTCTAGGGAAAATTCTAAATTAATTCACACAGGACAGCACAGCCTTAGAAGCTAGAGACTCAGGTCCAAATGGTAGCCAATCCTACTCGTATTAGTTTTTTTTTTTTTCCTTAGTGCAGGCTCTAAGGATCTATAAGGTCTCACCACACAGATCAGATTGTTTTCAGCTTGCCAAGTGCTGGGATTACAGATACATGCCACCATGCCCAGTCTCAAACACCATCTCAGTGCACCTTGGAGGCGGGGCCCACATGGCAGGCTGGGGATAGAACCTCCGACCTCTGCCTCTGCCTGCCCAAGCAAGTGCTTTAACCCATCATCAGTTTATCAAAACCATTTCATATAGAAAATTAAAATTCCAGGTCTCTTTTCTGCAGAAACACAAGCACACATTCGCAAAGCTATACATACAAAGTCATTTTCCCAAGTCATGTTTATCATAGCAAAAAATGGCTATCTAAATATCTATCAACTGTGAGTGGGCAAATACATATTGGCAAGAGAAGGCTATGAAACACATCTGCAGCTACCAAAAAATAATGAAACATACTGGAAAGTTCCCTAAGACATCCTTTCAGGTGACAAATGGAAATCATAGAAATATCAGTGCAATAAGACCCAGAGCATGGTAAAGAAAGTATGTTGTAGTGCACCATTGTAATTCCTGCCACTCAGCAGGCTAAAGCAGAAGGCATGGAAGTTTAAGACCAGCCTGAATGACTAAACCACAAGTTGTATCAAACTTAAAAACAAGTGGAGGTGTAGCTTAATGGCTGAGTATTTGCCTAGTGTACACCCAGCCCTGAGTCCAATCTCCAGTACCACACACATATACACAAAATGTAAATATATATATGAATAGAAAGAACACAACTACAAATTAGTAGAATATATTGCTTCTATAGAAAAGTTCAGAATTGAAGGAGAGAGTGAAAAGAGCTTTTAGGTTTTAAGCTGTTTACTTCACTATTGTTTAAAAAAGTTGAGAAGTGAATAATGCCAATTGTAGACGAGATATTCCGATGAAAACTAATGTTGGATAGACCATGAAGGCACACACGGAATCTCTGCAAATAGGATTTAAAAACTGGTGCCACCTGAAAGTGATTCCGAAATTCAAGCTTGTGAAAGAAGTGAGGTGAGTGTCCTCAGGGAACTTTGTCTAGAAATCCCACAGTTCTTCACTGCTGAGGCACAGCCATGTCCTAGTGAGATGCTGGGCAAGAGAGGCTGTGGGTCCTTTAGGACCTGGCACATAGTAGGTGCTCAGTACATACTAGAAGAATAAAACTAACAGCACTGCTCTTCTTGCTCTCCTTTGGCTCTTGGTTTTTGTAAGTGAAACCAACCCTATTAAAATCATGGTAAAAATATACATAGAATTCAAACCAATCTTAAAAATGGGTAGACAGAAAGGAAATGGTTTCCATTACAGAACACAAGCAAGGAAGATTTGGAATGTAGGCCATCTTCATGTATGTAAAAATAGAACAAAACAAAAAGGCCCCTGAAAAACCAGATCCGAAAAACCAGACCCTAACAATATGCAGCCTCCTGGGATAAGCTTCCGGCTTCCCATGCCAGAGTGGAAAGGGGAAAAGGGGAAGGGGCTGTGTGGAAGAGGATCCGCTTTTCCGCAGCTTTACATCTTCACCAATGGAATTCAGGGATAAATGAAAGCCCAGCTCCCCTGCAACAAGAACCTCCAGGCAAAGTGTAAGTGGCTGTTCCGGTGGCCCAGCAGCCTCAGAGGGGCTAGAGTCTGTTCTGTCTGCTCCAACGAAAAACCAACTTTGGGTCTGCCTGTCCCCTGTGAGTGCAAAGCTAAGACCCAGCCAGCCCTCATCTCTGCAGATCACTTTTGGGGGCTGGCTGTAGAAAGCCTCCTTGTTGTCCCTCATTTTAGAAAGTTAAGTGAAATCTAGGGAAGAATGTGAGGTAATGCCACCACCCCCTAGCTTCTCGGCATTAACTTATTTAACTGCTCTCAGCTCTTTAAAGAACTTTCTTATTTTCAGAGTCATAACTTCACTTTGGATTTACTAATACCAAGTAAGTGACAAGCAAATAAATAAAACCAACCTGAATATCACACTGATTCACCAGGCTTTACGCCTAGGGGTGCAGGGGACCCCATTTCTCAAGATCTCTGCACACACTTCGCTGATGCGGGCTTGTTCCTGCCTGTAGCCAAGTTACATCTTACAGTGTGACTATCCTGTAAACCATGAGCTCATTTCTAAATTATACCAGATGCTCATCCACTAAATCAGCCTCATGTATTCATCCAAGTTTTTGCTTTTCTGGTGTATACCCTCACCCACCGCTGCAAAGTGTAGTACACAGACCTGCAGTATTAGCAATGCTTGCATATAAGGTTGCTAGGAGAAAGTGTGACAGTCAAATTGAGCTAGGTATGTAATTTCCCCTATTTTCACTTTGAATCTAGCATCTGGAAAGCTGTTAGAAATGTAGAATATTGGGGCCCACTGAGACCTACGGGAATCACACCTGCATTTAAGCAGATTATAGGTACTTGTAAAATCTACTTGACTCCTGCGCTTTTGAAATTTTAGGTTCTTCTGGCAAATTCTGAACTCACTCTGCACCAAATACAGATGAAAAGAATAATCTGCCAACGATATTGGTGCATGAATTTCCCTGTTGGAGAGTTTCCCAACGTATTCTGTTTGCAAATAGGCACCATTTCTCAGCCTGGGCACACAGGGTGCCCCCACCTCCAGCCACAGATGAGCCAGAAGTGGCCCAGAGCCAGGAATCCCCATCTCTGCAGCAGAGACGCCAGGCTGTGTTAATTGCTTGCTGGGTGGTGGGGAGGAGGGGTGGGGCTACATCGCTCCTTTGATCAGGAGGGAGAAGTAATGGTTTTACTTACATCCTGCTTTGTCTCTGCACAGGCCTGGAGCCCAGGATCCATTTCAGGCCCTCTCTTTCTTCCCAGTATTCTGTTACTGCCTACATACCATGGCCCAGGACTTCAGGGGGGAAACCAAATGCTCTTTGTGGTCCACCCACATGACAGGCTTCAAAAATGGAAACAATATTTAAGTTAAACCTGGAAGATCAAGTTTGCCTAAATCTCACAACACAGGGTGCTTTTGAAAACTTCAGCAGCAGGTCGGCATTGGATGCGGAGAGACAAGTAGGGATGCAGGAACGAGGCCCTGCTAACAGACACCAAATCCCTCCCTGGCAGTCAACATCTTTCCTTATTCCTTATAAAGAATGGAGACAATCAGAATGTATGGAGACAGAGGCTTGAGACTTTCAACAAGACTTTAGAGACACGCTTTTTAATACACAGGATAATTGGGGGCGTGTGTGAACGGATAGGTTGTCACTGCGAGTCACAGAAGTCATGTGACTAAGTAAACACATTTTAAAAGTAAAAAAAAAAAAAAAACCAAATCATTCCTTCTAAATAGCGTATCTCCTGACTCCTAAAATAGTGCTCCTTCCACTGTCCACTTATCGAGCTGACCCACACTACATAAACATCAATCATCAATAATCTCAGGCTGCAGAATTAGCTCAGCAGGCAAAGCGTCTGCTTTCACAAGCACAGGGACCAGTGTTCGTTCCCCTGTCCCACTTGCTATGCCAGCCCTGCCCCCAGAGCATGCTAAGCCAGGGACAGAGGCCCTGCTGAAGTCCCAACACTGGGGGCGCTGAAAACAGGAGGATTACCACAAGTCCAATCTGCATAGTGAGACCCTGTACCAAAATACACAATAAATGCCACCCCCCCCCCAAAAAAAAAATCTTTCCTGGACTTTCACAGTTAGAAATCTTTGAGGCCAGGGAAGATAACTCAGTGGAATAAGTGCTCGCCTGGCACGCACAAGGTCCTGAGTTCAATCCCTGGCACCACAAAAAGAAAAAAAAAGTTAGAAATCTTTAAAAGAAGGGCCTATTCTTGCCAGGTGTGGTGGCGCACACCTGTAATCCCAGCACTCAGGAGGCTGAGGCAGGAGGATCAGCGTGAGTTCGAGACCAGCCTGGGCTACAAAAGTAAGCTCAAAGCCAGCCTGAACTGCATAGTGATACCCTGTCTCAAAAAGTCAAATAAATAAATAAATAAATAAATAAATAAATAAATAAAAGAAGGGCCGGTGGTGCAGCTCAGCAGACCAAGTGCTTGCTTAGGGAAGTGCAGAGGCCAGGGTTTGGTTCCTGACCCTGCCTGCTATGCAGGCCCCACTCTAGAGCACGCTGTGGAGTCCAGGCGCGATGGTGTGTGCTTGTAATCAAAGCACCTGGGAGGTAGGAAGCAGGAGGATCACTATGAGTCAGTAGTGAGACCCTGTACAAAAGAAAAAAAGAAAAACAAAAGAAATCTTTAAAAAGATTCACAGAAGTTTGTTATGGGCTGTCTTTTTCTCCTCCACATCCCTATGCTAAAATCCTAATTCCCCGGACCTAAAAAAGTGACCTATTTGAAAATAGGGTTGTTGCATATGTCATTGTTTAAGATGAAATCATGCTCCAGTCCTGGTCTAATATGGCTGAGGTCCTCACAGAAAGGGCCAACGCGGACAGAGACACACACATGCATGTGAAGACTAAAGCAGCAGAGTGATGTCTACAAGCTAAGGAGCACTAAAGACTGCCAACACACCAACCCGCCTCTTTTGTGGGACTAAGAAGCCTTGCTCGCGGCTCTAGAAGGAATCTGCTGTGCTTTGTCTTCTGTACACAGCACAATCTGTACATGTGGCCTGGAGAATTCCAGGGATCAACTTAGAACTTCGTCAAAATGATCAGTGTGGGCCACTGCTGTGATAGTCCTAGGAAAGGAATGCGGATTTCAAGGTGGAAAGCATTACCTTGGTGCTAATGCTGACAGGGTCCCCCGGCTCCAGGCACGGGGCATAGAGCTCATTCCTCCTCATCCCACAAGCCCACAAACCTCTTCCCAAAGCCCCATATACCAGCTCTGTGAGACAGGCAATAGAGGTGAAGATTCTGAGGGGCACAGAGGCTGAGGCAGACAGTCACAAGCACCCACTTCGACTGTGGGCCAGTGGGGTTCATACTTGAGCCCAGTTCCTGTTCTTAGAGCCAATAAGCATCACGGCCTTAGGTAGAAAGGCTGGGAAAACTGAGGAGTATTTACAGGGCCTTCTTTTGCAAATACACAAGAATAATTTCAGAAACTCATAAAGCCATTGCAATGTAGAAACTAGCGCAGCCTACGGTTTGTAGAAGAAACAGAGGCACTTAGATTTAAGTGGTCCATAGTCACAGCTCCTTGGTGGTTGAACTTCTCAGCCACTTCCCTGGAGCGCTGGGCTTGGGTTTGCCGGGCTCTCAGAGGTAACTGTGTGTGTCTCTCTAGATTAGAATCTATCACTCTGCTTCTGTGCCTGCCACACCCTGACTGCCAGTGTCCTTCCCGTGGCCTGGTGCACTAAGTCAAGTTCAGCAAGTGCTTTTCCCTCTTCTATAAAATAGCTCTGCTTCCTCTGAGCAGTGCAGGAGGTAGCTGCATGGCTGAAAAGCTGTGAAGTTATTTCAGACTATGGGTCAAGTTAGACAATACTCTCAGTTGATTCCAGGAATTCTGCAGGTCACACATACAGATTACATCTGTGTGAAACTCAACCAAGGGCAATACTGCCTCTCTCCCTAGTTTATGTTTGGTTCTCATACTTGAGGCAGGCATGCCATTAGTGTCTGGTAGGTAGAGGCCAAGGGTGCTGCCAGATGAATTACAATACACAGGACAGAGGACCAAGAAGTAGCTGGTGGTGGTACATACCTGCAATCCCAGCACTCTGGGAGGCTGAGGCAGCTGGACTGTAAGTTAGCAGACTAGCCTCGGCAATTTATAGAGAGTGTCTCAAAAACAAAAACAAAAGGCTAGAGACACAGCTTAGCATGAAGGCTCTGAATTCAGCCCCTCTACTGTGAGGAAAGGGACTGTCTGGCCCAAGCAGTCAGTAGTTCAGAGAAAACTCCCCTCATTGAATGTGCTAGATGATGCCAGGGACCAACTACCTACAGCTCCATCTGTCACCAGCTCAGCAGCTTCTTGAGGCAACTTTGCTTACAGAGTCTCTAGGTTAGTTTTCTTTTCTTCAAGGTAGGACTGGTCCCATAATAGTACAGGCTTCACAAGCTTCTTTGAGGGTGGCATGGTAGGAAAATTAGCTTGTATGTGCTAAGACACTAAGACTCAGAATAGCTACTCCTCTATCTCCAAAGCCGGAAGCTAGGCATCTCATGGTGAGGCTTCCGTCGCTGCTGCTCAGTTGTGCTGTCCATCTGAGCTGCCGAAAGGGCTCTTGAAATTATGAATGCCAACTTCGGGCGGTCACCATGTATACTTAGAACAAGACCCATGTAGAGAGAAGCTCTCCATTTAAAATAAAATCAAGTGGAATAAGTCATTTGTGTGATTACTCTCTAAAATTCTTAAACATGTTTGGAAGTTTCCTTTAGACTCTCTTTAAGAGATTTAAGCATCTCCAACTAACATTTACATTGTTTTTGGAATACTTCACTTTACATGGTTTAGCTGATTTAATTATCAGAAAACCTCATGCAACATGGGTACTACCTTCTCTTTTTCTTTTTCAGAAAGGCTGCCCCTCTTGAATTATCTGGGCTGAGGGATAAATTGATGCCATATTAGTTTTTATTCAATATTATTGTTTTCCTTTTTACATTATAGGTCTTGTTTTCTAAAATGCTATAGGTTTCCCACAAGCATAGGAATTTTATCAACATGATATAGGCTTTTGTCAATTAGCTTGGGCACCTAACATAATGTTTAACATCTAATATGAAAATGTATTACACAATCATGTGTGCGTTATATAAAACATAATAAATTTTATGTATTACTATTTGATTTCCCAATCGTAAGTCATTGGACTCCTAATAAACTCTTGGATTAACTTGCCTGAGCATAGACTTTAGCTTGTGGCTGCAGAAACTGGGCTTGTAGGACTCTGCTAGATGATGGATCCTGGTGGCTCCACAAGACAGAAAAGGGGGCGTGAGACATGGTGGTGAATGGTAGCAGCTAGGTTCTAGCTTGGGCTCTTCCACCTCCTAGCTGTGTGACTACAGAACATAGTTTTAATCTCTCTGCTGCAAAGCAGGGGAGTGTAACAACTCCATGCTGTAACAGAAAAGATAAAGCAGAAGTCTGTGTGGACAAGGAGCCCTTTGACAATGAATGTTGTCTACCATGGGCCTGATGCTCATGGTCATAACCTGAATTCCATGGCTATGAGGCTCAGATGACCCCACAAACCCCTGCGCTACTACTGCTCCACATATCACCTTTCCTGCCTGCCCTTTCATTCCCTTTGTGTCTTACCCCTCTCCACCTCTGGCCTTGGTGCTCAAGTTACACCATACAGCTCTGTCAGCTGCTTGAGTTGCCCATGGTCGTCTGCAAGTATACAGAGGGAGGCCAATCATCGATTGCATAATGTGGAGCTGTCCTGTGCTAACCTGCCAAGTCCTTGAGTTTTTTTTTTTATGACTGATACCTTATATTGACAGATAATTCCATAGCTTTCTTGTGTAAAATACTCAAAGAGAACAAGAACTCATCTGTGTAGCTTCTGTTGACTTGCACAAAGTAGGTACTCAAGTATTTGCTGAACTAAGTACTAAAGAGGGAACATTAGTTAAGTGCCAAGCAGGATGGAGTCTGACATTTTTCCTCCCCATATCTTCTTTCTTTTCTTTTCAAATAATCTGAATAATTTGTAGGCAGGAGCACAAGAGCTTAGTTTTTAATCTGATCAACAAAGAATCTTCCAAAGCAGAGACATTCCTTGGCTTTGGTTGTTGGTATTTCAGATATAATTACATTTTTCACCCTCAAATTTCCCAATGAGATTAAGAGTTATACACAAAGTCTCCTTAACACTCTGCTCAGAAGTTTGCACAAGGAGATCTGCCCACTCTTCATGTGATTTCTGAAAGATGCCAGCTGCTGGCAGCCATGAAACATGAAACACAAAGGCCGTGTAATCTCTTGGAACTTGTAATCTCTGCTAGCACAGTCTCCCGAAGCCTCTCTAAGAATATGTGTGGCCTGCAAGTGTGTGCACGCTTCCCTCCAGGCACCGGAGATGCAGCTCGGCCTCTCTCAACAAACTGTCTGCAACGTCTCCTTTACCCACTCAGGATCAGCCCAGATAAGAGTACAAATACCTAGGGATAAGGCAGCTTTTGCATTTCTTGTGTAATTTCACTTGCTTTATGGCCTCTGTTGGAGTTCCATCTCACTTTAAAATATGGTGCCATTTCTTACAAAGACTAAAAAGTTTTAAGCTGCTTCACATATCTTAATTCCAACTAGCTCTTAACCACAAGGGTTTGTTGGGATTGCGTATTAAGGGCTTTTGGATTTGCAGGCAAATGGTTTTGGTGGCTTAAACTGTCCGCGCATCCCCATGTGAGTTATATCTGACCTCCTCCAGGCGTGGGTTGCTTTAGAGCAGGAAGCTGCTCAGGAAAATGACTATATGCAGCTCTTTGGTAGTGTGTGCCAGTGTGAGCCAGATACAGCAGAAAGAGTTGCACTCAATGCTCAGCCTGATTCCGAAGAGATGGAGCGAGCAGGCAGTTAGATACTTCATAACACATAATAGATACTTGATAAAGGAGGCCAGAGATCCTGACAGGCATGTACCACTGCTCTGGGAATCCGAGGAGGAGAAGACAGTGGAGCAAGAAACGAACACAACAAAGGCAAGTATTTCCTGAGTGTACACTGTGCACCAGCACTGAATTAACATTTGACATCATTTGGTATTTATGAGAATTCCATAAAGGAAAGACAACTAACATTATTTTCTGCATTTTACAGATGAGGACACTGAAGTTCTGACAAAATAAATCACGAGGCATTAGAAGGCAGATCAAGAGTTTGGAGCTTCTAACATTGCTCCATGACCCCCTATATGCCAGATGAATGTTTGAATAGTTTGTCAATGAAAGGGGGAAAAAGATGAAAAAGTAGTGAGAAAGCAGAAAAAGAAAAGTGTGAGGAGAAGCAAGGAAAGAAGTGGTCACTGCAAAAAGAACCAAGATGGAGAAAAAGAAAACGGAGCAGCTAGCTTCTGCGAGCTTGCCCCACGATGTAGAACAGAGCGCTGCTCTTCACTGACCCATCACAGGAGCTGGGGCGCCACGGCGTGCGGTGCGATTCAACGCAGACAAGTGAGACCTCCGCAGGACAGCTGCGGGTCGGACGCACGCACTCTGCAGCCCAGGTCTCAGGCTCCAGAGCTGCAGGACCTGCAGCAAGGGGAGCCCCTCTCTGTGCCTACACCTTCTCATCTGGAGATGAAAGGGCTGAGAGGACGGCCCATCTGAAATCTCTCAGGATGAGGTGGCGGACCCCAGGCCGCTGGCTCCCACGCAGGCTGCCGCTCTGCTTTGGCAGAGTTTGCAAGGGGGAAAAAGCCTCTTACACAGTTCACAGAGAAATCGGAAGAGCACTTTGTGACAAATGCAAGTTTTAGGAAATTCAGATTTTGTTCTCCACATATGTAGTACAATGTCCCAGCACTGCAATGCCTGGCCATCTTGTGAGGGTCTCTGCCTACTTTTTGTGCTCCAGGAGCAGGACTCAGACCTTATGCAACATTCTGGTGGCTTTGCAGCAATGCTTTATAATATGACAGCATGCCAAGTACTACATAAATCAGCTATTTGTATCAGCAGATATCTTAAAAGGTGAAACACAACACTTTCCCAAAATATAGTCTATGCATGCAAATTCTCCATGAGGGTGTGGGAAGAAAAAGGCCCATGAGCACTAAGTTTGCCTGTGTATCAGAGGATGACAGCTGGTCTGAGGACACTGGTCTCTCAAAGGTTCTGAGAAGGTCTACAATGAAGAAGCCTACTGAATTCTGTTTTGCTCAGGTTTATTTGAATACAGAATGCCTCTATTACTATTAAAAAAAAGTCTCTTAGTATCCATGAGTAGTGTGCTGGGGATATACGCTTAGGGCATGTCCACCACAGTGAAAGAAGAGCTGACCCTGGGGCCCATGCCAGGACATGGGGAAAGCAGGACATGGGCCTGTTCTCTATGCCAGCAAGGGGTCCACTGAGGAAAACAGAACTGGGAAAAGAAGCAACATCAGCGCTGAGAGAGTCATCGTTTTTCCTAGGGATGAGGGACCAGGCAGAGAGTGACTGGACTGAGGCTTCTTCCTCCAAGGTCACTGGAACCCAGAAGTGACACTTGTGTGTGGCAGGCAGAGCTCACCTTCCCTGTTCCTTCCCTTGCTGCAGGTCAGAGGCTCCCTGAGGAAAAGCCATGTGAATTTCCTGGAGGCTTCTATAGTGGGACCAGACCCCTACCAGACATTTATGCTTGCTCCCGAAGCAAGACTGGAGACAACTTAAAAGCCTGGCCACCACCAACAAGTTTCCATCATTTAAAAAACGAATAACATGGAGAAAATTCATCTGGCATGTCTCAGCCTGTGCCCTAATACCCAGTCACCTTCTTATCTGACGTATCAGATAGCGCAGAGTCCTAGGCCTGTTGTATAAGGAGAGACAAAGATTGCTCTTTGGCTCCAGCGCACTTCCTCATTCTCCCTTTCTCCCTTCCTCCTTCCCTAAGAGGGAAGGACAAGTCTTTTCTTTGGCTGATTGTACTCAACAGCCTGTGAACCTGAATCGCATTTCAGATCAGCTGGTGGAAATGCTCTTATCCGCACAAACCTTCCCTCTTCAGAGGAAAACACTGTGGTCTCTAATTTCCAAGTGTGTCACCTGCCTGCAGACAAAGAGGGAAAAGGGTTTTCTATAACATGAGTTTTTATCTTGCTTCCAAGCCAGTGTCTGGGTGTCAGAGAATGAAATGACAAAACAATAAATAAAACCGTAAACCCCACCCAAAGCAGCAGCAACCAGGGGCAAACCTTACATGCAGAATCTACTCACTCCACTCTGTGGGAAGTGGGGAGACAACTGATTTAATCACAGAGATGTTTTGTAGAAATTTCTGTAGAACTCCTCTGAAATAATGCAGGGGCATCAGAGATCAAAGAGCATGAAAAAAAGAGGGCTGCTGGGGTATGTGAAGGGCTGAGCCAGGTGGCCATAGGCATCCTGGGACCAGTTAAGCCTCGGAGCAGAGATACTCCTCTCAGTCCACACCCTGCAGGGGTCCTGTGTGGCCCCTGGGCCTGCCCTGGCCCTTCAAGACTACTTTATGCAGAGCTGAATCAAAATTTACACCGATGCCAGTTTATAACATGGAAAGATGGTCGTGTAACGAGTCAGTAACAATAATAGCCTCCGCTGCCTTTAAAGGCATAAGCAGGCATATAAGAGTGGTGGAACCAGTGTTTGAATTTAGCCACAGTTCAGGTACTTTTGAAACATCTTCTGAACCAAGATGATGCAAAGTCAGACTTCAGGCTCCTTCAAAAACACAGAGCCATATCTCTACAGAAAGATACTGCCAAGGCCTATTGAAAGGTTGAGACTGGTATTTCCACTAAATCAGGATTTAAAGAAAAAATTGTTTCTCTCTCTCTTTTTTTTTTTTTTTTTTTGCGGTACTGGGGTTCAAACTCATGACCTTGCATTTGCCAGGCAGGTACTTGTGCCACGGAGCTATCTCCCCAGCCCCCAAAAATTGTTTCTTGATTCAATATTAACTCCTCTAAGTTTTCTACAATGCACATGAAATTTCTAAGTAAGGAAAATGAGGCTGGGCATGGTGGTGCACACCTGTAATCCCAGCACTCGCGAGGCTGAGGCAGGAGGATCGGTGCGAGTTTGAGACCAGCCTGGGCTACAAAAGTGAGCTCAAGGCCAGCCTGAACTGCATAGCGAGACCCTGTCTCAAAAAGACAAAAAAAAAAAAAAAAAAAAAAAAAAAAAAAAAAAAAAAAAAAAAAAAAAAAAAAAAAAAAAAAAAAAAAAAAAAAAAAAAAAAAAAAAAAAAA